>JANFOE010000873.1:5000-550000 GCA_025667525.1 Glebionis coronaria | reverse complement strand
TGAAAAAGATTGATCGTGTATTGGTGAATTCTGAATTTAATGACATTTTTGTAGGTGCTCACGCTGTTTTTCAACCATATCGTGTATCGGATCATGCCCCTGGTGTTCTTGTGATTCCTTCAATGTCTAAAGTCCAGCCTAAGCCTTTTAAGTTTTCTAATATACTTATTCAGCACCCTTCTTTCAAAGAGATCGTAGCTAATGGATAGGATGTTGGGTTTTCTGGATTTTGTATGTTTAAGGTTGTTAAGAAGCTTAAATGCTTGAAGAAGCCTCTCCGTTTGTTGCTTTTTAGTCATGGTAACATTCATGAGAATGTGGCAAGACTTCGGTTGGAGGTTGATAAAGTTCAGCAAGCCCTTGATTCGGATCCTTTTAATAGTTGCTTGCGTGATTAGGAGGCTTCTTGTGTTAATGCTTTCAATGAAGCGATTTTGTTACAAGAGAGGTTTTGGAAACAAAGGGCGAAGATCCAGTGGCTGAAAGAAGGAGACTCAAATTCGGCCTATTTCCATAAAGCGGTCAAGAGTAGGAGAAGTAGAAGTCGCATTGATATTATCACTAACTCTCACGGTACTGTTTTTGAAAATGAGCAGGTGGCGCATGCTTTTGTTGATCATTATCGAGCTTTTCTTGGGCAACCTGGAGACGCTAGTGTTTTTGACTCGCATGAGCTTTTTGAGGCGCGACTCTCTGATTTTGATGCTGACTTTATGGTCCGCCCTGTGTCTTCGCAAGAAATTAAGGGGGCTATGTTTTCTATGGGGAATGATAAATCGCCGGGTCCGGATGGGTACACGGCTGCTTTCTTTAAAGATACTTGGGATATTGTTGGTCCGGACATTGTTCTTGCGGTTAGAGAGTTCTTTACTAATGGTAGATTATTGAAAGAGCTCAATCATACGGTTATTGCTCTTATCCCTAAAATTCAGACCCCTTCGCGCATTAACGATTACCGGCCTATTTCTTGCTGCAATGTCTTGTTTAAATGCATTAGTAAAATCATTGCTAACCGCATCAAGGGTTGTTTGAAGTACATTGTTAGTCCAAATCAGTCGGCTTTCGTTCCTGGGCGAAATATTTCTGATAATATTCTCCTTACGCATGAATTGATGCATAATTATCATTTGGATCGTGGAAAGGCGAGATGTGCATTTAAGGTGGATATTCAAAAAGCCTATGATACGGTTGATTGGTCTTTCCTTGAACAAGTGCTTGTGGGTTTTGGTTTTCATACTAAGATGGTTGCTTGGATTATGGAGTGTGTGACTACTACTTCGTTCTCCATCAACCTTAATGGCTCTTATCATGGTTTTTTTAAGGGTAAACGTGGCTTAAGGCAAGGTGATCCACTTTCTCCTTATTTGTTCACTATGGTTATGGAAATTCTCACTCTAATGCTCCGACGTAAGGTCCGTACTGCTGATTGTTTCAAGTTTCATCGTGATTGTGAAGCTATGGAGTTGATTAACTTGTGTTTTGCGGATGACCTTTTCCTTTTTGCTCATGGTGATGATGGGTCGGCTAGGGTTATCATGGAAGCCTTAGACGAGTTCAAGCTTGCGTTGGGCTTAACTCCTAGTCTTCCGAAGAGTACGGCTTACTTTTGTAATGTCCTTAATTGCACTAAACTTGCTATTTTACAGATTATGCCTTTTGAGGAGGGTTCTCTTCCGGTTAAGTATCTGGGTGTCCCGTTAGTGCCCTCGCGTCTTGTTTACAAAGATTGTAAGGAGCTGATTGAAAAGGTTGAGGGGCGTATTAATGATTGGAAGAATAAGTCTCTATCAATTGCAGGGAGGTTACAACTGCTCCAATCTGTTATTTCTTCGATGCATATTTATTGGGCTTCTATGTTTGTTCTCCCGTCGCGTGTTTTGCTTGATATTGAGCAATGTATGCGTGGCTTTCTTTGGTGCCAAGGAAAAATGCGTAAGGGGAAATCGAAGGTGGCATGGAGGTTGTTTGCCTTCCAAAAGATGAGGGTGGTCTTGGGATTAAGCGTTTGGACCTGTTTAACAAAGCTCTTATGGCGTCTCATGTTTGGAAGCTTTTAATTCGGAAGGATTCGCTGTGGGTTCAATGGATGCACACATACAAGATTCGTAACCGCAACCTCTGGGATATTCCATGCCGTGGTAATATCTCTTGGGGATGGAGAAAGTTATTGCAGATTCGGCCTCTTATTCGGGAGTTTATTTGGCATTCTGTTGGTAATGGTCAGGCAACGTCACTTTGGTTTGATAAATGGTGTTCTATTAGTCCTATTGCCGGGTTTGTGTCGTCGCGTGACATGTATCGTGCAAGTCTTACGGCTGCATCCAAGGTCTGCGATGTGATACATGGTAATAGCGTGGTTTGGCCTAATTTTCTGGTGGTTAAATATCCTGTTCTTAATTCCGTTTCTGTTGGACATGTGGATTCTAATACGGTGGACAGGATTGAATGGAGGAATGGCTCGGGTACTGTGCAAAAGTTCTCTGTGGCTACTGTTTGGCAATCTATTCGTCCAATGGACATTCAGGTTGATTGGTGCAAGGTTGTTTGGTTTTCAGTTTGTATCCCAAAGCATGCGTTTAATCTTTGGCTGATTATGAAACGTAGGCTGAAAACGCAAGATAGACTGTGTTCTTGGGATGTTGCTCATTCTAATATGGCATCGTCTTGTTTGCTTTGCTCATCACAGCCAGATTCGCACGACCACCTGTTTTTTGACTACTCTTTCTCGAAAAGGATTTGGCAGCATATGGCAGATTTGGCTAACTTCCATCAGGTGCACTTTAATGTTTATGATGTGGTGGATGATCTTGTTCCTTTGGCTGCTCGTAGGACATCTACTAGTATTATTAGGAATCTTGTTCTTGCGGCTACGACGTATTTCATTTGGCAGGAACGAAATGAGAGGCTGTTCAATAATTCTAAGCGTTCGGTTTCACAAGTTATTGAAGCTATTACGGCTGCAATTCGGTTGAAGCTAGTTTCGTGTCGTTTCAAGAAATCTAGACGTGGTTTAGAGCTTTTGGATCGTTGGAGGATATCGGACTTAGTTTTAGATCAAAGATGATGTTTTTCCATTTTTGTTCTTGTTTGGTCAGGTGGTTATTTCCTATTGGGGTTATAGGTTTTGTAGTCCGTTTTTTGTAGTATCGATTGGCATGTCTTTCGATCTTGAGTAGTTCAAGCTTCGCTTGAGGTCAATGTGGTATTTTAGCCACATTCCATTGTACTTCATTGATTTTTTGGTGTAATATATTTTACCGGGGTATGAATTCCCTTTTACCCAAAATATATATATATATATATATATATATATATATATATATATATATATATATATATATATATATATATATATATATATATATATATATATATATATATATATATATATATATATATATATATATATATATATATATATATATATATATATATATATATATATATATATATATATATATATATATATATATATATATATATATATATATATATATATATATATATATATATATATATATATATATATATATATATATATATATATATATATATATATATATATATATATATATGCATATATACATATACATATAAATATATTTATATATATATACATATAAATATATATTTATATATATATATGTATATATATATATATATATATATATATATATATATATATATATATATATATATATATATATATATATATATATATATATATATATATATATATATATATATATATATATATATATATATATATATATATATATATATATATATATATATATATATATATATATATATATATATATATATATATATATATATATATATATATATATATATATATATATATATATATATATATATATATATATATATATATATATATATATATATATATATATATATATATATATATATATATATATATATATATATATGTATATACATGAATGAAAAAAACCCTAAAAAAACAACAATGGTGGCAGAAAATATCCCCTCTTGTTTGAATCAATTTTTTAACCTCCTATAATCTGAATACCTTCTAATGATGATGTTTTCTCATTTAATCTTGTATTAATATTGAGTTAACACTGTCCTTATTAGATTGCACGATTTTAGGGTTAGATCATTGATTTTTTTTAATTTTCTGATCCGCATTGCTGTTTACGATTTTGCTTTGTTCTAGGTCGATTCGTGTGTTTGTTCACTGGGTACCTGCACGATCGTTTTCTATTTTGTTTTACTGTGTTATCGTTTAGGGTTAGTTTTGACGGCTGCTATTGGTGTTCTTTAATTGGTCGGCTGACAAGTCGGCTGACATTCTAGCATTAATTGTGGCATTAGCTTTGGCGGCTGACATTCTAGCATCATTCTTGATATTATTCAGATTTCAGTTTTAGGGCTAAGCATTTAATTCCCTTTGACATTGTGGCGGCTGGACTTTTGACAGTGATTAATTAAGTGGTCGGTGACCCCATTGCAGCATTAATTAGTGACATTGTGGCGGCTGGACTTTGGCGGCTGACTTTTGACAGTGATTAATTAAGTGGCCGGTGACCCCATTGAAGCATTATTTCTTTTGGTGCTGCCATTAAATCATCATTGCACTTGATTGGCTGAATAAAAGTGGTCGGTTGGTATTAGTTTATTTTTCTATGGTTCAATTTGATTCTGTGTCGTAGGTTTGTAAGCTATGGTGGATTCGAGCAATGAAAGTAATAAGCCACTGTTTACAGGTTGGAGTAATAAGGTTAAGGTGTCTACTCTTAAGGTTTTAGTAGCGTTAGAGGAGATATCTAATTTGTTTTCTATTCCTTTGAATACTGTGCGTGACATTGAAGTGTTTGCAAATGGTGTTAAGGCAAACAAATTTCCTACATGGTTTACTTTACCTAAGGAGACCACTAGGTTTTATTTTGATGTTTTGTGTGAACGCCATAAGGATCTAACTAGCAGCATTTCTTCACTCAGTTCAGGTGGTTCGAATGTGCACTCTGCAGATGTGGCTAAGAAAACAGATGACCCTATTACTAATGTTCCCTCTTCTGGTGATGTTGTGTTGGACCTAGCAGCTAAGGCTGCAACCATTAATGGGTTACAACCGTGTAATCTACATGAGGTTTTGAAATTATTTGGTGTAACGATTCGCACGGTTGGTGATGCGGGTGAATTTATGCATGAGTTAAAAATGAAAAAACATCCTTTGTGGGAATTGATCTCACATGACCGTGCTAAAGAAATTCAGGAGTTACTTTGCAAATTTGAAGCTGATATGGTTACGTCTACTAATGGAGGTATTAATGCAGTCTCTTCTTCGTTTAATTTTGAAAATGTTTGTGAAGGGGTTAATATCTCTATTCCTAGAAAGGTAGTTGAAAAAGTAAATACTCGTTACCACAACACTTTATATGGTTACTTTCTTGGTAAAAGGATTGTATTTCCTGTGGTTGAGTATTTTGCTAAGAATCACTGGGCAAAACATGGTCTTAAGCGTATCATGATGAATGAGAAAGGTTTTTTCTTTTTTCAATTCGGGTCTAGTGAGGGTCTTAATGCGGTTCTGGAAGGTGGTCCGTGGATGGTTCGTAACTCACCAATTTTTCTTAAGAAATGGACTATGAAAACGAATCTTCTAAAGGAGAAACTAACTCGTATTCCGGTATGGGTCAAGTTTCATGATGTCCCGCTACAGGTATTTGAAGAGGAAGGTATTACTTTAATTGCTTCGTTTCTTGGTAAGCTTATTATGATGGATAATTATACTGATAATATGTGCAAAGAGTCTTGGGGTCGTTGTAGTTTTGCTCGTTGTCTTATTGAGATGAACGCTGATTCGGAGTTTATAGATAACGTTACTATTGGTGTCCCTGATCTTGAAGGCTCTGGTTGTACTAAGGAATTAATTCGTGTTGAATACGAATGGAAACCGCCTAGATGTCATACTTGTAATATTTTTGGTCATTCCTTTGATTCTTGTCCGAAAAATGTTAAACCTACAACGGTTGAAAATGTGACAACTCATGTTGATAATGATGGATTCCAACAAGTGCAAAGTAAGAGGAAGAAGTACAAAGGTAATTTAGGGAATCAAGTTCCGAGAGGTGTTCCATTGAGTAAGGGTTCCCAAACAGGAAAGACGGTTGTTTTTCGTCCAAAAACTCGCTTGGATACTACAAGTACGAGTGGTGATAATAGTAGAAAGTTGAATACTAAATCTGGTCAGTCACAGCAGTCTAGAAATCCTAATGGTCCGAACAAGGGTAAAGCTCAAATGAGCAGTGTTTCTACATCTAATAAATTTTCATCTTTGTCAATGCCTGGTATTGACGAAGGGGGTCAAGTAAGTGAGGAAGATAATGAGGAGGAAGAGGAGGGAGTCGAGGTCGTCTTTGATGAATCGGTGAATCTTCTCAACTCTAATATAGGGGCAAGCACTCCAACTGGCTGATCCCATGGTTGATATTTTATTATTTTCCTCGTAATTTTATGTTATCGTCTTGGTTTTTGTCTAGCTTATTTATTTCCAGTATTCTAGACTAGTTAATGTTTATGGCCTGTCATAAACATTTTGTTTAACAAGCTGCCTGTAGCTTGCGGTTAATGTGGTATTTTAGCCACATTCCTTGTACTTTAATGTTTTTTTTGGTTCTATTTACCGGGGTCATTGTTACCCTTTTACCAAAAAAAAAATAAAAAAATATATGTATATACATATAAATATATATATATATATATATATATATATATATATATATATATATATATATATATATATATATATATATATATATATATATATATATATATATATGTATATATATATATATATATGTATATATATATATATATATATATACATATAAATATATATATATATATATATATTTATGTATATATATATATATATATATATATATATATATATATATATATATATATATATATATATATATATATATATATATATTTATGTATGTATCTATATATATATATATACGTATGTATCTTATATATATATATATATATATATATATATATATATATATATATATATATATATATATATATATATATATATATATATATATATATATATATATATATATATATATATATATATATATATATATATATATATATATATATATATATATATATATATATATATATATATATATATATATATATATATATATATATATATATATATATATATATATATATATATATATATATATATATATATATATATATATATATATGTGTATATATATATATATATATATATATATACAAATGAAACACCAATCATACAATCATATCAGTCAATATAATATTGACATAAAATTAAAGGAATGTGGCTCCCAGTTCAATTTCAGTATTTATGAAACAACTAATTGTCAATAGTTTTTTTAAAAGAAATGATTAAAAAACTAAAATTGTAAATGGTATTAAACCATAATTAAAAACTAAGGAGGAAAAATAGACAAATATCATGTAATACAAAAGTTGTATTAAGAAAAGTCGAACAAATTGTGAATAAAAAAACTGTTACAAAACTTTCATGAATTGGTGCTAAAAATATTGTTACACACTACCATTACTTTATAATTATTACAATTATGCCATTCAATAACATAGAATTAATTCTCATTAAGATTTAGTTAATCTAACGGTTCACATTGGTTTCTATTGTTTTTATCTTAAGACTAGTTCTCACATGAACACAAATATATATATATATATATATATATATATATATATATATATATATATATATATATATATATATATATATATATATATATATATATATATATATATATATATATATATATATATATATATATATATATATATATATATATATATATATATATATATATATATATATATATATATATATATTGATATATATGGGGCTAAGTTTGACTAGGATAATGAATTAGGTGCCACGTCATATGCCTACGTGGCATTATCTCATTGGCTATGGTTATATGTCATTTATTTTGGAAACTATATCTTTTTAGTCGGCAAATTTATTTTTTGCGGAGATATTCGAATAAGATCTTTTCTAAAAATATAGCATTGTGTATCCGATCAAAACAATCAAATGATACACACGTATCTCCGCGACTTTCATTATTATCTCTACAGACGACAGGAAAATCAGAGATTGGGTGAAACAGGCAGTTGAGAAGCTTCATGGTGAGATTTTTTTTAATTGTATGCCTTATGATATTACATCTGATAAGATGGACCTGAGGTACTTATTCATCTTATAATCAAAATCTTATATATTCATATGTAAATAATATGATATATCCAGGTCTTATCATAAAGGTAACAATGAATAATCCCTAATGCCTTATGAAGATGGACCCGAGGTATGTTCTGATCGATGTTATTGAACTTTTGCTCTCTATGATGTTGTTTTGATCGATGTTGTGAACTTTTTCTCTCATTAAAAGGGAATTCTTATATAAAAACATTTCCTTAATGTTGTTTTTGATTTAATATTTTCTGTGTGGATACTAATTGAATCAATGGTTGCAGTTCTGGTATCTTTGACCCTGCCTTCCTTGCTGATAACCAGGTTTCATGTGCTGCCAACGTGATTAGTGTGGTAATTTGCTGGTGCAATGTTTATTTGTCTATGAAAAATCTAAGGTCTTTTGACTTATTAGATTTAGATGTATTTACGCTTTATTGATAACATATATAGGGTTCTAAGTATTCAGAAATTTGAAAATTAAGTTTCGGCAACTAAGTTAGTGAGTTAGTGCCCACTTACATTCTCCCCTGGTAGGTTTTCAGTTTATGTAACTTCCGTCTTAAGATTTTAGAGATGTATTATATTCTAGGACATATACAGATAAAAAACGAGACACTCTTAGAGAGTTTTCAGGCTAATTAGTGATGCAGCATGACTATCTTATAAAGTCAATCAAAGAATTGTGCATGCACAAAAAATGTTAAAGCAAAAATATTGCGCTCGACATTCACATCTCTGGTAAATAACAAGCTGAGATCGTAACCGGCGTATGAACTTTTTTGTCTACAGACGGGAGGTTTTGTTGTTGTACAATGAGATTGTATTTGATGCGGCTATTATCAAGGAAAGAGAACAAGGAATCCAAGAAACTTATAACCAAATAGGTGAAGTATACGTGATATTCAAAGATCTTGCGGTTTTGGTTCATGAGCAAGGAGAAATAAGACAGATGCATTCAAGAACCTATGACACAACTTCAAATGTTAAAATAGCTTGTAAAACTTTGTAATCACAAAGCTTAATAAAAGCCGGTCATATGAATTTTTTTGAGAGCCACAAGCGAATTTAAATGTGATTAATGATTTTACTTTTCTCTATGATGTGTTAGGTACCGTGAGCTGGCTAGCCAAGTTGACGATGCACTAGGATCCATAGTTGTTGGTGGTCTTACAAGTGATCATCCTATAATGACCACCATAGATTTATGGACATCACTTGAATGTTTTCACTTGCCTTATGAGCAATCTCTTACTCGGTTAGACTCAAATTCTGGCTTATACTTTGACTGTTCAGCTCATATTCTTTGGGTTGGTGAGCGACATGTCAACTAGATGGGGTTCCTAAGAGGAATCACAAACCCGATTGGATTTAAGGTATTTCTTTGGTTTGTATTAAAATTATTTTCCTATTGTGCTTTTCAGAAAGCGATGTTTCTCTACAAGAAGCAGAAGAAGGGTTCGCTCAACGAACATGGATAAGATATCCAGTCCCATTACAACCGGTCCTGAGTTTGTTTCATCATCTGATGAAGAGAAAGGTGGTTCAGATGTTTATAGTAAACTAGTGAAAGAGGGAGCTGGTGAGGTCACAGTTATAAAGACTTATAGAAAAGGATGACCCGTCTATTCAAAAGCTTGATGTAGATCTTGTGAATCAAGCCAAAATGATTGATTAGCCAAAAAAACCCAAGGAAGTGATTGGTATGCATATAGATCATGTTGTTGTAAAGCAAGAGGAAGAGCGTAAATTAAATGTGTAGGAGAAAACTTATGCACCATCGGCTGATGGCTTATTGTTGTGTAAGGTTGAATAGGTCGACGAGTCTAGCAATGATTTCATTGGTGATTCTTCATAGGTGTTACCTAAGCTCTAAACTGAGTCTTCTTTTTAGGTTGCTAATATGAAAAATCTGCAGTTCAGGAGGGATGTGTTACCGTAGTGAAGACATTAATACAACGGTATATATAATTCCTCTCTTGATCACATTTATATACGTATTGTGTGCATATAGTTCTTATATGCAATCTGACTCATAACTCAACTTATAGGGTATCCATGGGTAATTTCCAGTATTGGAAGAAATCAAAAGAATTTACTACTGACCACAATGGTGGAATGTTGGTCAAGGAAACCTAGAGCAGCCTTCATATGCTTGTCAATAAAAATATGTATTTAAATGTTATCTATTTTATTTTGCTATGTGTTAATACGGTTTTAACCTGACTAAATAAGGAAACAATAGTATCCAAGTAGGTTGGAACCAAGTTATTGCTGATGATGAAGCTGTTTTGCAAGAACATTGTTTGTTCAGAGATATGTGTATTGCAGGCGGCTATTCCAATGTTAATTAACTTTATTCTAAAAATTATACGCTTATACGTGTCTAGCCATTCAGAGAGGTTATTGGATCCAGAATAAGTCTATTCGGTTTTGTAAAAATCAGATTGTTCACTAATGATGAAATCAATGTTTAGTTGTAGGGACCATGTAAGGTGGCGTTGAAACTAAATTAAAGTACCAACGTTGCAGGTGGACAATGAAGACGGCTAGCATGAATTCAAGAATTGTAAGAATTATTTAACAGTTTCTTAATATAATAATTTCAAATCTCTGTATAACAATTGTTATTTGTTTGTAGGTCAACTAAACCATCTTATTCTGACCTGTACTAGGTGGCCCATTACAGAAAGATCAGTTTAGACAGTAAGGTTTACGCTTAGAAGTACTATAGTAGAAGTCTAGCAATAGTTCCCTGAAATAAAAAAAAATATCACACAGTTTAGTAACAGTCAATTATCTTTAATAAAAATGTTGAGTAGAGTATATAACTTGAACCTGATTATTCCCTCATATAGGAATGTCTGCAAGTCTTAAATTTACATAACAGCCTTTTGCGAAATAGGACAAGCATAGAATAACACGAACGCAAAAGGAAGAAATTTACACATGAAAGTATACAACATATTGGATAGGCTAAAGATATACATTACTTGAGCTACTCACGAATGACAGTTAGTTAATGGATCCAAGTAAAAGCGAGTATAGTTTTTGGATGTGCCAAATTAGCCAGCTTTTGGTTTGGCTTACTAACGCCTTTTTGCCAAATTTATAAAACTTTACAAATAATTAGTATAATAAATCCGAGTACAACCTTTTATCAGGTTGTATAGATTTAAGGATTCTATGGGCATGTAAAGTGTTTGGCTAGAGGTGGATATTTTTACTTGAGTTGTGTTACAAAGTATATGTATAGCAGAAGTTAAACAAGTACGCACAACTTGCTTTTGATGTTTTATTATGAATTACTAAATTTAGTTAATTCTTGTGTCTGAGACGAACGGACGCCGCACAGGTGCAAAAAAAATTATATTGGTAAAATTATTTTGTTGCAGGTGGTTATTGTATAAAAACCGAGCCTAAGCTTTTATCCGTTCAAGAACTATCTTTTAGTGATAGACTGGGCAAAAATCCAATGACTACAATAGCTAATGCTTACTATTTAAGTAAATCTTCAAAGAATATGGTTTATTATGTACTGATACTAATTTAGTTTTATTGCTTAATCTGTAACTCATGGTTTGCAGGAACTAATAAGGCGAGTTAGAATTATCAACAACAAACTTCAAGCCAGGTGAGAACCTTAGTACATCAAGTAACTTCAAATTTAACTACAAAAAATATAGTAGGATACCTTGATTGCTTTTGCTTTACAAAATTATTATCTTTATGTAGATATCATATTCTTTATGTAGATCTTATAGCTGGTCCTCACGTGGTTGACCATCAGAAAAAGGTATGCCTTAGATTCCATTGGCAGGTCGAAATTCAAAACTAAATGGATTATTGTCAACCATGACTATTCTACAAAAACCTGTTGATAGCTCAAGGTATTGGGGTAAGCAGACCTTCAAGGCCTGTAGTAAATAGTACAAGATCAACAAATTTTCTAAGCTGAGCAAGTAACTCATGAAATACAAGACGTCCAAAGACTGTGACACAAGTGATCTTGGATTTTCCACCAGACTCCTTAAAATGCAAGGTTCAGGTATTATGTTAAATTCTTTACTTTTACATAAATTATAAAGATTGAAACCTTTTAATGAAACTAATGGTTTGAACCCTTTAAGATGAGGCGAAGACCCAATTCCTTACTAGAATAGCTGCAAAACCAGAGAGAATTGTCAATTTCAGCCTTATAACTAAGATATTTAGAATATCTAACGTGAACATAAAACTCATTATTTTATACAAGAAAAGAGGAACACATATCCAGTATATGATGTTGTGGATAAAAAAGTTACAAATTACATATTAAGTACATAATATTAATTTTAAGGGGTGTTTGGCATTGTGTTGTATGACTAATTATGTGATATGGCAAAAGGAAAGTGGATAATCAGTTTTAACAGAATGGGCTTGGTTGCAGGAAATTTTTTTGGGTTTAACATCTATGTATATATATATATATATATATATATATATATATATATATATATATATATATATATATATATATATATATATATATATATATATATATATATATATATATATATATATATATATATATATATATATATATATATATATATATATATATATATATATATATATATATATATATATATATATATATATATATGTACTAGTGGCAAAACCCGTCCGATGGACGGGTATAACTTATGATTGTCGTTTAACTTTTTATTATTCGGTAAATATTTGTTTGTAAGTTTATTTTTAGTGTAGTTTCTTTTTAATGCCTTATTGGTCGATATAAATTGTATTTAGTTTCAATTAAAGGTGGCAAAAATATCCATATCCGCTAAACCTGACTCACACATGCACAAAACTTATTAAGATTCATTTTTTGGGTTTTTTTCTTATATTTTTGTTTGCGTATTTACTTTTTATTTTACTTTTTATATCATCATGTTATGGTCAAACATATTATCAATTTTTACGGATATATGTTTTAAAAATGTATTATTTTTTAACAATTTTTTTAATATTTTTAATGCATTCGTTTTTCTGCTTGTTTGTTTTTAATGTATTATGGTTTATGGTTAAAGATTCTTGAAAGAGACACAAATTTATTATTTTATAACGTATTTGAAATATTTATATTTAGAAATACTGAAAAATCCAGACTTTTAAACCTTTTATTTGTGGAAATATTTATTTAGAACAATATGTTGACATAAGATGTGCAATCTTAACCATACGTTTCTTTTGTAACAACTTTTTTGTAATATTATTTTGTAACAAACTAATTCAACATTTATTTTCATATATTTTAATGAATTTTTTGTCTTTTATTTTTAGATTTATTTTATCTTAATTTATTTTTTTACGACTTTAACTATAATTTGATTAAAAAAATAGTTATCAGATACCCGTTGCCGTATTGCAATATATACGCTAGTTAAGAGAAAAGAAACATGTGCCGTGTACGCATGACCGTAAAACAAATTCTATCTTTTTAGTTAATTGTATTTCAATTGCAGTTCATGCATTAGTTAATAAATCCAAATTAGAATAAGTAAACTAATAGCTCAATTCATACTCAAGTAGAAATAAGCCATAGCTCTTTAATATGAATGGTCATCTTCAGAATTAGTCCATAGCTCAATCCATAATCAAGTAGAAAATACAAAGATTGAAAGAAGATCTATAGCTCATCCATAGCTCATTCACAACGTTTTGCAATTCAACTTCAGAAACATCCATAACTCATCCATAATCAAGTAGAAAGATCGTGTACATAGCATATAATAGAATGGTGATCAATAATTTAAGTAAATACATTGAGCTGTTTCCCACATGAATATGCACTAAATACTGATGATTCAACTATTTGTTTTAATACTTCAATAAAACCAAACTCAGCGAGTTGAAGACAGTCAATGTCCAACATAACAGCTGTTGATATCATTTATAGGGAACGATGACTGAATAACTATTATTGTCTAAAAGCCTAGACAGGGATTTTAGATGCTTGCATTCACAAAAAGAGTTGGAGCAGAAACATGCGCCGTTACAAAGGTCCTTGAAACACGTGATAACTCCTTGACAGAACTCCTCTTACGCTTGGGATGGAGATAGCAACGTTGTTGTAGTGAATTTTTTCAATAGTACAATCATCTTCTGCATACATATATATACTTCTAAACCCATTAAGTAAAAGACCCACATTCGATATTTCAATAATAATAAAAGTGAATGTGTCAGTAGCTGGTCAAGGGATGGTAGATGACATTTGATTATAAGGTATTCCTATGGGCGCCTTATGAGACAACATCACTGATTTTAGGAGACAGTCCTTTCGCCGCAGAGACCTGCATTCCATTGCGGCTTCTATCAGAAGCACCAAGGGTCTTCACAATCGGACTATGCTTTACACTACTTTAGCTAGATAGATGGTATGTAAAGTACCAAGGGATAAGAAGGAGGAGCATCTCTCTCCAGAATTCTGTCTAGAGTTGATATGTGACCATTGTTAACTTCTCTCTCATATCATAAGCAAGACTGAGACCCCCCATATGAAACGTTTTCACTTCTAATGGGTTAAATTAGAAATCCAGTATAACGTGGATGAACATAAAAGGGGTCATACGGGTCGAAACTAATTTTGAATCCTTAAAACTTACTACATTGTATAAAGTATATATAAGTGAGCCTCGTATGCAATCAATGCCAGCAATTTCACTTCATCCTAATGGAAATTAGTTGGCCGCACAGAGTTTAGATAACCAAGTTTTGATCTACACTTGAGAGGTTTCAATTTAATAAGAAAAAGAGGTTTGCGGGTCATGTATTTGTTGGGTATAAACCTAAGTTATTGAAGCTGAGTTAACATGTAGCAGAAACATTAGCTATGTGGTTCCCCGGAAGATGTATTGCAGACAATTTTGTTATATTTTTACTACGGTACTTGTCAAAGTTATCCTTTCGAATGGATAACAGAAAATTGTTTCGATAGATAAATGATCCCCAAAACACATAAACTCTGATATTTAGATACTTGTTTCACTTACTATCACGACTCGTGTTGCATCTTCATACAAGTCTCCAATGTGATCTACATGCTACTCATTTTTTATCAAAGCCTAAATATATATACGCAAACCGTTTATGATCAACCATTCCTACAGGTTAAGAGCTAGAGTTAGTTCAAACCAATAAAAAAATTCTAACAATTTAGTACATATATTTTATAAAATAAACTGACAGTTCGTAAGTGTTGTGGGATGGCTGATGGGGAAGACTGAACACCTTTTGCGCTCTGAACAACATCACTGATATCATCATTCTCATTTACACTCTGCTGTTCGGGATCTTGTTGCTCATGTTCAAGCATCCATTAATTGTCAGATTGGGTACCTTGTTTTTGGCGTCAACATAGGATTGTATCAGCTGTCCAGTCTCAAGCTGGAACTACTTTTAAGAAGATTGGAGATTCTTCTTTTGTTCATACGCTTTTGAAGTTCAACTTGTTATCACCATCATAGGTATAACTTGTATTTGTTCTAATATTTGTACCAAAACAATTATCAACAGTATCATAATCATCTCGGTACTGTTCACCACTCATCTTCCTTCTCAATTGAGCTTGCATCTAAGCTCTCTAGTGACTCGGGAAGTTTTGATGCAATTTGGGCTTCTGCATCCCTTTGAAAAGAAACCAAATTGCTTCTAAAGAAATGTCAAAATCATGTTTAAGGTTATTAAGTTGTTTCTAAATGCATTGGATACTCCAAATGATCACATACCTGATGATCTATAAGCGCAAATGAGTCCAGATTTATTGCACCATTCTTAAAATTACATATGATTTAGGTCTAATAGGCTCCACGGATTCCTTGTTCAATGGATTCTATGGTCATGTAGAGAAGACACCACTCTTCAACCTTATCATAGAAGCAAATGGACGTACCTCATCAGCTTCAAGTGAAATAAGAGCTGGCGAAGTTTATTTAAGAACACGCTGCAACTTTTTTTACATTTCTTCCATGCCCTTCAAACTACAATATATCGAAAACATATTAAATCAAGTATTCAAAAAACACGTACACGGTATTTGATCCTCTTAAATAACTGTGGCAATAACGCCAAATCACGCACTTTGACCCCTACACATTCCAACCCCTAACTTGTACCGACCCAATACCTAAGCCACCAAGCTTTGAAATAACGTAATGCCATGTATTGCGTTATCACAAAATAGTGATTTGCATCGATACCTGAAGAGGATCAGATGGGGTGGCAGGTGCAAGAATGACTTTTCCTTTGTCCAATTAAATTAAATGGCTAGCGAGATAATAATAAAAATGTCAGTGACCTCCTTTCTTTGTTGCATCTGAAGTAAGTGTCTGCAATTATTTACCATACCCGATTAAATTTATTAATAAATGTTTGGCTCACATTATGTATTTAAAAACCTAAGATCTACCACTAAACCAGATATAATAACCTATAAATGGGACAAACTGAATTCATATAGATATGTAACAGCCGGTGTCACAAAATAGTGATTTGCATTGATACCTGAAGAGGATCAGATGGGGTGGCTGGTGCAACAATGACTTTTTCTTTGTCCACCAAAATTAAATGGCCAGCGAGATAATAATAAAAATGCCACTGACATCCTTTCTTTCTTGCATCTGAAGTAAGTGTCTACAATTACTTAACATACCCGATTAAATTTATTAATAAATGTTTGGCTCGTATTATGTATTGAAAACCTAAGATCTACCACTAAACCAGATATAATAACCTATAAATGTGACAAAATGAGTTCATATATATCTGTAACAGCTGGTGTCCATACATTTATGCTCGCCTCAGCTCTATATGGTTTTGCCTGTACAAAATCAAGATGATTCAAACCTGAAATTACAAAGGGTGGGTTCGATATTCAGCTCATGTACGTCTGGACTAAACATATAAGGTAAATATATAATAAGGTAGTGTGTCCTTACGCGGTGTTTGGATCTCAGCTTTTGGTCTGCACTCTGCAGATGTAAACAAAGTGTTATGGTTTATGGGGTTTACGTATTGCATAAGTTCCCAATATGACAAGCAAGTGTATAATCTAGAAAGCTCGCATCTAGCTAAATTGGCCTGTATGTGTGTAGATATAAGAAGTTATATATAATATTTAATTTTTGTGGTTTAGCTATCTTAACAATGACAAAGCTAGTATCATTATTCATATAAGAAGGTAAATTTGCATAGCAGCATACCATAGCTTTTTCTGAAGCCATTGAAAGAACAATTTATAAAGATTAGGATCTTGATCATGGGTCATCTGTTCAATGGTGTCTGCTTCTTTTTCTTTTCCATAAACTGTAAGAACAATGCCTAAAGCAAAACCCCTGCACAACATGAGTTTATAACATGGACACCTATCGTGACAATATCCAACTGTGACTGCATATCGACACCTCCAATGAGCAAATGTCTTATCTAAAAAGCAGTTTAGACTCCTATACTAAGATTTGCATAACTATTGTAATTTCTAAATTAGATAATCCTATATGGCTTACATACCCGGCTCAACATTCTTAGAAAACAATCGAATCGAGGGCCCGGAGGATAATTGGCCATCCAATCTTGTGAACTAATCGAGACCGAAATTGGACAGATTCAATTGTGGGTTCCACCCGCTTCCAGTCGAGTTTTATAGATTCCGATAGAGTCATCGCTCGCTTTTGCTTTTGACAAGATAGCCATTTGGATACAAACACCCTAAAATGGTTTAATTCATGTTCAAATAATCAGTCAATCCAAAAGCGTTACTCTGTTATCTTAAATCAGTTTTAAAGGGTGTTTGGGGTTCCACCAGAAAATGAGGTTAGCAAAAATAACGCTTAGCAAACGTTATCACTTATTTTTGTCGGGATCAAGATAAGCTAATGAAACTAAGAAACCATGGCCAGCAAATGAGAGAAACATGTCCATCCAGTTTTTTTTGAAGATCATCAAAAACAGTTAGTGTAACGTGTAAATTTCGAATAAAATCTGACTATCGAAATATTATTGTTCTTCAAAGCTTTATTTAAAAAATATTACGAATAATAGACATGTTCACTTCTAATGACTTTGAATGGACAAAAGGATGAATCACACATGAAAATATTCCACTTCATTGTCTATAATTTTTCAGAAAGTACAACACTGGAACCTTTTTCTTCCAACCTACAACACCAAAATATATGAGATTAGAAAAGATAATGAATATTACATACCGACTATGATCTTATATGTTTTGGATAATTGATCATGCTTACTTAGATTACATGTATTATATGTTCGCTTTAGATAGAGTCATCTAAAAGAGTAGTAATCAAAAGGCAAAAGGGAGTATGTATTTTGGCTTCTAACTGCCTGTAACTTGTCTATGAGTACATTCAGAGTCCAAAAATAAGACGATCCAGCTTAAGGTTAGTTAAGTACCAAGTAAATCTTAATACGCTTGAGAGAAAAAAGAAAAACATGATATAAATATTAAAATGATATAAACGGAGATCGAGAACATGACATCAGTATTAAAACTTATATTAACTAACCAATCAAATCTTTTAATCTTATATATATAATCAAAAGGTGCAGCTCAAAAAGTGGTTTTACTCAGATATCAGTATTTGACACAGGGCTTGAGTTGCTGCTTAAAAAGGTGCAGGTGAAAGGGCCCAAAAATATTTGTTCTATAATCTTTTAATGAAGTACACCTGCCAAGCACATTGGCAACCTTTTTACTTTTCGCTGTGTCTTTTCACTCACCTTCCTCAACATGCTTCTTTTGCTATGCCATTTGCATCCTATCTCATGTTATTTTAACCACAAATCTGATAATTATCAATCACACATAAAAACTTTGTTTGGAATTGAATAATATATGACTCAAACTAAGATTGATTCAATGATAAGCCAACTAAAGCTATGGAATCAGATAGCATATGACTAACAAAATCTCTGATATTTAAAAACTTTCAAACCTATATTTTGGAGATCTAATAACATACCTGTTAGATTAAAAGTTGCAAACGAAATCAATAGTTGATCATCTGTTCAAACGAAATCAATAGTTTAATACTTTTATTCTATGATTGTTGCACTTTGCTTTGCTACAATAGAAGAGTTACTTATATATATATATACCTGCAACTAATGCTTGAACTGGATTTCTGATTCTAGTGCTTGTAGCAGAACATGGAACATGAATAAGATCAAAACAAAACATAGATATGTGAATGATATTAGAGTTTGCAGGAAAAAAAAAATCGAATAGGGTTTACAAATCGAATGACTGATAAAAGATACGAAAAAGAAGACATTCTATTATGAAAATACTCTAATGCAAAAATTAATAAAACTTAAAAACTTAATAAAGTTGACTGCCGTTATCCTTCCTTAGAACTCTTTCATCTAAAAGCCAAATCAAAATATCTACAATTAATTTATTTTCTTGTTATTATAAAGATCACATACTGGTTTCCCATTGACTTAGAAGTTAATCCACCTTGCCTATATGCAGGAGGAGCCTTGGAGCAGATTTCTCAGCCATTCCAATGCAAATTTTATAACGTCTCGACTCATAATCTATTGAAGAAAAAACAATTAGATGTAATCAACAAATTAAATATATTCCCCAAAGCAACCCAGCTACAAAAAGCTACAAAAACCATATTATTCGATCAAAATCAAAAACACATACCTCATAAAAACATACTCACTTGCTTGATCAACAATCTCATGAACTTGATCCTTAAATTAAACCTACGTGATATTGTTATTGCTTCAGATCATTATAATTTCAAATCATTATAAAAAAAATCGATTAACAATACCTTATTATAAAGAAAAAAATCGATTAACAATATCTTATTATAAAGAAAAAAATCGATTAACAATACCTTATTTTTTTTCAGTGTTCAGTGAATAATGTAGGGTTATTATCGATTGATGAAGATTGTTTTGAATGGGGTATTGTTTTTAATGGGTTCGTGGGATGTGAATGTATGAGAATAATACATTCTTCGAGATTTTGTAAGCCCACAAGGTAAGCCCATGTGCTGACTGGGATTAATACCCTGATTGATGACGTGGCAAATCCCTCCTCTTATATATAATGTAAAGATATATATATGTATATATATATACATATATATATATATACATATATATATATATATATATATATATATATATATATATATATATATATATATATATATATATATATATATATATATATATATATATATATATATATATATATATATATATATATATATATATATATATATATATATATATATATATATATATATATATATATATATATATATATATATATATATATATATATATATATATATATATATATATATATATATATATATATATATATATATATATATATGTGTGTGTGTGTGTCTAGGGATGAGTGTTGATCCCAAACATAGATCGATTTAGCTTTGTGTAAACGAGATTGAATCAAGTTAGACACTTAGAGAAACTTTGTTGTATATGAAACAATCTAAGTATTATGCGGAATTAATACTTAGAACAAGAACACACAAAAAGAATAAACCAAACTTTCACTTTGATTGATGATCGAACTTGTGTATAATGAAAGTGTAAAACGTATATCAAACTAAAACCTAAAGGCCTCCTTTTATAGATTAAGGAGCTTTGCACAAGAGTCTAACTATCAGCTATTCTAGGTAAAGATTAATATAGAAAATACAATGTCGAACATATCTTTACTAGAAATACAAAACTTGTAGACTAAGTATTCTATCAGTGCTTGGACTTCTTCTCATCAGCGTTTGATTTCTTCTTATCAATGCTTGATCTGACAACGCTTGATTTCTTCCTATCAACGCCCAATTAACTCTTGTTAGCGTCTAAGTGTCTTGGCTCATTTTATTCCCAACAATCCTCCTTTAAACTTGATATCTACTCTAGTAATCAAGTTTCTGAATAAAACCTAAGTACAAGGAGGATTCTTACAAATACAAATTACTTTTTAATTAGGAAATAAATAAACCTAATTAGATCTTTGCCAACATCACTTGTGTAATCCATCTCCAGCTGTGTTGACACCATTTTCTTCAAAACTTCCTTGGACATTGGATATTCAGCATCCACAAGAAGATATTCAGAAAATTTGTAGTACTCAAATGATAAACACCAGCTACTGAATGTAGACGCCACTGAAGTCCACTGATATCATCCAGATCCTTCCATTCTGGATCTTCATCATTTGGCTCACACATTCTCTTGAATGTGGACCAAATCTTTATTCCATTGACTGAAGTAGGTGCTTCAACCTCATACTTGGTCTTCATCAATCCCCAAAGATCTGCCAAGTCTTCCCTATCCAGGCTTGCAAACAAAGAGATAAGAGTAGTACAAGTATGTACATCCTTTCCATATCTGCCAATCATCCAAAACCCACTTGCATCTTCTTCATAATGAACTATAGGGTTTCTGGAATCATGAGGTAATACCTCTACCATATGTGAAGCTTCCAAAGGTGAGAGCTTAATACTCCTTCTAATAACTGCTTCACTGGGATTTACTCTATCCAAATTCTTTGGAAACTCAATTGGAACTCCGTTCTTCAAAGGAATTGGTGCAATTAAAGCCTGTTGGATCTGCATCTCTTCTGCAAGTTCTTCCTTTCTTTCATCTGAAAGAAGTCTGATAGTATTCTGCTCTTGAACACTTGCCCATATAGGATAAGCACGAAACTCCAACTCATCAAAGGACAAACCTTGTAACTTCTGGAAAGTCCAACCTCCTTGATGACATCTGAGAAGCATATAGTAGAGCTCCCTTCTATCCTTCTTAGACTGTGAAAGAACCTTGCTAGCCTTATACTTCAAAGTTACCTTGCAATCACTTTGAACTCTTAGCAGAATCTCCAAACCTCAAATTTGATCTGAAATGGTCATGTATGGATTCTCCATAACCTTATTCTCCCATGCAAAGTACCTTTGAGCTACTTCAGGCATCTCATAATCTACCTGATTCTTCAACTCCCCAAGCCTCTCCTTAGCCAACTCATCACCATATTCAAGCCTTTATGGATCTTCAATGATCATCACACTTGAATCAATACTCTCATCATCACTGCCTCCCTTATTACTTTCAGAAGTAGCCACAAATGGTGACTCAATAGCAGTCTTCTTCTCCTTTTCCTCAACTTGTGCAGCCAAAAAAGAATCAAAATGCACGTGGGCAGCATCCGTAGGAACTTCAACTTCTACCATAATTCCTTTACCTTTATCTAAAGCATCAATAGTAGGTAAAGAAGTTGATGGTACCTTTGTAGACACATCCTTGATGATAGATGATGACTGGTGTTATTCCCATATCAATCCATAACACAAGATTTAGAAGAGATATTTAGAGAGAGAAAGAGAAGAAAAGTAGAGAGAGAAACAAGAGAGATGGTGGAAGATTTTTACTATTAGAGAGAGAAAGTAAATGTAACCAACATCCTCTTCCACACATAGAAGAGGGTATATATATCCTTGGTATTTGAGCCGTGGGTTTAAGTGACATGGGCCGGCTTGGCTTTTGCTTGGGCTTACGCCCCTAACTTATACAATATTAGCTTAAAGTCCAAGCCCGGTTTTCTCGACTAACCTATTACAATACAAGACCATTTATGACTAAGATAAACTATTACATTCTTGTTCGACTATATAAAATATAGGGCTAACAATCTCCCCCAATGTATCGGTCATCTTTAAAATGCATAAGATGATTGAGTGAATACATTCTTGTGGAGGTGATATTCCTTCTTTGGTCTTGTATCTTGGTCTTGATCTTGTTTGTAACGGTTTTGTTCCTTCATGCCTTTGTGATCTTTATCTTGAGCCTTTGTCATTTGACTTTGAGTGCTTGAGATCTTCAATCTATTCTTGATAGTGTTCATCTTGAGCTCTTGTGATAAGATGACCTATTACTTTCTTACATTCTTGAGTATCTTGATTATCGCCATCTTGTGCTCTTGTGACTCCTGAATCGACCTCGGTTATACAGCTATGCCACCTTCTTGATATGCAATATATAGACACGGACGAAATGGCTTTGAACATTTCACCCTAACTCGGTAGCGTTTTACCTCTGGTCAGTGAAGACCGTTAGATGATATTAGATACCGTACCTGTGATCGGGTAGATTCGATTAAGAACCTCCTTGACAGGGTTTCCCGGCGGTAGTAGCTAGTTCTCTTTACTTGACCATCTCAAAGCAGACTACGAGCGTAAAGAGTGAATCATAAGGATAAATTATCCTTCTGATTAGAGTCGTCAATTCAGATTTCCTGGAACAAGTTTGATTCTAAAAGAATCACACCATTGTTGCTTTCCAGTTTGTCACAAGCTTGATTCATAGAGAATCTTGCGAGTCACCTACCGTAGTGCTGTTTGATGTCGACACTGGAAGGACTTACATTCGTCATTGTGAGCACTAAGGAGTGTCACTCTGAATGTTCTGGCAAGATCACACGGATTTTGCGAAGAAACCTGGAATCAAGTTTGAATCAATTAAGAATCCAAACTTGCATTCCAGTTCTCACAAGTTTGATTCGTGTTGAATCGCACAAGTTACCTACCATTAGCTTGTTTGATGTTGGCTCAAGCAGGATTTCCATCTTCATTGTGAATCGTATCACTCAGATGTTCTGGAAATATTACAAGGATAATGCATAGGAATCGATTGTGTCCTAATGAGATGATAGATAGATCTCGTTTGGCTCTAGACTCAATAAGTGCATTTTGGTAATCGGAGGTTGGAGCAGACTGCCACCTTTTCAATATTAACTAACTTAGAGTGACAAAGTCAATAGATATGTGTTGATCTCCGTGACAATGAGACAAGTTTCTTTTGAGAGAAACTCGAATGGCTGGGGAAGAGTTATGCATCGCGTCACTGGGTCCATGACACTTGTCTTCGATAGATGTGTTAACCCAGTTTCTGCCTAAGTTGCATAGAATATTCAACTCCTTCAATGCTTACCAATACGTCATCACTAGCACCTTATTGTGATTGTTCCAGTGCTAACTTAAGTAATTGGTCCGCATTCAGCTTCATTTAACTCCATTTTTCTTAAGGACAACTATTTCTAGCTATGGAATGTCCTTGGGTAGATCCCTCCGGTTCTGGTTGGATCATACGACTTAGTTTCCTATCCTAAACCACCTTTTGACTCCATCATTCCGTCATGGATAGTAGGTTGTTTTGGGTATAGATCGTAACCATAAACCATTGAAAACCATTCAAAGTGTTTGATAAAAATCAAACTATTAACACTTGAAAGTTTTACATTTCCGAAAAGCTCCCCTACACACATGCATTGATATACGAAATGGTTTAGCATGTGAAGGAAAGAGTTGCACTTGAGTCTTTAAGATCACATGTTGTAATATATTACATTTTAATCACATTTTCTCCCCTATCTCTAATATAAAAACATCATATTAGAGATACCAATTGATTAAAATATGACAATTTCTGAAAACCGATTAGGAGAGAAACATGTGTGCACGCATGAATCATGGAACTTTTTCAGCCGGGATGCTCCCCCTCAACAATATATGTGTGTCTTGAAACAAAAGTTTGACAAAATTTTGGAAAAACGACACCACAAATATGTTGAGGTACGGAGTAAAGATGCCTTATCCGATATAGTATATGACATATGACAGTTTTAAACCATTTTCGGAATATGTTGGATACATAAAATATGACAATTTCAGAGATGTACCCCAACAACATTAAAGGCTTGATTATAAAACGCTCCCCCTCAAAAATTGATCAAAATAACATATGACAATTTTGAGATATAAAAACAACATTATGAGGAAGGGAGTGTTGAACACACAATTTTGAAAGATTTAGAAAAACCTTTTGAGAAATTCTTGAAAAATTGTGTTCAACGGTTTTAAAATAATCATGATAGAAGAATTCTCTTCTATTGCTTAGAGAAAGCGCACTGAAACGTACACTTCCCTTTCGGGTCCGTTTCTCAAAACTTTGATTGTTTTGTGACTAGCTCATGACCGAGAAAAATAAATTTCCCGTTGTGAAGGATAAGTTATCATCCGTGATAAACTTTCCATAAGTTGAATTTCGAGGTCTAAGCTGACATTTACTTAGAAATCGTTTTTCATGAACTTAAAAACTTTGAATGTTTTTATGAGAAGCTCATGACCAAGAAATATGAGTTTCCCATTGAAAAGGATAAGTTATCGTCCGAGATAAACTTTCCTTAGTTGAGGTCCGAGTCCTAAGCTGTGATGCGCTTAGAAGCCATTTACACGAGCGTAAAACTTTGGAATAGTTTTAATAGAAGCTCGTGTCCGAGAAAATCAAATTTCTCGTTTTGAGGATAAGACATACTCGGGATGAACTTTCCTATCTTTTGAAGTACGAGTTACTGTCTGACGTGTGACTGTAAGTCTTTGTACATTAGCTGAAAAACGTTGAATGTTTTTACAGATAGCTCATGTCCGAGAAAACTTAATTTCTCGTTCTGAGGATAAGTCATCATCGGGATGAACTTTCCTATCTTGTGAGCCCGGGTTACAGTCTGTAATTTGACTATAAGCCATTATACGAGCTTCAAACTTTGGAATAGTTTGAATGTAAGCTCGTGTCCGAGAAATATGAATGTCCCGTTTTGAGGGTAACTTATCGTTGAAGAGATAAAGTTCCCTTTCTTTGACATTCGAGTTACAGTCTGATATGTGACTGTAAGTCATTTTGAATCTTACTTGTGAAACCCCTGAGACACGTATTTCTCTGATATCTGCTTCTTCAGCAACCAAACTCTGAGAGTGTCTTTTGTTGAACGGTATGAATATGGGAAACTTTTGTGTTCTTGTTGAACTTTTACTTTATTACCTGCACTTTTATCAATAGTCTGTATGCTTGCTTGTGGGTTAGTGATATCTTTGTGAGAACCGTGTTGGGGTTTACCTTGAACCTTTTTCGTGCTAGAGGGAAATATATTTCCAGTAGGAACCCACCTAAGACAAATTTTTTTAAAGGTTATACCCGTTGGTATCCACCTAAGATAGGGTCTAGGAGTCATAGATTTCTCATGCACAGCGGAAGACTTAGTTGGAGAAAATCTATTTCCTGTAGGGTTCCGTCTTTGAGATGCTCTAGCTTTGTGGTTCACCTTGTTCAGGACTTGCGTTATACAATTATCATGAATGGCATTAAACAAGCATTTTTTACATTTCTTGCAAACTAAGTGCTTAGCATCTAAGAAGGCTCTAGAGTTCCTAGGGTTGGCAGAATTATGCACATCATAGAAGGGTCTAGAATTCCTAGATGTGTGAACAACGCTCCTAGGTTGTGGTTTGGTCCTATCTTTTGCTTGTGTCTTGTTGTTAGCATCCTCTAGATATCTTTTGTGAGCCGTGTCATTTGAACTACGCCTAGGCATGTTCTTGGAGCTATTTCTAGAGTTGCTTGAAGCATTCATGTGATCGGGCTTTGCAGAAGCGGATTTTCTTAAGGAGGGTCTAGATTGTGGAGTGATTGGTTTAGGAAAATTGCTACGCACATAAAATTGGGATGCAAACCTCGGATTCGACGTTTTGAGTTGTTCAGATTTAAACGCATTCGGTTGTCTAGCAACTGAGCGGTTTTTGACTGATTGAGAAGGAGGTTTCCCCAAGACTGACTGTTTTGCTAAGTTAGTATCCACACTATTTCCTTTTAGTTTCCTTAATTCTTTTTTCACCGCTGTCAGTGCAAAAACCTTTTCCTGAATATGAGCCTTTAATTTCTCATTTTGTAGAAGTAATTGAGCGACACGTTGTTCTAACTTAATGTTCATATTGTCAAATATGTTAATAAGTGTGAAAACACTTATCCTTTTACCACTTAATTATAATAATAACCAAGCCAAAACGTGTATTTTATGTCGTAAATGTTGGAATTATGCGTGGTTTGTGTTTTTGTTGTGATTTAGGATCAAAATGTGAAAAGGAAAGAAAACATGGGCTTTCACGGGCTTTTATCGAAGAAAAAGACAAAAGACGAAGTCAAAAGATCAAGAGTGCAAAAAGAACGGAAGTCCAAAGCATATTCTGAAGATTTATCGAAGAAAAAGTCTAAAGACGGAAGTTTAATGAAGTCGAAGAACTCAAGTCTAATAAATGAAGAATTATAAGACGAGTTCAAATAATCCCGAGACAAAGTCGAAAAAGTCAAAGAATTTATAAAGACGAAAAGACGAGAAAAGGAAGAAAAGATCAACACATGTTAATCCTCCCTATAAATACCCTCCTAATGTGTCATTAGGAGGTGTTAGCTAAACTGAAAACTTAGTCTTTCCAATTTATTTTCCAAGCACTTTCATATTGTCATCTTAATTTCTTGTCTTTAATTTCAAGTAAGTTTTAATTTTGTGTTGTTGAATCTTTAATTTTAATCAAGTATTTCCTTAATCTCTCATTCTACCTTTCTTATTTTTGTTAATCTTTATGCTTATTTGCTTATTGTTATGCTTATTTGATTGTTTGTTATGCTTTTATGTTTTTGATTGTGTTAGCTTATTGATTTTATAGCTTATTGTGTGTTTGATTTGATTTTAGTTAAGTGTTTTTAGTAGTTTAATTTTATTAAAAGCTGATTTTTATTATTTAAATTAATTAGTGTTTTTCAAATTTTTGATTTTTGGTTGAATTAGTTTTTCTTAAAAGTGTTTTAGATTAAGTTTTGGTAGTTTGCTTATTTGACTTGTGCTTATCGTAGCTTATTTTTCTGATTTTTAGTTATAACTGTTAACTGTTTATCTGTTTTTCTAGATCTTCGCAAAAGGGTTTATTATTCCGAAGTTTCCATTTCTCTGAAATTAGTTTATCTGAAGATTACCTTTTATTCTGAAGATTAGCATTTCTCTGAAATATTTCCTTTTTCCGAAAATAGTCATTTATTCCGAAAATATAGCTGTTCTCTGAAATTCTTAATTTTTCCGAAATTATTCATTTTTTTCCGAAGATTTTATTTATCCGAAGATTTTATTTTGTTCGAATTAGTTTTTATCCGAAGATATGTTTATTCCGAAAAAACATTAACTTCCGAAAAAGATTATTCCGAAAACAAAAGTCCGAAAATACAAACATTCCGAAGAAGTTGGATTTCGAAGAAACACAACATTCCGAAGAAAAGTTTAAGTTTATATTCCGAAGAAATGTTGAGCTGCCTGCTTGGTAGCTTAATCATTTTGGCGCTCAATTCAGCTACTAGCTTGCTAGCTTGAGCTGCTTGCTTGCTAGGTTGTTTATTATTTAGTATTGTTCCGTAATCGTTTAGTTTTATCTGAAAGTTGTTCCGATTTTAATTCTGAAAGTCACGTATTTTTAGTTATATTTTTCGTCGAGTTTTAGTATTAGTATTTTTTTTCCTAAAGTTTAAGTTTTATCTTTTATTTAGTACCCGCCTTAGCTTTTGCCTCGTTCAGTTTTAAAATACCCACTTAGTTTTATTTTCTCCTTTTTCATTTAGTTAATTTTATTTTTCAGTCGAAAGTTAATTTCTTCGTTTAGTTTTAGTTTTATTAATTGTTTTTTTTTAATTTACGTTTCATTATTTGTTTTGCTCCTTTTTTATTAGTTATTTGTTTTTGGTTTATTTTTATTACGTTTCGCTTTTACCTTTTAAGTATAAATAGATAAGCAAACTTTAATTTTCATTAACCAAAAACGATTGAGTCACACTTTTAACCGGAGATCAGTTCGTTAAGATACCGAGAACGAACAAAGATATAATTTTTAATATATTAAAAATTAAGTTATTAAATTGGCGCCGCTGCCGGCTCTTTTCGTAAAGATTAACGGTTTTCTGTGAGAGACGTGTTGAATTTTGGGATCCGTTCACTCGTGAACGTTATTTTTCGTGTCAAAAATTTTCAAAAATCCATAAAAATTAAAAAAATTTCAAAAATAAAAAAACATTAAAAAACTTATAAAAAGCATTTCTTTTTCAAAGTTTTGCACCAAAAAGATTTTATTTTTACAAGTACATATATATTCTCTATTTCTTTGGTATATTTTTCTTTTTCTTTTGCAGGTGTATGCGTACTAGATCTTCATCTTATTCTGAGCCCGAGACTCGTGAAGATTTAGATATGGCTGGTGTGCACAACAATAATAATCCACCTCACCCCAACATGAATAATAACAACCATGTCCCTCCACCCGACCTTCGAATGATAGAGGATCTTTGTCAACCAACCATGAACAGACGAGGAGGACCGATTGCGCCGATGCAAATCACGGCTCCAGAGTTTTCATTGAAGCATCACATGATCCAACAAGTTCAAAACACTTGTCCATTTCGCGGATTACCGGCTGATGATGCCAACAAACACCTCGACAAATTCATTGGGTTACTCAAAGCATGAAGTTGCCCGGTGTTACTATGGATTTTCTTTGCCTTCACCTATTTCCACACACTTTATCCCACCATGCCGAAAAATGGTTTGATCGTCTTCCGAAGAATTCAATTCATACTTGGGATGAGATGACTCAACGCTTTTTGTCGCGCTACTTTCCACCATCCATGGTCACGAGACTTCGGAATCAAATCAGTGGATTTACACAAGAACCTGATGAATTGTTAGAAGTATTTAAAGTGATGGTCATATAATATACCGTTGCGAAGCTCGTGGAAAATGCTACTTAACGGTGTTGAGAGTTCTAGCATAATGTTATGTATGTAACGGGAATTAGTCCCGAACTCACAAATGAGGAAGGCCTTCCATACATTAGACGTATAGTATAAAAGGCCCAAGGCACCTCATTTGTGGTGTGTGTCTTCCATTTTTCATAGATTGTAGAGAGAGAAACATATGTGTTTCTCTCACTAGGAATTCACAACCATCCTTGTTTTTCTCTTTTTTCTTCATCTAATCTAATCTTTCTTTTTTGGTTTAATCTTCATCTTTATTTCTTGTTCTATATTAGTCGTGTGTATCATTCCTACAAGTGGTATCATTCGCCAAGGGATTCGTGGATAGCTCTTTGGTGTTATCCGTGTTTTTTCTTGACATCTGTGTCCTTTTGATCAAATTTTTTCGTGTTTTAGTGTTCTAAGTGATTCGTATACCCTCGTCATAGTAGTATTCGTGATTTGGGTATTTTGGTTTGGGTTAAAACACAAATATTTTAGCTCAAAGTTGCGAATTTCTTTGGCTCAATGTTGCGAAATTGATCTTCCCATTGCGACAGACTTCATCGGAATAGCACAGGTAAGTAGAGTTTGATCGCAATAACCCTAGGGTTTTACTTTGCGATCACCAGGTATTGCGATACCCTTATTCTGACGTATATTGTGATCGCTCATTGTGATCGTGGATTGCGACGGTATTAAGGCTTATTGAAACGTCATTCTGCCAAAACTTCATTTGCCTTATTGCGATAGTCCTCATATTCCGATAGGTGTCTCATTCCGATACTAGTAGCATTGCGATACTTGTCTCATTATGATACTAGTAGCATTGCGCCAGTTCTCATATTACGACAGTGGACTCATTGCGATAGGAGGGGTATTTCGATAGAAGTGATATTGCGATAAGTGTGACATTGCGATAGGAGGGGTATTCCGATAGAAGTGATATTGCGATAAGTGTGACATTGCGATGGATGTTCCGACATTGCGATGGGTGATAACATTGCGATCTGATTGATTAAATTTTTGTTCGATTAATTTTTAGTCTTAGCCACCATCTAGACTTGTCTCGGAGCATAGTTTACACGAAGATTAAAAAAAAGAGTTAAAAATTTTTTTTAGGTCAAGTAAAATCAAATTTTTTCCCTACTAGTTTTTGGCTATTTCTAACTCAATTTCAAAATTTGGCGATACACAATTTTTTCAGCTTACCGTTTTGTCGGACTGAGGAATTTATTGTCGGACTGAGAAAAAAATCGGAAGTTTCGGAAATTCAACAACATCACACGCTTTCTACGAATTGAGATCCTGTTTTTCACACGACTTCTACGATGACGTCTCAACAAGATATTTATGCTGCGGGTACTGAGAATCGTCCACCCATGCTTACCAAGGAGAACTACACTACATGGGCTAGTCGTCTCCTTCGTTATGAAAAATATAAACCTTTGGGAAAGTTGATTGTCAACTCGATTCAAAAGGGTCCGTATGTTAGAAGAACAATTATTGTGCCTGGGGACCCTACGAATGCTAACCCAGTGGCTGACTCTAGTCATGAGCAAACGGATGAAGAATTAACTGAAGCTGAATCCAAACAACTCGACGCTGATGATCAAGCAATTCAAGTCATTCTTATGGGACTTCCTGAAGATGTTTATGCTGCTGTCGATAGTTGTGAAACCGCACACGAGATGTTGCTTAGGATTCAGAAAATGATGAAGGGCAGTGAAATTGGTTTACAAGAAAAGGAAACTAAGTTGCTTCGTGAATGGGATAAATTTACGTCTACTAAAGGGGAACAAATTGAACCTTATTATCATCGGTTTTCAACCCTCATGAATCATCTTAGAAGAAACAAACATGAACTTGCAAAAATTGCTGCCAACATCAAATTTCTTGATAATCTTCCTTCTGAATGGTCACGATATATCACTCTTGTCAATCAAACCAAGGATCTTCATGTCGTGGACTACACTCAAGTATATGACTATTTGAAGATGAATCAAGATAAAGCTAACGAAGTTAGGGCAGAAAGACGTGCCAAGACACAAGATCCATTGGCTTTTATGGCAAACTCTTCATCATCTATGTCATATCCCATGGTACCCTACCATCAACCCTCATCAAGTAACTTCATGCCACAACAACAACAACAACTCACTACGTATGGATATCAACCTCCTGCTGCTATGAATTACTTACAACAACCCATTGCCTGTTTTGATGACATCACCGATCCTACTCATGCTATTAATACTGGTCTTGCCCTTCTTGCAAAGGCATTCAAATTCACCATTAACCCCACCAACAACAATCAGAGAATCTCCTCGAACACTAGAAATAGGCAGATTGCTCAACCTTTTATGAATGCGAATCAAGATTGCCAATTGGTAGTTGCTGGAAACACGGGGACTCAGTTTCAACAATATGGTCAGAATGTTGGGCAGACCGTTGGCAATGCAGGAAACTAGTATGATCAAAACCGTGGTCAAAATCCGGGTGTTCCGAATGCGGGTAATCAGAATGGGTTAATAGTTGTGCCTGCAGTTGGTAACCAGATGGGAAACATTATGGCTGCAAGGGCTGAGAATACTGGTACGGGAAATGGAAACAACAATCGTCAGGTTCAGTGCTACAACTGCAGGGGATTTGGTCATTATGCTCGAGATTACATACCCAAAAAGAAGAGGGATGCTGCTTATCTTCAGACTCAGCTTCTCATAGCACAAAAAGAAGAGGCAGGGATTCCACTTCAAGCTGAGGAATTTGATCTTATGGCTTCTGCTGCAGAATATGACGAGGAAGAAGAGGTGAATGCCAACTACATCTTGATGGCAAACTTACAACAAGCATCTACCTCAAGAATGCATGTTGACAGAGCTCCCGTTTATGATTCAGACGGTCCCTCTGAGGTACATCCACGTTTTGATGATAATGATATATATAGTACGTCTAATCAGGAGGAGGAGTATACTGAGATGCTTGAGCCCTACATTGAGACACACGGGGATCAAACGAATAATAGTAATATTAGTTCGAATGAGCCCAGTGTGGACCTTAGTGTGGATCAAGTTGCCCAACCTACAAACCGTCCTGATGCCGCACATGCGTATTATAAATCTCTATTTGATAAGCTTGCTAAGGATGTTGACCATGCTATGGTGGTTAATAATAAGTTTAGAGAAACTAATGCCAAATTGACCACTGAGCTTGCGGGATATAAGGAACGGGAGAAAAGTTTTGAAATTCATCAGGCTAAAATTAAAGAACTTGAACAAGCTCATGCTACATCTGTTTATCAAGAAAAATGCACAACTAAGAAATTAAATGCATTACACTTAAGTAGTGCTAAAAAGATAAGCGAATTGAATGATGAAATCAATTCTATTAATAAATAGCTTTCAACTGAAAAATCTACTATTTTGGATTTAAAAGAAGAACGAAAGAAGCTGAAACATGATTTCAAAATTCGAGAAGATGGGCTTCTTGAGGATTTTTGCGAAGCTCAGGATAGGATTAGAGAATTAGACAACCTCTTAGTAAAACGCGGCCAAACTATGTAGACAATAAATATGCTCGCACCTAAAATGAATGAGATAAATTCCACTCGATACAAATTGGCTTTAGGTTGTCCTCTTCCCCCTAACCCTGGATATCTTAAGCAAGTTCAGGCCACTAATGAAACCTTATATAACGGTAGTGTGCTCTTATCTGATGAGCATGATCCTCCCAGTGTGCATGATTCCGAGGAAACTACTGATCTTGTAGTAGAGACTCGTTTAAGAATGAAAAAGCTTGATAGAGAAGTGACACCCGTTTATTATCCGAAAGTTAATCCACCAACTGTTTTTGTTCGGTCTAAAACGAGTATTGAAATGCTTTTGCTACCAAGTGAGGAATTGTCTAATGACCCTCCTAAACCGAGTATCACACGCCGATTTCTAAACGAGCTTAAAGATAACTTTGTCATCCTTAAACGTGTTGTTAATTCCAAAATCACTAAAGGAAATTTTACGTCACCTGTTCAGATAGAGGTCCAGAAAATTCTTCAAAACGATATTAACCCGATTATTAATCAAGTTGATGCTCGGTTAGGCAATTTGGAAAACGCTTTTCTAAAAGAATTTGCCAACTTTGTTGAAGACTTTAAATCTTTGGCGAAGGAAGCTGATAAATCTCTTGATAAAATCAAAGTTTGGGAAAACAATCTTGAACGCCTCTCTAAAGCACGTGATTGTATTGATAGTAGCCCTGTTGAGTTAAGTACCTCTGTGTTGCATAATGAAAACCTTCAAACTGAGCTTGATCTTATGAAAGAGAAAATTGAATCTTATGTCATTAAAAAGGATAAATAATTCACCGACCTTTGGAATAAATTTGTCAAAAAATGTGATGAATGCAAATATGACAAGATTTCGTATGAAAAAGCTTACAATGAAATGAAACAAACTATCGCACGGTTGCAGGCTCAGTTAGGAGGGGTTACAGAAACGAATTTGGCCTCTTCAGGGTTAGAGAGTGCTAGGGATGGTAATGTTCAGAAGCTTAAGGCTAAGATTGCAGATTTAGAATCTGTTGTTGTTTCATATAAGCGGGCTGTTGAACAAAGTAAGTCTGTCTATCGGAAACTTATTGATAAAACCTATGAGAACTGTACGTTATAGGCCTTGTTAAAAGATAAGACTTCTGAACCTAGCTCGATTGTGGATACGATGATCCAGAAACCAGCAACCTTAGGACCCACTCGTATTGCTGTGACACCTTTTCCCAAGGTTGCTAGAACGAAAACTGCTGTGATTGCCCCAGGAATGTTTCATGTTCGTTCTCCCTCTGTGCCTAGCAAACAACGTAAATCAAGCGTTAGGACAAAACCGATCACTATAACTCAACCACAAGTTATTGATTTAAAAAGTGCTAATTCTAATAGACGCGTGTCTTCTTCTACAGGAATAAACAACTACACTAAGAGCAGAAGGCCACAACGTACAAGCAATACAAGGAATGATAGGGTCCCTTTTGCCTCTAGAAGTAGTCGCCACAAGATCAATAATGTGGAAGTAGAAGAACACCCTAGGAATTTACCACTTTTTAATCAGAAACCTAATTCATCTGAATGTAATGACTTTAAGCTTGCTATTCGGAATGAAAAATCTGAAGTTATTTGTGCTAAATGTAATAAATGTTTCTTTACTTTTAGTCATGATGCTTGTGGTTTGACTATGAATGGGTTGAATTATGGTGGTTACACTCGAATTGACAAGCTGCCAGTCAGTGAACAACAACGCACTCCTAAGACTAAGGTGTATGTTCCAAAAAGTACGCATGTAGGGTCCACAGAAAGTCTTGCTAAGACTAGTAGCCCTAGATTCACCTCTAAATGGTTGCCTACTGGTAGAAATTTTGATTGTAGTGGCAAAATTATCGACACTAGTAGATCTCATACTGACAGTGAATCGTCGGTATGTGATATGGCTTAATTATCATCTAACCCTACAGGAACCTATTTCATCGGTTGCCAAAATATTTTCTTCTCTTATCATTGGCAGGCTGTTGAAATTTGTCTCTGGTGCGTGGACTCGGGCTGTTCCAAACACATCACTGGGAATCGAAGCCTTCTCAAAAACTTTGTATGGCGTTTCATGGGAACTGTTCGATTTGGAAATGATCATGTTGCGACAATTCTAGGCTATGGTGATCTTCATTGGGGAAATATAATCATCACCAAGGTCTCTTTTGTTGATGGCTTGGGACATAATTTGTTCTCGGTTGGGCAATTTTGTGATTCAGACTTGGAGGTTGCTTTCAGAAGTCATACATGTTTTGTAAGAGATCTTGAAGGAATTGATTTGTTAAAAGGAAATCGTACCACCAACCTTTACACCATTTATCTTTTTCAAATGTCTGCTGCTTCTCCAATTTGTCTCATGGCCCGAGCCATATCAACAAAGTCATGGTTATGGCATCAAAGGTTATCTCATCTCAATTTCGATGCCATTACCCAATCGCGAAAGATGATCTCGTTACCGGTCTTCCAAAGTTTAAATATACAAAAGACCATCTTTTTCCTTCTTCTGAGCAAGGAAAAAGTAAGAAGAAGCCTCACAAACCCAAACCTGTTACAAATTCAACGAATAGGTTGCATCTCCTTCATATGGATTTATGTGGCCCAATGAGAATCAAAAGCATTAATGGAAAGCGGTATGTCCTAGTAATTATGGATGATTATTCTCGTTACACATGGGTTCATTTTCTTGCACCAAAAGATGAAGCACCTGATATATTATTAACTTCTTGAAGAAAACATCAGTACTACTGCAAGCCCCTGTCATTATTGTGAGAACGGATAACGGAACAGAATTCACCAATCAGAAAGTGAAAGCTTATTTTGACGAAGTTGGGATTTCTCATCAAACTTTGGTTGTAAGAACTCCAGAGCAGAATGGAGTTGTGGAACGGAGGAATCGTACGTTAGTTGAAGCTGCTCAGACGATGCTTCTCTCCTCCAGTGCACCGTTATTCCTTTGGGACGACGCTATAGCAACTGCATGTTATACTCAAAACCGCTCCATTATTCACACCCGGTTCAACAAAACACCTTATGAGATCATTAATGGAAGAAAACCAGATATTTCATTTTTACATGTCTTCGGTGCATTATGTTATCCGAAGAATGATCGTGAAGATATCGGTAAACTTGAACCTAAAGGTGATACTGGTTTTTTCATTGGTTATTCTTCAACTGCTTGTGCTTACAGGGTTTATAATCGAAGGACAAGAAAGGTAATGGATACTATGAATGTTACCTTTGATGAACTCTCGGGTATGGCCTCTCAACATAGAAGTTCACATCCCGAGCTTCAAGGTCAGACTTCTGGACACGTAAGTTCAGGACTCGCGCTTCAATTTGCACCGTCAGCAATCTCATCGTTACAACCCTCGGAACGTGACTTGGAAGTTTTAATTTGGGCCAATTTATGATGAATATATGGAGGGTCCTTCGTCATTTGGTGTTCCTCAAAATGCCCCGGCTGCACCTGCTACGGTAGTTCAAGAACCTCCGACTGCATCCACACCAACGACATCTACTTCTACACCATCTACGTCAACCTCAACCATATTGACTGCAAACATTCCAACCACTTCTCCGACTGCTGACGCAACTCAACAACATTCTCAACAAATTCCTACTCATGTTCATTTTCAGAATAAATTGTTGCTGAAAATGCAAACAATGCGATGCTCAACGAACACGAGTTTGTTAATCCATTTGCGGCTTCCACAAGTTCTACTCAGCCTTCAACACCATATGTGGATCCGTCGAGATCGCATCAAGTTTCTCATACACTTCCACATGAACACCAATGGACTAAGAATCATCCTTTGTTTCAAGTGATTGGCAATCTCTCACGACCAGTCACAACACGAAATCAGTTGCGTACCGACGGTGATATGTGTATCTATGCACTATCAGTCAGCACAATGGAACCCGCAAGTGTGAAAGAAGCAATGACCGATGCATCATGGATTGAGTCTATGCAAGAAGAACTCAATCAGTTCATCAGGCTTGATGTATAGGAGCTAGTACCTCGACCGGACAATATCGATCCCCTTACTCTGAAATGGTTATTCAAAAAGAAGATGGATGAGGAGCAAACGGTCATTAGGAACAAGACTCGGTTAGTCGTGAGAGGTTATAAACAACAGGAGGGAATTGATTTCGCAGAATCCTTCGCACCGGTTGCTCGAATGGAAGCTATTAGGATTTTCTTGGCATACGCGACACACAAATCATTCACTGTGTATCAAATGGACGTGAAGACGGCTTTCTTGCATGGGTCGTTAAAAGAAGATGTGTATGTATGTCAACCTGAAGGTTTCATCAATACCGAACATCCAAGCCATGTCTACAAATTAAAAAAGGCAATTTATGGTTTGAAACAAGCACCGAGGGCATGGTACGACGAATTATCATCATTTCTTATACAAAATCACTTCAGCAAAGGAACCATTGATCCAACGTTATTTATCAAGCACTACGGCAACGACATCTTATTGGCTTAGGTTTATGTAGATGATATTATATTTGGTTCTACTAACCCAAAATATTCCATATTATTTGCCGGCCTTATGAAAAGTCGATTCGAAATGCCCATGATAGGGGAAATGACATTCTTTCTTGGTCTCCAAGTTCACCAATCCCCCGTGGTATTTTCATAAATCAGTCCAAGTATGTGCTTGAGATTCTAACGAAATTTGGCATGGAAAACTGTGATCCTATTGGTACTCCAATGGACACTAAACACAATCTTGATTTGGATAAGAAAGGGACATTTGTAGATGCTACAAAATACCGAAGCATGATCGGGTCCCTTATGTACTTAACCTCAAGCAGACCGGACATTCTGCATGCTACTTGTTTATGTTCTCGGTACCAGGCGAAGCCAACCGAGAAGCACCTCAAGGAGGTTAAAAGGATCTTTCGTTATCTCCAGGGAACCATTAACATGGGTCTTTGGTATACGAAGGATTTTGGTTTTAATCTCACTGGTTTTTCAGATGCCGACCATGCAGGGTGTCATGATACATTCAAGAGCACTTCTGGTGGAGCACAATTCTTAGGCGAGAAGCTAGTGAGCTGGTCATCAAGAAAACAAGACTGTACGACGTTCTCCACCGCGGAAGCAGAATATGTGTCTCTATCCGTGTGTAGTGCTCAAGTCCTTTGGATGAGAACACAACTCACGGACTATGGCTTTCATTTTAACAAAGTTCCTATTTATTGTGATTCACAATCAGCCATAGCCATATCCTGCAACCCGGTCCAACACTCCAAGACCAAGCACATAGCTGTCCGATTCCATTTCATAAAGGAGCATGTGGAAAGAGGAACGATCGAACTGTATTTTGTCAAGACGGACTACCAACTAGCCGACATCTTCACCAAAGCTCTTTCTCAAGAAAGATTTGAATTCTTGGTTCGTCGACTTGGTATGCGTAGTTTCACTCCAGATGAACTTGAACGTCTTGCACATTCGCAGTAACCTTGAATATATCTATCAGAAAATCAAAATACAAAAATATAAAACCTATAAAAACAAAATAAAAAATGAGAAAATCTTTCAAAAATATCAAAAATATTCTTCGCCGACATGTCTCTCAGCATCGATTATATGGACGCACTTAGAAATGTCGCTCAATAACGACACATGTACGTACATAAAGTTCGAATGAGAGTTCAAATGTTTTCAAAACATGTCTTTTCTACTTTCTTCTCATAATGGCTTATAGTCACATGTCACACTATAACCCCGTCCCCAAAGAAAGGAAAGTCTTTGACTTATCCTCAACAACGAGAAATTAATTTTTCTTGGTCATGGTCTTATATCAAAACATTCAAAGTTTTAAGCTCATGAACACAAGGAAAATGTTCATTTATGTACATTATTCCTTAACAACGGGAAAGTAAGTTTTCTCGGGTTTTTGAGCATAATTTTTCAAAGTATTTCAAAACTGTGTGCTCATATACTCCCCTAATTTTAAATAGAATTTCTTTTCGAGGGGGAGTACAAACTTTCATGCAACATTATTCTCTCCATGTTTCATCACTAGTTTCACAAAAATTTCAATGTCCTGCAATTTTTGAGGGGGAGAATAGTGATTAAAATGTGTTATCTTGGATAAGATCTTTGATATAAGTGCTTTCTCTTCGTAATATGTGCAAAAACCTTCCCTTTTATGATGCACATATGTAGGGGGAGCGTTTTGGTGATACAAAAAACCTTCAAGGTGTAAACACTGATTTCATCAACACCTTGATTGCTTTTTCAACAGGTTTTTCTGGTTACGATATCTATACCCTTCAACACATTAATTCACGACGGTATTGGTGCCAAAAGGTGGTTAGGTATTCGTCCTATGATCCAACCAGAACCGGAGGGATCTTCCCAGGGACAATCCATTAGTATTTAGATATCCTTAGGAAAGATGGAGTGTACGGGAAAAATGCCGACTAATGACTTAAGCTAGCACTGGAAAAATCACAACAAGGTGCTAGTTATGACGTCTTGGTAAGCATTGAAGGGGTTGAAGAATGAAAAAGAAATGTAAGGATAAAGGGTGTAAAGAAAGAAGCCCTTCATACAACTTAGGAAGAAACTGGTTCAATACATCCATTATCAGAATCATTTTGATGACTTCTGATACTGAAGACAAAGCATCATGGACCCAGTGATGCAATGCACAACCCTTCCCAGCCTACTCAAGCTTCTCTCAAAAGAAGTTTGTTTTATTGTCACGGAATTCAACTCATTTCTATTAACTTTCTCACTCCGAGATAGTAGATATTGAAAAGGTGGCAGTCTGATCCAGCCTCCGATCACCAAATAAACGAGCACTTATAGAGTCTAGAGCCAACGAGATTCATCATAAATCTCATTAGGACACTTATTCCATATATCAATTGTTGTTCATCACTAGAACACATGCGATAATTTACAGAGTCCTACGCTCTATCCTTGTGATATTGCCAGAACATTCAAAGAGATACTCATTAGTATTCACAGTGACGAATGGAAATCCTTGCAGTGTTAACATCAAACAGCACTGCGGTAGGTCATATGTAAGATTCACTTGAATTAAACATATGTTAACTGGAAAGAAGTGGTTTGATTCTTCCTTGATTCAAACTCGTTCCAGGTCTCGACACAATATCTTTATGATCTTGCCAGAACATTCAGAGTAATACTTTTTAGTATTCACAGTGACGAATGGAAATCCTTCTAGTGTCATCATCATACAGCACTACGGTAGGTAACTTGTGAGATTCTATATGAATCAAACTTGTGTCAACTGGAAAGCAACAATGGTTTGATTCTTAATTGATTCAAACTTGTTCCAGGAAACTGAATTGACGTCTCAATCAGCAGAATGGAACTGCATGATTCACTCCTTACTATGAACTATCTTTCGATACATTCAAGTATTGAGAACGGCTACCACATCCAGAAACCCTGTCAAGGAAGTTCTTTGAACTTACCTAATCACAGGTATAGTATTCGTACTGTATAACGGGAAATCGGAGGAATGCAAATGGTGGCGTGACCTCAAGAGTCGTAATTCAAGACCACATGCTCTTGTAAATGAAGAAAGCTCAAGAACATCTCAAACAAAGACTTCCGCTACTCTGATTATCAAGGGAGATTATTAACAAGCTTTCAAGACTATGCAAACTACGAGTATGTGGGAAAAGACATAAGAACACAAGTTGGCAAAGCTTAAAGATCAAGCCAAGGCAAAGATCAAAGATCCAAGATCACAAGTCATGAAAGGAACAATGAAGGAACTCTCAATACATCGAGCTTCAAAGTCAACAACACCAAAGAAGTGAAGTCACATATTACATGACCACCCCTTAGGAGGAGATTGTTAGAAGTATTTAAAGTGATGGTCATATAATATACCGTTGTGAAGCTCGTGGAAAATGCTACTTAACAGTGTTGAGAGTTCTAGCATAATGTTATGTATGTAACAGGAATTAGTCCCGAACTCACAAATGAGGAAGGCCTTCCATACATTAGATGTATAGTATAAAAGGCCCAAGGCACCTCATTTGTGGTGTGTGTCTTCCATTTTTCATAGATTGTAGAGAGAGAAACATATGTGTTTCTCTCACTAGGAATTCACAACCATCCTTGTTTTTCTCTTTTTTCTTCATCTAATCTAATCTTTCTTTTTTGGTTTAATCTTCATCTTTATTTCTTATTCTATATTAGTCGTGTGTATCATTCCTACAATAATGTTTTGATCGATCGATGTCCTAACCACAACATGCTCCCCGTCACCTTAATTGATAATTTCTACAACGGTTAACTTTTCGTGATCGTGATATGATTAATGCAGCCACCGGTGGCACATTTATGAAAAGAAGACCTGAGGAGTGTAGAGAGCTTATAGAGAACATGACTACTCATCACAAAAATTGGGATTCATCCGCATCTTCAAGGAATAACCCGAGAGTCAATGTTTCTTCTACTTTATCACACACCGAGATGACCGAATTCACCGGCATGATGTCCAAATGAACAAAAATATTCAACTCATAGCTACAAATCAACAACAACAAGTTAAAGCTGTAGCCCTTTCTTGTGAGATCTGCGGCTGTCCTCATTCATACACTGATTGTCCTTCTACTCATGACAATCCGGAAAACGTGTATGCGACTCATGGTAACTATTCAACGGAAAGCTATCAAGCCCGACCTCAAGGTGATCGTAACTTGCTAAGTTACCGTTCTAACAACTTTCTTTCACCCGGTTTTTCTCCTCAAAACCACAATCCCAACAACTACAATAGAAGCACTCCAAACCCACCTCGAGCTTGTAATCCTTATCACCCACCCGCTCAACGAGCACCACCCATTAATCAAGATGTTGAAACTTTCATGAGGACCCAAGGAGAGCTAGTTAAGAATCTGCAAAGCCAAATCATCAACTTGAAAGGAGATATCACTAAGCAAGGGAATGATATTAGAACCGAGCTTCGACATGATATGAAAACCTCTTTTAGCAATCAAACAAATGATTTGAAGAATATGCTTGCTAGTTTCCTCCCAAGTACTCAACCCTCTACTTCGGGATCTCTTCCTTCAAATACCATCACCAACCCAAGAGTGAATGTGAGTGCTATTACTACACGCAGTGGAGCTACCTTAGTAGGACCATCTACCCCTCCTCCAGTTACTCCATCTACACTTCCTCCACCACCATTTATCTCGCCTACTTCCACGCCTAGTACTAGTTCTCTATTACCATCTCCACTTCTTAATGACGAAGTACCCAAGAAACACCCTTCACCAACCCCACCTTCCACCTTTAAACCTTCAACATCTCAGCCTTTACCTGCTACACCTACACCACCTAAACCCAACATCCCTTATCCTTCTCGGTTAGACAAGAGCAAATTGCTTACTAAAGAGGATGCTCAAATCACTTCTTTTCTGAAGATGATATCACAAAATGACCTTCAACATTAGCCTCGTTGAAGCACTTGTCCAAATGCCGAAATTTGTGAAAGCATTCAAGGAATTGCTTAATAATAAGGAAAAGATGGCTGAGTTTGTCAACACACGCTTAAATGAAAACTGTTCTGCAGTCATTCTTAAAGAACTTCCGAAAAACTTGGAGATCCCGGTCGTTTTGTGTTGCCTTGCATTTTTAACAAAATCGAAGAATTTACTGCCTTAGCCGATCTCGGGGCAAGTATAAATTTGATGCCATTAAGTGTATGGAAAAACCTATCATTACCCGATCTTACACCAACAAAGATGACTCTTGAGCTAGCAAATCGCACTCTCGCTTACCCCGTTGGTATTGCCGAAGATGTCTTTATTAAAGTTGGTACATTCACTTTTCCGGTCGACTTTGTTGTTGTTGATTATGAAATGAACCCTCGTATTCCATTAATACTCGGCCGACCATTCTTGAGAACAGGAAAAACTTTAATCAATGTTACCGAAGGTGAACTTATTCTAAGAGTCAGGAATGATGCACAAGTTTTTAAAATGGGGAAGATCACAACCAAATCCCATGGAAGAGAATCGGCGAATATGATTAATGTGCTTGATATTTTGTCATCTACAACAATCCTCTTTTTGATTCTTGCTATGATAATCCACTTTTCCAAGATGATGTGGATGATTCTCTCTCCAATTTAGATCCTCCACCAATATATGAATCTCCACCAATCTATGATGACTATGATGATGATTCTAGTTCTGATATGGATGATTCTGATGATTTTACTTCTGAGTATAAAGACATGCCAACATATGATGATTTTGATGATTTCGATACTCTTTCGAGTGATTCTTCACATGATGACCTTGTTCCTACTTTTGATGAAGATCCTCCACCAACAATGCTCGATCCTACTTTGGATGACTACTCATTTGAGGAAGACTTTGCTACTTTTCTCAATACTTACTTCCCTAATGATAATGATTCACCTCCTTTGGACTTTGATTATGGTCTTTATCCTCCTTCGGATATTAAGAAACCCGTTTCAAAGGAGAAGAAGCCGGAAGACACCAATATCCGTAGTACTTATGTCTTGACACCTCTTTATCCACCTTTTGAGGATGAGATTGTGCGATTTATGAGCGGATCCTCTTCAAGGTCTACTGAACCTGAGTGTTATTTTCCCCTAAAGTAAAAGGTGTTCGATCCCGAAATTGCAATTTTTAAGCCATCTCAATATCCATCTGATGAAATAAAAGGAAAGCTTTTTGGAAATTATGGAGATATGCTTGCACTTCATCACACTTTCTACCACCGTGCTTAATCTCTGCTTAAGGAACCTTGCCTACTCTTCTTTGGCTTGCCTTTTTCGCCTTAAGCTTGTGCTACTTGATGGATGAAAACCATGTATTTGATCCTGGTGGATGTGTTTCAAGCTTCTTCCTATGCTAATCAAGGTCGAGTCAGGCTCACGACTCGGTTACCAAAAACAAGCGCTTCTCGGGAGGCAACCCACAGTATCTATCCTTTTTCTTTTGTTTTTATAATAAGTGTAGGGGGAGACCCTAGTATGTGTTTGTTGTTTTCTTTCTTATCATGTGCAGGGATTCGAGCTATCAAAGATCCATCCTTTATGACTTTTGACAACCCATGATTCTGTGTACCCATCTTCCCGGTTCTATCCTAAACTCTTTTGATTCTCTATTTTATATTCTTTAATATTAAAATAGGAATCACTTTAGTTGTCTATTCCTTAGCAAAATTTAAACAACGTGCACAATGTCCTAAGTGTAGGGGAGTTTACTCCCACATGCTTAAACATTGGGGACAATGTTTATATTAAGTGTAGGGGGGACTTCTATCGAAGTTAAGTGGGCTTTTCCTTGTATTTGTCCTCATTTTAACCGGAAAATTGATTTTTGGACATTTTTCAAAAATTTTGATCTATTGTGGCCTTGTAGTTTTTCCTTTATTATAGTTATTTTATTTCGTTGCTAGAATAAATTTTAATAAAGTGGCTTTAATTTTTAAACGTTGTGAATCTTTTGACTCAACCCGAGTTTACCTATCTAAGTTCACTCTAGCTAGTATCCTTAACGTGTTTAAGTCAAGTTTTGCTAGGCTTTTATATAGGGAACTTTAAAACGCGAAAGTCTTAACTCTTACGGGTTAAGAACAAGAACTTTTCGCAAGTTCCTATAATTGATCCTAGAAAGTCGTTTATCAAGGGAACTTTAAAATGCGAATTCTAAACTTGAAAGAGTCTAAGAAGTTGCAAGATCCTATAGATCACTTGAAAACCCAAAACTTTGATTTAATAGGCTAAGCATCCACGAGTCTCATTCTTTAAGATTTTAAATTTTGGAGAACGAGAGGTGATAGAGTCAATTATAAGTTTGGTATTCTTTCATGAATTTATGTGAGTTGATTATAAGCTTTTTCTCCCATCGCTTGTTAATAAATATATTTGCAATAAATAAGGTTGTACGATTTGAAAAGTTACTTAGCTTCTAGCCCAAGATCGTTTAAAAGTTGCTCGGTATTAGTTAGAGTTCATAACCAAGGCATAACTTATTGAAGCGGGATGCGAAGATTGGCGAGTCCGAAAAGGTCCTAACAAGGCATGAGGGCTACATTTTGTTGCTAAAGATCCAAAGTGATGTGAAGAATCATTTATCAAAAATCAATATGAAGGATCGAGACACACGACGAAAAGCAAATACTCCCCTAAAGATCATGGAGAAGTCTATCCAAAAAGGCCCTAACAAGGTATGAGGATAAATAGATCCAAGTCCTAAAAGGAGGCGGATCGTTGTATATCAAAATCCCAAGTAAAGATTGGAGAAAAATGAAGAAGTCGTGGTCCAAGTATGAAGAATCTCTCAAAACTTCAAGTGAAGAAATTCCTATTATGAAGAGAAGACCATTATTTCATGAACGTTTCTCAAGATTTGAAGTATGAAGTCAATGCCAAATATCGATCCGAGAAAGGTCTCAAATCGTGAAGCGAGTTATGCCAAGATATGAACTTTATGAGGTCCCGAGAAGCAGTTTTAAAAGATTTTGTCCTTTAGCTAACTATTGATTAAATCGTCCTACTTTATTTTCAGCCTAAATAACTATCGAAATAAGTCAACAATGCATCCTCGTGATCATTCAAGACAACAATAAAATATAAGAGATACACCTAGGAATAAGGGAGTCTAAGTGAATAATTGGGCCACATGAGTTTGTGTTAGTTTGCTAACTTATAATAACAATGATCTCGTTTTTAAGCTTGGTTTAGAGAACATGAAACTTGAGGGTGATAAACATTCATGACATTCCAAAACCCCAAGGTAAGTCTTTTATCTCTTTAGTTGTTTTCTTCCTTTGAATATTTTATAATTTTCTATCTCTTTAAATGTCTTGTGTTGAATAAAGGCCAAGGTAGGTTAATTATGATGAAAAATGTAAATCTTGCTTTGTAACTAATGCATTGCATGAGGGCATTACAATGGTCAAGTGTAGGGGATCTAATAAGTGTGAAAACACTTATCCTTTTACCACTTAATTAAAATAATAACCAAGCCAAAACGTGTATTTTATGTCATAAATGTCGGAATTATGCATGGTTTGTGTTTTTGTTGTGATTTAGGATCAAAATGTGAAAAGGGAAGAAAACATGGGCTTTCACGGGCTTTTATCGAAGAAAAAGACAAAAGACGAAGTCAAAAGATCAAGAGTGCAAAAAGAACGAAAGTCCAAAGCCTATTCTGAAGATTTATCGAAGAAAAAGTCTAAATACGGAAGTTTAATGAAGTCGAAGAACTCAAGTCTAATAAATAAAGAAATTATAAGACGAGTTCAAATAATCCCGAGACAAAGTCGAAAAATTCGAAGAATTTATAATGACGAAAGGACGAGAAAAGGAAGAAAAGATCAACACATGTTAATCCTCCCTATAAATACCCTCCTAATGTGTCGTTAGGAGGTGTTAGCTAAATTGACAATTTAGTCTTTCCAATTTATTTTCCAAGCACTTTCATATTGTCATCTTAATTTCTTGTCTTTAATTTCAAGTACGTTTTAATTTTGTGTTGTTGAATCTTTAATTTTAATCAAGTATTTCCTTAATCTCTCATTCTACCTTTCTTATTTTTGTTAATCTTTATGCTTATTTGCTTATTGTTATGCTTATTTGATTGTTTGTTATGCTTTTATGTTTTTGATTATATTAGCTTATTGATTTTATAGCTTATTGTGTGTTTGATTTGATTTTAGTTAAGTGTTTTTAATAGTTTAATTTTATTAAAAGTTGATTTTTATTATTTAAATTAATTAGTGTTTTTGAAGTTTTTGATTCGTGGTTGAATTAGTTTTTCTTATAATTGTTTTAGATTAATTTTTGGTAGTTTGCTTATTTGATTTGTGCTTATCGTAGCTTATTTTTCTGATTTTTAGTTATAACTGTCAACTGTTTATCCGTTTTTCTAGATCTTCGCAAAAGGGTTTATTATTCCGAAGTTTCCATTTCTCTGAAATTAGTTTATCTGAAGATTACCTTTTATTCCGAAGATTAGCATTTCTCTTAAATATTTCCTTTTTCCGAAAATAGTCATTTATTTCGAAAATATAGTTGTTCTCTGAAATTCTTAATTTTTCCGAAATTATTCATTTTTTTCCAAAGATTTCATTTATCCGAAGGTTTTATTTTGTCCGAATTAGTTTTTATCCGAAGATATGTTTATTCCGAAAAAACATTAACTTCCGAAAAATATTATTCCGAAAACAAAAGCCCGAAAATACAAACATTCCGAAGAAGTTGGATTCCGAAGAAACACAACATTCCGAAGAAAAGTTTAAGTTTATATTCCGAAGAAATGTTGAACTGCCTGCTTGGTTGCTTAATCATTTTGGCGCTCAATTCAGCTACTAGCTTGCTAGCTTGAGTTGCTTGCTTGCTAGCTTGTTTATTATTTAGTATTGTTCCGTAATCGTTTAGTTTTCTCTAAAAGTTACTCCGATTTTAATTCTGAAAGTCACGTATTATTAGTTATGGTTTTCGTCGATTTTTAGTATTAGTATTTTTTTCTAAAGTTTAAGTTTTATCTTTTATTTAGTACCCGCTTTAGATTGCGTCGTTCAGTTTTAAAGTACCCACTTAGTTTTATTTTCTCTTTTTTCATTTAGTTAATTTTCCTTTTCAGTCGAAAGTTAATTTCTTCGTTTAGTTTTATTTTTATTAATTGTTTTGTTTTAATTTATGTTTTATTATTTGTTTTGCTCCTTTTTTATTAGTTATTTGTTTTTGGTTTATTTTTATTACGTTTCACTTTTACCTTTTAAGTAGAAATAGATAAACAAACTTCCCTTTTTATTAACCAAAAACGATTGAGTCACACGTTTAACCGGAGATCAATTCGTTAAGATACCGAGAACGAACAAAGATATAATTTTTAATATATTAAAAAACAAGTTAATATATGTCGTTCTCAAAACTCGCGTCATTACTGTCTACAGTGTCGATAGGTTGCACAGATAATTCAGTTAATGAAGCAGGCGGAGGACTTGGATTTTGAGAAGCCAACTTTGATTCTAACAAATTTATTTGTTTCACAAAATGTTCTTTTTCCGCGTTAAAATCTTGAATCTTACGATCCAATTTTTGTTCAAGAACAACATTTGCTTTTTCAAGTTTTTCAAAGTAAGCCTCAAATTTTTTATTTTTCTTTGAAAAATCGAGTTTGGCATCCTCAAAATCTTTAGTCTTCTGAGCTAACAGAATTTCAAGCTCGTGAATCTTAGAATCAACATCCTGAGAAGTCTCTCCTCCATTAGTACTCGTATCTGATGAATCAGGTGTGGTATTGCTATGAACCTTTTCCACTAGATACGTGTCAAGAATGGGTTCAGATTACTCAGTATGTTGAGGAACATCGTTTTCAGCATTTAAATGTACCATAGCCATTGGCTGATCATCATAAATGGGTCTGATATCCGCATCATTGGTTGTTTGATCATTCCCTGAGCTGGTACTGGTATGCTGCGTTTCTGATTCTGTCCCGCTGCTCTCTGTATCAACCGAAGAAGCATCCAATGCTTGATCTTTATCGACGTTGCTGTTTGTCAGTCTTTGATTCACCCTTCGTTCAAATTGCCTTTGATGGCTTATTCTTTCAGCAATTGACTTCTTTAGATCACGCAAATGTTCAAGAAGTGTCTCTTTAAACGCTTGAGGATGTACGAGAGTATATTTGGTAAAGTATGTACTTGCGAACTCTCGATCGTTGTTGGATAAGCCACTTGAGTCAATGAATTGCTGGAACTGAATGCTGAGAGATAAAAGGATGTCCATTGATAGAGTCTCGTGAAGATCATCTATGTTTAGTTCGAGTTGAAGATGGTCCACATTAAATAGCATCGTTTTGATGAATGTCTCAACATCTTGACCAAATAGTAGAACGAATACCCGTTTGAATCCAATTTCAAGACGAGTGCCTTTTAAGTCTTCTCTTGAAAGAACCTGAAGGTGTGACTGAAGCAACTTTATGTGTTCCATGCATCTTTCTTTTGCTTTCGATATCTTGTATTTGATTGCATGAACGGGGTTGGTGGTAGAATCCTTGTTAGAAGGTTTACTGATTGGAGTCTCAGTATTTGTCTGAACCTCTGGATTCTGCATCTTCTCTTTATTAATCTCAGTCATGGGCGTTGTTGGTTGAACCACGAAGATGTCCATTGAACGGATGTCTCGAATAAGATATGATGTGTATGGATTACGGATCTTAGTGGATGTGTTGTGATTCGATTGTTGTTGAAATTCCGAAAATTCCAACTTTTTCTCAGTCCGACAAAACGGTAAGCCGAAAAAATTTTGAATCACCAAATTTTGAAATCGAGTTAGAAATAGCCAAAAACTAGTAGGGAAAAAATTTGAAAAATTAAAAATTTTGACAAAAAATAAAACCTAAAATGGCCTAAAAAATTTGAATTTTGGTCCGAAAATTCGAATTTTTGGTCGAAAATTTTTTCGCTTCGCCAAAATTTTAAATTGAAGCTTAAATGGCCTAAAAATGGTCTAGGAAATTTTTTTTTTTTATAATCTTCGTGTATACTAATGTTCAGATTTTGCTAGTTGAAAAAGTTCGTTTTCTCGGTGTCTAATCGAATTGATTTCCGGTTAATTATGCGAGATTAGTTGTTCTTGGTGGGATAAAAAGGGAATGGTCGTTGTCTAAAACTAACGAAAAAATAAAGACTTGAAACAAATAAAATAAAGACGGTAAAAAGAAATACTGAAAGATAAAAACTTAACAAAAAGTAAATGACGAGAAATTAAAAGGGAAATAAAGTAAATGACGCAAACTAAAACTTGACAAAACGTAAATTTAAAAGCTTCAAAATAAAATACTTTAAGAATTAAACTAAGAAACGACAAATTAGAATAAAGCTTAAGAAAAATAAGACGAAACAATTAAAATAAAGCTAAGTAAAAATGACAGGAAAAATAAATTTAAAAATTAAATTTGAATAAAAACTAATTAATGTCGCAATTCTAGAAAAATATGAAATAATTTTGCAATTAAAACCCAAGATTTCGCAATTATGTCAAAATTGACATAATTCCGCAATTAGCAAAAGACACAATTTCGCAATTGCTAGAAAATGAAAGATTTCGCAATGTCGCAATAATTGCACAATGTCGCAATAGTGCACAATGTCGCAATAATTGCACAATGTCGCAATAGTGCACAATGTCGCAATAGTGCACAATGTCACAATAGTGCACAATGTCGCAATAGTGCACAATGTCGCAATAATTGCACAATGTCGCAATAATTGCAAAATCGAATCAGATTTCGCAATATTGAAAAACAATGATTTCGCAACTTGGAACAAGATTTCGCAACTTTGTAGAGGATTCAATTTCGCAATTATGGAAGAATTGCGAAATTGAATCAGGACATAATTTCGCAATTATGGACAATTGCAAAATCGAATCAGCTTTTCCTAAAAACTAAGAAAACGTAAAAGTACGAGATTAAGCACTAAAATCTTAACTTTTTAAGCACAATAAGCAAGATAAAACACCAATAAGCTAACTATAAAGCCTAGATTAATGATAAAACTTATAAAAACATCAAAAGAAACACACGAAAATTAAAAGCTTTGAACTTTATGTAAAAACTTGATGAAAAAGATTATGAAAACAATAACGTGATTAACAAGAAAGATTAAAAAGATTAAATTTAAAACAAGATTAAGCGTAAAAGTAAAGATTCAATTAAAAACAAGAAAGGAAGATGAAAGATTAAAATTCTAGTGAGAGAAACTGTCACTTTCTCTCTCTAAAACTAAACTACTCCTACTCCTAAAACTAAAACTAACCAACCCTCCTAAATGAGTTTAGGAGAGTGGCTTGTTGTTTTTCCTGTTTCATTTGACTCCCTACACTCCACTGAGTGTAGCGGTGTCTTTGTTGCCAAGAAATACCAAGAAACGAGCTTTTCTAAGCTCAAAACATCACCAGACCTAAATTTTTTGTTCAAGCAGTGGGAAGAAAGTTCCCCTGCTAGGCTAAAAGTTCCCACTGCTGGGCTAGAAGACAAAATCCCAGTCAGCAGTCAACATCATCTTGGCTGTTTTTTGTCTACAGTGACTAAATTTAAGTTTTTTCCATTTTTTTCAGTTTTCTTATTTTTGTTATTTTATTTTAAGATTTTTCATTTACTTTAATTTTATTTTACTGTTTATTTTTCATTTTTTAGAATTAAATTGAATTTAATTAGTTTTTATTATTTCTATTTTTGTCTTTTAGTGCAAAATCTTCATATTTATTGGTTTTTAAATTTTTTCTAGTTTAAGAAAATTATTTTAAGATTTTTAGTTTAAAAAAGCTTTATTGTTCACTTTTTTAAGTATTTTTTTTGTTTTAATCTTAGTGTAATTAGTTTTTAATTAAAACTGTTTTGTCTTTTAGTGTAAAAAAACTTTTTAAAATTTTCTACTGTTTAGTAATATAAATTAGGAATTTTCAAATAGTCAAATTAATTTTACCATTATTTTATTATTTTTATTCATTATTTTAGTTTAAAAATTGTTTTTAGTGTTTTAAAAATAGAACAATAGTCTTTAAAATTTAGGAAAAATACATTTTAGTCTTTAAATAATATAAGTGAGTTAGTAGTTTTATTAAATAATATTTTGGGCTTTTTCTTAATTATATTAAATTTTAGGGCTTTAATTAGCATTTAAAACTGAATATTTAATTAATAAAAGGTTTTAAAAATTATTTATTGAATTTTCATTCTTATTTTTTTTTTGGTAAAAGGGTAACAAATGACCCTGGTAAATAGAACCAAAAAAAGCGTTGAAGTACAATGAATGTGGCTGAAATACCACATTAACCGCAAGCTACAGGCAGCTTGTTAAACAAATGTTTATGACAGACCATAAACATTAACTAGTCTAGAATGATGAAAAATATAAGCTAGACAAAAACCAAGACGAAAACATAAAATTAGGAAGAAAATAATAAACCATCAACATAGGATCAACCAGTTGGAGTGCTTGCCCCAATATGAGTGTTGAGAAGATTTACCGATTCATCATAGACAATCTCGACTTCCTCCTCATTATCTTCTTCGCTAACTTGAACCACTTCTTCCATTCCAAACTTGGACAAAGTTGAAAACTTATTAGAGGTAGAAACAATGCTCCTTGGATCCGTACCTTTATTCAGACCACTAGGGTTGCTAGACTGCTGTGACTGACTAAATTTAGTATTCAACTTTTTACCATTATCACCACTCTTACTTGTAGCATCCAAGTGATTTTTTGGACGAAAAGCAACAGACTTACCTGTTTGAAAACCCTTGCTCAATGGAACACCTCTTGGGATTTGATTCCCTAAGTTACCTTTGTTCTTCTTCCCCTTGCTTTGCACTTGTTGGAAACCATCACTATCAACATGAGTTGTCACATTTTCAACCATTTTAGGTTTAACAATTTTCGGACAAGTATCAAATGAATGGCCAAAAATATTACAAGTAGGGCATCTAGGAGGTTTCCACTCATACTCAACACGAATAGTTTCCTTAGTAAATCCAGGGCCTTCAAGATCGGGTACACCAATAGTAATGTTATCCATGAACTCCGAATTAGCATTCATTTCAATTAGACACCGTGCGAAACTACTACGTCCCCAAGACTCTTTACACATAGTATTAGTATAAGTGTCCATCATGATAAGCTTACCAATACACGAAGCAATTAAACTAATACCTTCCTCTTCAAACACCTGTAGCGGTACATCATGAAACTTAACCCATACCGGTATGCGAGTTAGTTCCTCTTTTAGAAGGTACGTATTTATAGTCCATTTCTTAAGAAAGATAGGCGAATTCCTTACCATCCACGGACCACCTTCAAGAACCGCATTAAGCCCCTCACAAGTCCCAAATTGAAAAAAGAAAAATCCTTTTTCATTCATCATAATACGCTTCAGACCATGTTTGGCCCAGTTATTCTTAGCAAAATACTCCACCACAGGAAACGCTATCCTTTTACCAAGAAAATAACCATATAAAGTATTGTGGTAGCGAGTATTTACTTTCTCAACAACCTTCCTAGGGATCGAGATATTAACACCTTCACAAACACTGTCACTAACACAATGAAAGTTAGATGAAGATGAGACTCCATCAGAGTTAATACCTTGATTAGTGGATGTAACCATTCCAACTTCAAACTTGCAAAGTAGATCCAGAATTTCTTTAGCACGATCTTGAGAAAGCAATTCCCATAATGGATATTTATTCATCTTTAGTTTATGCATAATTTTCATTCTTATTTATATTATTCTAGACTTAGTTTTCATTCTCAATTAATTTTTAGGTTTAATTTTTAATTTTTTCGTGTTTTACGTATTTACGTTCGCGTTTTACGTTATTACGTCGTAGTGTAATTGTAGTCGTAGCTCGTCTTTGATTTTTCTCTCTTAAACCAAAAACAACACTAATCCAAACTTTGATTTTACATATTGGCACTCATAATCACACACCTCCTTAGAGAACGAACCCGCATTTATTCGATTCGTTGGTTTTCCTAAATCGTCGAGTTTAATACTTGCCCATTATACGCTCTTTTTCCTAAAAGACGTGTTTTTACTACTATCATTTTTGGCGCCGCTGCCGGGGAGGTGTTTTGTGTGCCTTATATATATCGTGTTTGTTTGAGTAGTGTGTTTTTGCTTTTCAATTTTTGGAAAGCGTAAATATCGTACATACTCATTTTTGTTATTTTTCTCTATTATATTATAGTATCCAAATAAATCGTGTTTAATTTCCTAAATTAAACACAAACCAATCATTTTACTATATTGTAGATATCCCATTATCGTTTTCGTTTTTCTTGTGAATATATTACTATATTGTACTTACGTAGAACAATAAATATACAAGTACTCCAAAAGCGTGAAAACGCAACCTTGATTCGGGATTTCATCACTCGATCATTGTATTCGAATCTAAAGCAAAAGTTTAAAGGCAAAAAAGATAAATACTTTCGTGAAGCTTAATTCAATTAACACAAACTATAAGGCGGGTATAAGGCGGTTGTATTTCACGACCTAAAGGAAAAAGGCTCTTAAGTGCTTCGCGCCGCCTCGTTTCCTCCGCTTGCTTGTGCGTGTTTTGAGAAAAAGGGCCAATCGAGGGTTTGCCGCCCAAGTATTATCTACGTATCATATATATTTGCTTGTTTTCAAGATTAAACCATCTTGAACGTTTTGGTGTTCCACCAACGTTCTAAAGTCATCGAAGGCGTTCACTCCACGTGATCGTTTTCATTCTTTGAGGCTCCTTTAATCGAGAAATCGATTCGAGGAGAGATTTGAGTCTACGTAATACATTCAAAAATCCAAAATTTTTTAAAAAACAATCAAAAACCAAAAACAAAAATTGAAAAATCGAAAAGCCGCAAAAAGAGTCTTCTTTGCTACCCCCCCCATTCTACACTTAGTGCACGCGCACTAGATCGAAGGATTATTCTAATTCTAGCAACGCTTCGAATCGCCGCAATCGTAATCGAAGGAATCGACAACGTAGACGAGATTTAGAAACCGACGTTCCTAATATCGTTGTTGAAGAGACCATAGACGAGATGGTCGACAATCGTTCGATGATGGTATTGCTCCAAGCGCCCACCGAGGGTTATGGAGACGCGATCGTAATTCCCGCTATCGAAGCGGAGAATTTTGAAATTAAGAGCGGAATGCTTTCTTTAATCCAACCTACGAAGTTTCGAGGTCGTGAAGTCAATAATCCTCACGACCATATTCGGAATTTTGATCGTGTTTTAGCCACGAGCAAGTTTAAGAACGTCGACACCGACGTCGTCAATCTTATGCTTTTTCCGTACTCGCTAGATGGTGCCGCCATGGATTGGTACGAGAAAGAGCCACCTAATTCAATAATTACGTAGAAGGATCTCGTCTCCAAATTCGTTAATCATTTTTCCCATCGTCTAAGACGACGTATTTCAAAAACGAAATTACGAGATTTGAACAAAAGCCGAATGAATCGTTTAGAGATGCGTGGGATCGTTTTAAGGAATTGCTTACGCAACGTCCTCACCATAGATTTTCCGAGTTGCACCAAATCGATACGTTTTACAACGATCTTAGTTTTCAAGAACAAGATTCTTTGAATTCCGCCGCCGGTGGCAAATTTTTGTGTAAGACTCCGAAAGATGCTTTAATGATTATCGAGAATCGATCCAAGTTTTACCAACTCCGCAACGCACCGAGTGTTGCCAATGTCGCCAATGTTAGTAATTCTAGTCGCGACATTGAGAGAGTTGATGCAAAAGTCGACAAGCTAACGAATGTGTTTACGTCCTTTCTCGTCGAAATGCAAAAGAAAGACGCTCCCGCTACGGTGAAAGCGGTTGAGACATCGTGTACGTTTTGTGGTGGACCTCATAATAATTACGAGTGTGCGGCTACGGATGGCCAAACGTCAAATGGAAGTGCGTTAAACAACAATTTTTCTAATCAAAATCAAAATAACGCCGGTCCATCGCAACAAGGCAATTATAACCAAGGTAATAATTTTTCGAATCAAAATCGTAACAATTTTCAAGGAAATAATCAACAAGGGAATTTTCAAAACCAAGTTTATAATCAAGGTCGTAATTTGAATTTGCAAAACCAAGATAAAAACAATAATCAAGGAAACAATTTTTCAAGTGGGAATCAAAACAATTTTCAAAGAAGTAATCGAAACAAAGGGAACTTTAATTCAAATCAAAATAGTTCGTCAAACAATTTTCAAAATTACATGTAAACGAATGAGGCTAATATGAGACGATTAGAGGGAGAAATTGGTACTTTGAAAAACGACTTTACTAATACTTTGAAAATACAAAACACGAAGATTGATCAAGGACAAATTGACATAAAAAAGATGTTTTCGGCTATTATGAACAAAGCCTCGGGTGCTTCATCGAGTTCGTTACCTACTGACACCGTTGCTAATCCGAAGGAACAATGTAAATTTGCCTCTTCTCATGGAAAAAGTCGTGTGATTACTCCTACCCTTGATGGATTTCGAGTTGTTCCTTCTTCTCAACCCTCGACTTCTAAGACGTCTAATTGTTCTAAAGTCTATGGGGTGAACGTGGCGACCAAGGAAAAGAGTGCACACCCTCGTGTACCTCAAATTCCATCCACGGTTCAAAAAGAGAGATTTATCGACCTAACCAAAGTAACCCTTGAAGAAACTTGTGCTTCAATCCTTCTTAAAAAACCTAAAAGGCATATGCCGAGAAAGGAAGAGGATCCCTTGCCGATTTTGGTGCTAGCATAAATCTCATGCCTCATTCTCTATGGAAATTGATGAGATTGCCTTCACTTACCCCCACAAACATGACAATCGAGCTTGCAAATTGTACACCACTTATACCAATTGGAATAGCTGAGGATGTCTATGTCAAAGTTGGAAAGTTTGTTTTTCCCGTGGATTTCGTTATATCCCATTATGAGTGTGACCCAAAATGTCCCATTATTTTAGGTCAACCATTTTTATCGACGGCTCGAACCGTAATCGACGTTCACGAGGGGAGACTTACTATGAGATATGGGGAGGATAAAATGGACTTCTTCACGAGTAAATCCCAAGTGTCTTATGATAATGAAAAAACCGAGGTTTCAAAACCAAAAGTTTCAAATTCTAATGATTTCAAAATGTTTACTTTAGCGGAAACTATGAGGCTTAATGCATGTTTTGAAAGAATTAAGAAAAAATGGTTTTAAAGATGATGATTTTAATGATAAAAAATACGTGTACCTAATTCAAAAGGGTATGTGTAAATTTATGAATGAAAAATCACTTTGGGATGTATTTGATGAAACAAGTGAATGACCAATTCCGAAGGGCGACGTTAGTGCCATCACGACAATGACCAAAATGGACTCGTCTTCACCACCTTCGAAGGACCACATCTTTGAGGCTTCAACTTCTAACTCCATCGTAGTGCCTCCTTTTCCTAGCCCAACGCCCGTTGAGGCAAAAGGTTTCATCGACATCGATCCTCTCGTCATATAAAAGTCACCTAAGCATAGTCATTCGACTTGTAAGACCATGGTTGCGAGTGCTCACATCGACTCTTTCTTTGATGACGACGATGGCGATTTTGCCGAGATTGATCATATACTTCAAAATCCACATGCAATTTTTGAGGATTCTCCTAAAAAGACCTCTTCTCATGTGAATTACGATGATTACGAGTTTGATCCCGAGATTGAGATCATTGAACGAGAGCTAGATCTTTTGCCTCCACTTCCACCTACAAGTGAGGTCGATCTTTCCAAAATCGAGGATGAACTAAATGAGTTGGAATGTGTTATTTTCGATGACGAACCAACTCATGTGACCACCAAAAATACAATTCTCGAGGAGATACCTAATCAACACTCCTCAAATGAGAATTACGTTTACCACATTCGTGAGGATTTAACTTATCAACAATCCCCACAAATGAATGATGGTTTCGTGCTTGATCGTGATCTTTTCTAGAGAGTTTCTAAGATACTCAAGGAGTTGAATGATAAACCTTGGTTTGACAAGCCTATCTTTGATGAAGAAATCGATGAGATCGACTTTCATGAGGATGACGAGTATGTAGACCCCGAGGGAGCGGTATTCTTTATTGATGGACGTTTTGAGAACTTATACAATCCACCACCCCCTCCCACCAATGACTTAAATGTGAGGATCTTTAGCGTGACTAATTTTGAATTTGAAATTCCATATATTTTCGACATTATCAAATCGGGTTTTCATAAAGAGTTTTTAAACGTTAAAAAAGGAAAATATTTTAAAAATGTTTTAAAAGATTTATCTATATGTTTAACTCCGTCATCACATCGTTATATGAGTGCTACCACCTCGTCTACTCCTGTTGACGATGGTGTGTGTGGATCTAGTGTGGGGTAAGCCCCTTATGTTCCCTCACATTTCTCCACCGAGGACGACATTTATGATCCCGGAATTGCTTGTAAAAGGAAATCTTGGTCTTCCATCGATGCAATAAATGGAAAAATTATTCATTTGCTTGGTGTGAGTCTACCTCGAGTAGCTCATAAGTTTGCCTTACCCATTGTCCCACCCTTCTACTTCTCATCTCTTTTCTTCTATCCCTTTGGGGTTGTTATGGCACGTGTTGAAGTGGCGTTAGTTCGTTTATCCCATGAAAACGAGGACGCCATCTTCGATCCCGGTATTTTGCATCATCAAAGGACTTAGTCCTTAGTACCGGTTGGTTTTGGGGATTGTTATCATGTAAGCCAACAAAAAATGACCATGCCATGATTATCCCTAAATGATCACATTTATGGGGATTCGAGTCGATCTTTTGACTCGGTTATCAAAAACAAGGTGCGTCGTGGGGGATTCTCATGCTTATCCTTGTAAATATTATCGTTTTTCTAATAGTGTAACGAGGGGACTTGTGCTCTTCCAACCTTTGTTCCGTGGTGGTTTGTGATTGTGATTCATTAGGTTCATCGTCATCATTGAAGCCTCTCGTGTTCGTTTTACGGATCACTCGATCTTCGATGGTTGTCTTTGAAGATTCTGATATCCTATGATATCCTTTTATGTTCTAACGTTTATCTTATTAGCATAATTCATAAACGGCTTTTAGGTTATTCGTTTTACCCTTTCCATGCTCGAGACTAAGCATTCGACTACGTCTCTAGTATGGGGGTGTTTCACCCCTAGACTCGAAACATTGAGGACAATGTTTAGTTTTAGTATGGGGGTGAGTAGATACTTCACCTTACTTACGTCACCACGCAATCCAATTTTCATCGTTTTATTATCGTTTTAAGCAAAATAAGGCTAAAAATGGCCAAATTTTAAAATTTTCGTATTTTTCATATGTGTTTAAGACACGAATGTAGGTTTTCCGATGGTGAGAATAAGAGTAATTTTTGACTCGACTGTGCGTGTTGAGCACTTAGCTTCGATTCCTTAAGTTTTTAGGCTATGTCTCTTAAATGAGGACGAGAAATGATAGAGTTATTTATAAGTCTCGTAATCTTTCACGATCTCATGTGTAATAATTATTAGCTTATTCTCCCCATGCTTTTGATAATAAATTGTTAATAAATATTGATTTAGGTATTTAGTCACTATTGTTGGTTTCTAATTTGTTTTAGTAGCTTCCATGTAATTAAATTGGGAAAACATTAAGGTGTCGCCAGTGATTAAACTACAATTATACATAGTCTCATCGTCCAAATCGGGCTTAAAACGCTTAAAATATCATCAAAATACCCAAATATATGCTTGTGTTTGTTCATTGTGTAATTTAGGTACAAATATCGTGAATCAACAAAAGATCACAAGAATCAAGCAAAAACGAACACGGGAAATGAAGCCGCACAAAGAACCGGACCCGAATCATGAATTTCCTTTGAAGTCCTTGAAGTTTGAAGATTTGGAAAGATTGGTCCCTCTACTTTTAAAGACTTGTCAATTTAAACCCTTGTAAAACTCAAAATTACAAAAAGGGTCCCTTAAATGACAAGAATTTACACTTATGGTCCTTGAAGAATGCAAATATTGCATTAAATACCCTTGGAACAAGTTTGAGAAAAGTTTGGTGGCCAAAATGAGACAAATGAAATTTCATATAAACGGAAATGGAGAATATGGTTGTTTATAACTGGAATAACAACTTTGTGGGAATTGGCGGGATTACTTCTGCCCAGACAACATAACTCCTCACCACCACTCACACCCCGCCACGTCACTTTGACCAGTCAACCAGCCAATCACCTTCTCCCCTCCACCCACGTCAACAATCCACCCACTATACTTACTTAATAGATTTTTTTTAATCTGTTTTAAACTAAAAAAACGTGGGAAACCAGTACTATTAACATTTCACCCCCATTAATCCCACCGTTCATCCTTCAGTAATCACATGAACCCTAAACCCTAATTACCTTAAACAAAGGGGTATTGACTAAGAGTTTCCAGAAGGTTAATTAAGGGTTCCTTAATCTCATCCCACCTCCCAAAACATCCATCACTTTCACCATGAGACCACCCCATGTGTCCCCTACCCACGTCTCTTTCACCCAAACCCCCAATAGGGGACAAGATGAGTGGCTAGATGAATTTCCTTGGCCCCAAAGGCCAAATAAATGCCCAAGATTTCTCCAAGACAGTTGGCTAAAGTAAAAGCTCACAAGATGCCATTTTGACTGAAATCTGAAGATTCAAACCATGGGCATTCTAGGAATTTCATGAAGATTAGGGTTTCACTAGTTTGTAATTCTAGGACCTTTTATCATGTATTATAAATAGGACGTATGTGTCCTATTTTGATTTTGTTACAGTTTTTGTAAAATATTGATTTTATTAATGAAAATAAAAGAATTAAGCTTTTTCAAAATCTGAGTTCCAAATGTTACTGCTTATTAGTTTAAATTTTATTTTATGCAACTTAGTAGTTAAGGATTAAAAGGTTTTCATTTTATAAAAGGTTTTCAGTAATCGTGTTTTAAGAAGTTCTTTGAAAAAGTTTTTTTAAGGTTGGATTCAGTTCATGATGAAGTGAAAGTGGATTCATGAGACTGAATTCAGTTCTTGGTTAAGTTTCTTTCAAAGTTTATTGGTTTCAAAAGGTGTTTCAAAAGATTTTATCAAAATCTTTTGTTCATTTTTTTTATCCTCACTGATTGTTTAAGCTATCACTACAAAGTCTGACAAGCTATTGGTGAGAGCTTATACAAACATGAAGTTTGTTCTTTGTTTTTGTGGTGTTGTGTAGCTACCAAAAGGCATCAAGAAAGTCCCATCCATTTCATGTTCATTTTTTGAAGATATTAGTTCATTTCTCTAGATTCAGCAATTTCATTAAGCCAAGCATAAGCTCCTGCTTATTAGGAGAAGGCCTCAGCTGGCCTTTGTATGTTTGGATGATAACCATACTAGGTAATGGGCTTGAACCCTCCTAGAAAGTAGAAGTTTGTGATTTTTTGTGATTTTGTATGATTTTGAGTATTTCCAGTTTAAATGCTATTTATTCTATTTGATTATGCTTATTTGTGCCTCTTATGCATGTTTAGATAGCATATAATTAGTTTGGTTTGATTTTTGATACATTTGGTTTGTTAAAACTGGATTTCAGAATATAAAGGGGTGTTTGGGACTAGGGTTTAAGCTAATTTTAGTGACATAAAACTAGTTAAAAACTACTCAAACACACTCATTTAGTTGGTCATACGTGTTTCCAGTATTTGGTCTTTAGTTTGAAAGGTTTTTAAAGGAATTGGTATGCTCTATTTTTGGAAAAAAAATCACTTAGACAACCAGTAGGCTTTAAATAGGGTGTTTTAGTGATTTTGAGTTTTGTAATCTTGCATACTATAGGGATTAGGTTACATCTAGGACTAGAGTTCAGTTAGTTATAGGTTGGTTGAGTTGTGTGAAGGATTTGGTGGATTGAAATCCACCCTAAGTGCCATTTGCACCAGCATATTGTTCACCAGGATCCCATTAGTATGTAGTGACTGATTCTTGTAATTTTAATTGTGATTTCTATGTTAGACTAGTAATTTTTCTTGTTTATATTGACTCCCCACACTCCACTGAGTGTGGGGGTGCCTTTACTTGCCAAAAACACCAAGAAACGATGAAGTTACAAGCTAAAACATGCTCACCTAGCATTTGCACTTCTCTGGTCCATCCGAGAACGTCCACAATTTTTTTTAGTTTTTTTCTATTTCATCTGATATCGGACAACAAAGGGATTTTGTTTATTAGTTACTGTAGCCAATTTCATTCCCTTGTCACGTTTTCACTTATTTTTATCTTTAATCTTTTCAAATCTTGTTCATTTTCAGTTTTAATTGTGTTTTTATAGTAAGATAGTCACGAGTGTTTAGTTTTGTTAAAAAAATATTTCCAAAACGTTTTGGCCAAGACTCGAACCTGCGCCGTTTACACCACACACCAACAATATAACCATCTCGCCCTTGGGTCTTTTACTGCCAAGGGTTGCGTTTGTTATTTACTTAAGGTGTTCTTAATTTAAGCTTAATAAAACACTCAACTTATAAATAAGCTGATTTCAGCTTATTTACTTAGGTTTTTGACCTTTTTTTCATTGTTCCTTTATTACTTATAGTGTTTAGGATTTTTCAGTTCAAGAAAAATATTTTTCACGTTAGTTATTTATTTTTTATTAATATTTTTAGACCCGGTTTTTTTAATTAGTTTAAATTAGTTTAAAATTTTTAAAAAATCATTTTTAGGTTTTTAAAAGCATTTTTGAGGTTTACATTGAAAAAAGTTTCCATTTTAACCAATTTTTGATTTTATTTAATTTTGGAGTTTTTTATTAACTTTAAAAATTATTATAAAATTAATAAAAACTTTTTGGATAATTTGGTTTTAAATTTTGTTTTATTTATATTTTTCTTGATTTATGTGAATTTTTTGGTAATTTTTAGGACACATCCGTTTTTCGTCGAGTTTTACGATTTCGATCGTTTTACGTCGTAGTGTAATTTTTAGCGTTTATCGTCTTTAATTTTGTCTTTCCTCACCTAACAACGTCACTAATCCATAATTTGATTTTACATAGTGGCACTCAAACACATACACCTCCTTCGAGAACGAACCCGCATTTATTCGGTTTTGCGTTTTTCCTAAAACGTAAGACTTAATACTTGCCACTCATACGCGTTTTTCCTAAAACGTGTACGAAAATCCAATATAAATTTTTGGCGCCGCTGCCGGGGAGGTGTTTTTGAGTTGCCATTATTACTATCGTGTTTGTGTGAGTAGTGCATTTTTCCTTTTCAATTTTTGGAAAGCGTAAATATCGTACATACTCATTTTTGTTATTTTTCTCTACTATATTATAATATCCAAATAAATCGTGTTTAATTTTCCTAAATTAAACACACAACAATCTTTTTACTATATTTTAGATATCCCATTATCGTTTTTCGTTTTTCTTGTGAATATTATTAATATATTGTATTTACGTAGAACAAAAAATATACAAGTACTCTAAAAGCGTGAAAACGCAACCTTAATTGGGATTTCATCACTCAATTATTGTATTCGAATCTAAAGCACAAAGTTTAAAGGCAAAATAGATAAATACTTTCGTGAGGCTTAATTTCAATTAACACAAGCTATAAGGCGGTTGTATTTCACGACCTAAGGAAAAAGGCTCTTAAGTGCTTAGCGCCGCCTCGTTTCCCTCGCTTGCTTGTGCGTGTTTTGAGAAAGAGGGCTAATCGAGGGTTTGCCGCCCAAGTATTATCTACGTATCATATATATTTTCTTGTTTTCAAGATTAAACCCTCTTGAACGTTTTGGTGTTCCACCAACGTTCTAAAGTCATCGAAGGCGTTCACTCCACGTGATCGTTTTCATTCTTTGAGGCTCCTTTAATCGAGAAATCGATTCGAGGAGAGATTTGTAGATTTGAGTCTACGTAATACAACAATAATCGAAAAAAAATTAAAAAACAATCAAAAACCAAAAAAATTGAAAAATCGAAAAACCCCAAAAAGAATCTTCTTTGCTACCCCCCATTCTACGCTTAGTGCATGCACACTCGATCGAACGATTATTCTAATTCTAGCGACGCTTCGAATCAACGACGTAGACGAGATTTAGAAACCGAAGTTCCTAATATCGTTGTTGAAGAGACCGTAGACGAGATGGCCGACAATCGTTCGATGATTGAATTGCTCTAAGCGCCCACCGAGGGTTATGGAGACGCGATCGTAATTCCCTCTATCGAAGCGGAGAATTTTGAGATTAAGAGCGGAATGCTTTCGTTAATCCAAGCTACGAAGTTTCGAGGTCGTGAAGCCGATAATCCTCACGACCATATTCGGAATTTTGATCTTCTTTTGGCCACGATCAAGTTTAAGAACGTCGACACCGATGTCGTCAAGCTTATGCTTTTTCCATACTCGCTCGATGGTGCCGCCAAAGATTGGTACGAGAAAGAGCCACCTAATTCTATAATTACATGGAAGGATCTCGTCTCCAAGTTCGTTAATCATTTTTTTCCCACCGTCTAAGACGACGTTTTTTAAAAACGAGATTACGAGATTTGAGCAAAAACCGAATGAATCTTTTAGAGACGCGTGGGATCGTTTTAAGGAATTGCTTAGGCAATATCCTCACCATGGATTTTCCGAGTTGCACCAAATCGATACGTTTTACAACGGTCTTAGTTTTCAAGAACAAGATTCGTTGAATTCCGCCACCGGTGGCAACTTTTTGTGTAAAACTCCGAAAGACGCATTAATGATTATCGAGAATCGATCCAAGGTTTACCAACTCCGCAACGCACCGAGTGTTGCCAATGTCTCCAATGTTAGTAGTTCTAATCGCGACAATGAGAGGGTTGATGCGAAAATCGACAAGCTAACGAATGTGTTTACGTCTTTTCTCGTTGAAATGCTAAAGTAAGACGCTCCCGCTACGGTGAAAGCGGTTGAGACTACGTGTACGTTTTGTGGTGGACCTCATAATTATTACTAGTGTGCGGCTACGGATGGCCAAACATCGAATGTGAGTGCGTTAAACAACAATTTTTCTAATCAAAATCAAAATAACGCCGGTCCATCACAACAAGGCAATTATAACCAAGGCAACAATTCTTATCAAAACCGAAACAATTTTCAAGGAAATAATCAACAAGGAAATTTTTCGAATCAAAATCAAGGTTATAATCAAGGTCGAAATTTGAATTGGCAAAATCGAGACAATAATCAAAACTCGAATTTTTCAAACAACAACAATCAAGGAAACAATTTTTCAAGTGGGAATCAAAACAATTTTCAAATAAGTAATAAAAACCAAGGGAACTTTAATTCAAATCAAAATAGTTCATCAAACTATTTTCAAAATTATATGAAGACGAATGAGGCTAATATGAGACGATTATAAGGAGAAATTGGTACTTTGAAAAACGATTTTTCTAATGCTTTGAAACTTCAAAACACGAAGATTGAGCAAGGACAAATCGACATTAAAAAGTTGTTTTCGGCTATTATGAAGAAAGCCTCGGGTGCTTCATCAAGTTCGTTACCAAGTGACACCGTTGCAAATCCAAAGGAACAATGTAAATCCGCCTCGTCTCGTGAGAAAGGTCGTGTGATTACCCCTAACCTTGATGGAGTTTGAGTTTTTCCTTCTTATAAACCCTCGACTTCTAAGACGTCTTATTGTTCTAAAGTCGATGGGGTGAACGTGGCAACCAAGGAAAAGAGTGAACATCCTTGTGTACCTCAAATTACATCCACGGTTCAAAAAGAGAGCTTTATTGACCTAACCAAAGTAACCCTTAAAGAAACTTGTGCATCGATCCTTCTGAAAAAACCCAAAAGGCATATGCCGAGAAAGGAAGAGGATCCGGGCCAATTTCTATTACCTTGTGATTTTTCTGAGATTGAGGGATGTTTAGCCCTAGCCGATTTAGGTGCTATCATCAATCTCGTGCCTCATTCTCTTTGGAAATTTATGAGATTGCCTTCACTTACCCCCACGAACATGACTATCGAGCTTGCAAATTGTACACCACTTATACCAATTGGAATAGCCGAGGATGTCTATGTTAAAGTTGGAAAGTTTGTTTTTCCGGCGGATTTCGTTATATCCGATTACGAGTGACCCTAAATTTCCCATTATTTTAGGTTAGCCATTTTTATCGACGGCTCGAACCGTAATCGACGTTCACGAGGGGAGACGTACTATGAGATATGGGGAGGATAAAATGGACTTTTTCACGAGTAAATCCCAAGTGTCTTATGATAATGAAAAAACCGAGGTTTCAAAACCTAATGTTCAAATTCTAATGATTCAAAATGTTCACTTTAGCGGAAAGTATGAGGCTTAATGCATGTTTTGAAAGAATTAAGAAAAACGGTTTTAAAGATGATGATTTTAACGGTAAAGAATACGTGTACCTAATTCAAAAGGGTATGTGTAAATTTATGAATGAAAAATCACTTTGGGATGTATTCGATGAAATAAGTGAAACACCAATTCCGAAGGGCGACGTCAGTGCCATCACGACAATGACCAAAAGGGACTCGTCTTCACCACCTTCGAAGGACGACGTCTTTGAGGCTTCAACTACTCACTCCATCGAAGTGCTTCCTTTTCCTAGCCCAACACCCGTTGACGCTAAAGGTTTCATCGACATCGATCCTCTCGTTTTAGAAAAGTCACCTAAGCATAGTAATTCTACTTGTAAGACCATAGTTGTGAGTGCTCACATCGACTCTTTCTTTGATGATGACGATGGTGATTTTGCCGAGACTGATCACGTACTTCAAAATCCACATGCCATTTTTGAGGATTCTCCTAAAAAGACCTTTTCTCAGGTGAAGTACGATGATTACGAGTTTGATCCCGAGATTGAGGAAATCATTGAACGAGAGCTAGCTCTTTTACCTCCACTTCCACCTACAAGTGAGCTCGATCTTTCCAAAATCAAGGATGAACTAAATGAGTTGGAACGTCTTATTTTCGATGATGAACCAACTCATGTGACCCAAAATCCAATTCTTGAGGAGTTACCTAATCAACACTCCTCAAATGAGAATTATGTTTACCACATTCGTGAGGATTTAACTTATCAACAATCCCCACAAATGAATGATGGTTTCGTGCTTGATCGTGATCTTTTCGAGAGAGTTTCTAAGATACTTAAGGAAGGGAATGACAAACCTTGGTTTGACAAGCCTATCTTTGATGAAGAAATCGATGAGATCGACGTTCATGAGGATGACGAGTATGTTGACCCCGAGGGGGCGGTGTTCTTTGTTGATCGACGTTTTGAGAGCTTGTACAATCCACCACCCCCTAACCGCGACTTAAATGTGAGGATTTTTAGCGCGACTAATTTTGAATTTGACACGCCAAATATTCTTGACATTATCAAATCGGGTTTTCATAGAGAGTTTTTAAACGATAAAAAAGGAAAGGATTTTAAATTTGATTTAAAAGATTTTTCTACAAGTTTAAATCCGTCATCACATCGTTATTTGAGTGCTACGAGCTCGTCTACTCCTTTTGACGATGCTTGGTGTGGATCTAGTGTGGGGGAAGCCCCTTATGTTCCCTCACATTTCTCCACCGAGGACGAGATTTACGATCCCGGAATTGCCTATAAAGGGAAATCTCGGTCTTCCACCGATGCAAAAAATGGAAAACATATTCATTTGCTGGGTGTGAGTCTACTCGAGTAGCTCATAAGTTTGCCCCACCCATTGCCCCACCTTTCTACTTCTCATCTCTTTTCTTCTACCCCTTTGGGGTTTTAGCATGCGTTGGAGTAGCGTTGTTTCGTCTTTCATCCGAAAATGAGGACGTTATCTTTGACCCCGGTATACGTTTATCAGGTTTTTAAAGTACTCCATGTATTTTTGGGCCTTGTTTATCATGTAAGCCCCACCAAAAACGACCATACCATGATTATCCCTAAATGATCACATTTATGGGGATTCGAGTCGAGCTTTTAACTCGGTTATCAAAAACAAGGTGCCTCGTGGGGGTTTCTCATGCTTATCCTTGTAAATATTATTGCTTTCTAATAGTGTAACGAGGGGACTTGTGCTCTTCCAACCTTTTTTCGTGGTTGTTTGTGATTGTGATTTATTAGGTTCATCGTCATCATTGAAGCCTCTCGTGTTCGTTTTACGGATCACTCGAGCTTCGATCGTTTCCTTTGGAGATTCTGATATCCGATGATATCCTTTTATGTTTTAACGTTTATCTTATTAGCATAATTCATAAACGGCTTTTAGGTTATTCGTTTTACCCTTTCCATGCTCGAGATTAAGCATTCGACTACGTTTCTAGTATGGAGGTGTTTTCACCCCTAGACTCGAAACATTAAGGAAAATGTTTAGTTTTAGTATGGGGGGGGGGGGGTGAGTAGATACTTCACCTTGCTCACGACATCACGCAATCCAATATTCATCTTTTTGTTATCGTTTTGTTGCAAAATAATGCAAAATAAGGCTAAAATGGCCAAATTTTAAAAAATTCTTATTTTTCATAAGTGTTTAAGACACGAATGTAGGTTTTCTGATGGTGAGAATAAGAGTAATTTTTGACTCGACCGTGCGTTGAGAACTTAGCTTCGATTCCTTAACTTTTTAGGCTAAGTCTCTTAAATGAGGACGAGAAATGATAGAGTTATTTATAAGTCACGTAATCTTTCACGATCTCATGTGTAGTAATATTAGCTTATTCTCCCCGCGCTTTTGTTTAAATAAATGCAATAAGTAAGGTCATACGATTTAAAAGGTTACTTAGCTTCTAGCCCAAGATCGTTTAAAAGTTGCTCGTGTTCGAATAGAGTTCATAGCCAAGGCATAACTTATTGTAGCGGGATGCGAAGATTGGCAAGTTCCAAAAAGGCCCTAACAAGGCATTAGGAGCTCCATTTTGTTGCTAAAGATCCAAGATGATGTGAAGTATCATTATTCCAAAATCAATATGAAGGATCGAGACACACGACGAGAAGCAATATACTCCCCTAAAAGGTCATGGAGAAGTCTATCCAAAAAGACCCTAACAAGGCATGAGGATGAATATATCCAAGTCCTAAAAGGAGGCGGATCATTATATATCACAATCCCAAATTACGATTGAAGAAAAATGATGAAGTCTTGGTACAAAACGTCAAGTGAAGAAATTCCATATATGAAGACCATTATTTCAAGAACGTCTTCCAAGATTTGAAGTATGAAGTACATGCCAAATATCGGTCCGAGAAAGGTCTCAAATCGTGAAACAAGTTATGCCAAGATATGAACTTAAGGAGATTACGAGAAGTAGTTTTAAAAGATCGTGCCCTTCGGCTAACTATCGATTAAATCGTGCTACTTTATTTTCGGCCTAAATAAATTATCGAAATAAGTCAAACATGTATCCTCGTGATCATTAAGACGAAAATAAAATATAAGAGATACCAATTAGGAATAAGGGAGTTTAGGTGTGTAATTAACACTTATGAGATATAATTGTGTTGCTAACTTATAATAACAATGATCTCGTTACACACTTAGCATGGAATTGGGTGAAAATCGAGGAAGACGAAATTATTTCTAACGAATCATTCACGTGTTCTTGTTCTATGATTCTAAAAGTCACTTAATCATGATGAAAACAATACATTATGTCTAAAGCGCGTGTAGTAGTTTATTTGAATTTATGTCTTCAATAATGTCACATAAAAATAAATTTTTTGAAGTGCTACGATACTTAATTCTAGCATTGCGTGAGGGCACGACAATGGTTTAGTATGGGGGAGTGATGAGACTGCAATTATGCATAGTCTCATCGTCCAAATCGGGCTTAAAACACCTAAAATATCATCAAAATACCCAAATATATGCTTGTGTTTGTTCATTGTGTATTTTAGGTACGAATATCATGAAATCAACAAGAGATCACAAGAATCAAGCAAAAACGAACACGGGAAACATAGCCACACAAAGAACTGGACCTGAATCATGAATTTCCTTTGAATTCCTTGAAGTTTGAAGATTTGGCAAGAGTGGTCCCTCTACTTTTGAAGACTTGTCAATTTAAACCCTTGTAAAACTCAAAATTGCAAAAAGGTCCCATAAATGACAAGAATTTACACTTATGGCCCTTGAAGAATGTAAATATTGCATTAAATACCCTTGGAACAAGTTTGAGAAACGTTTGGTGGCCAAAATGAGATAAATGAAAGTTTTATATAAAGGGAAATGGAGAATATGGCTGTTTATAACTGGAATGACAACTTTGTGGGAATTGGGGGATTACTTATGCCCAGACAACATAACTCCTCACCACCACTCACACCCCGCCACGTCACTTTGACCAGTCAACCAGCCAATCACCTTCTCCCCTCCACCCACGTCAACAATCCACCCACTATACTTACTTAATAGATTTTTTTTAATCTGTTTTAAACTAAAAAAAACGTGGGAAACCAGTACTATTAACATTTCACCCCCATTAATCCCACTGTTCATCCTTCACTAATCACATGAACCCTAAACCCTAATTACCTTAAAACAAAGGGGTATTGACTGAGAGTTTCCAGAAGGTTAATTAAGGGTTCCTTAATCTCATCCCACATCCCAAAACATCCATCACTTTCACCATGAGACCACCCCATGTGTCCCCTACCCACGTCTCTTTCACCTAAACCCATATAGGGGACAAGATGAGTGGCTAGATGAATTTCCTTGACCCCAAAGGCCAAATAAACGCCCAAGATTTCTCCAAGACAGCTGGCCAAAGTACAAGCTCACAAGATGCCATTTTGACTGAAATTTGAAGATTCAAACCATGGGTATTCTAGGAATTTCATGAAGATTAGGGTTTCACTAGTTTGTAATTCTAGGACCTTCTATCATGTATATAAATAGGACGTATGTGACCTATTTTGATTTTGTTCCAGTTTTTGTAAAGTATTGATTTTATTAATGAAAATGAAAGAATTAAGCTTTTGCAAAATCCGAATTCCAAATGTTACTGCTTATTAGTTTAAATTTTATTTTATGCAACATAGTATTTAAGGTTTAAAAGGTTTTCATTTTATAAAAGGTTTTCAGAAATCGTGTTTTAAGTTCTTTGAAAAAGTTTTTTTTAAGGTTGGATTTAGTTCATGATGAAGTGAAAGTGGATTCATGAGACTGAATTCAGTTCTTGGTTAAGTTTCTTTCAAAGTTTATTGGTTTCAAAAGGAGTTTTCAAAGATTTTATCAAAATCTTTTGTTCTTTTTTTTATCCTCACTGATTGTTTAAGCTGTCACTACAAAGCCTGACAAGCTTTTGGTGAGAGCTTATACAAACTTGAAGTTTGTTCTTTGTTTTTGTGGTGTTGTGCAGGTACCAAAAGGCATCAAGAAAGTCCCATCCATTTCATGTTCATTTTTTGAAGATATTAGTTCATTTCTTTACATTCAAAAATTTCATTAAGCCAAGCATAAGCTCCAGCTTAATAGGAGAAGGCCTCAGCTGGCCTTTGTATGGTTGGATGATAACCATACTAGGTAATGGGCTTGAACCCTCCTAGAAAGTAGAAGTTTGTGATTTTTTGTAATTTTGTATGATTTTGAGTATTTCCTGTTTAAATACTATTTATTCTGTTTGATTATGCTTATTTATGCCTCTTATGCCTGTTTAGATAGCTTATAATTAGTTTGTTTTGATTTTGGATACATTTGATTTGTTAAAACTGGATTTCAGAATATAAAGCGGTGTTTGGGACTAGGGTTTAAGCTATTTTTGGTGACATAAAACTAGTTAAAAACTACTCAAACACACTCATTTAGTTGGTCATAAGTGTTTCCAGTATTTGGTCTTTAGTTTGAAAGGTTTTTAATGGAATCGGTATGCTCTGTTTTTGGTAAAAAAAACCACTTAGACAACCAGTAGGCTTTAAATAGGGTGTTTTAGTGATTTTGAGTTTTGTAATCTTGCATACTGTAGAGATTAGGTTACATCTAGGACTAGGGTTCAGTTAGTTATAGGTTGGTTGAGTTCTGTGAAGGATTTCGTGGATTGAAATCCACCCTAAGTGCCATTTGACCAGCATATTTTTCATCAGGATCCCATTAGTATGCAGTGACTGATTCTTGTGATTTTGATTGTGATTTCTGTGTTAGACTAGTACTTTTTCTTGTTTATATTGACTACCCACACTCCAATGAGTGTGGGGGTGCCTTTACTTGCCAAAAACACCAAGAAACGAAGAAGTTACAAGCTAAAACATTCTAGCATTTTCACTTCTCTGGTCCATCCGAGAACGTCCACTATTTTTTTTAGTTTTTTTTCTTTTTCATCTGATATGGACAACAAAGGGATTTTTTATTAGTTACTGTAGCTAATTTCATTCCCTTGTCACATTTTCACTTATTTTTAGCTTTAAGCTTGTCAAATCTTGTTCATTTTCAGTTTTAATTGTGTTTTTATAGTAAGATAGTCATCAGTGTTTAGTTTTGTTAAAAAAAATAAAAAAAAAAATTTTGCCAAAAAGTTTTGGCCAGGACTCGAACCTGCGCCGTTTACACCACACACCAACAACTTAACCATCGCGCCCTTGGGTCTTTTACTGCCAAGGGTTGCGTTTGGTATTTTCTTAAGGTGTTTTTAATTTAAGCTTAATAAAACAATCAACTTATAAATAAGTTGATTTCAGCTTATTTACTTAGGTTTTTGACCTTTTTTTCATTTTTCCTTTATTACTTACAGTGTTTAGGATTTTTCAATTCAAGAAAAATATTTTTCACGTTAGTTAATTATTTTTTATTAATATTTTTAGACCCGGTTTTTATTAATTAGTTTTAAATTAGTTAAAATTAGTTTAAAAATTCTTAAAAATCATTTTTAGGATATTAAAATCATTTTTGAGGTTTACGTTGAAAAAAGTTTCCATTTTAACCAATTTTTGATTTTATTTAATTTTGGAGTTTTTTATTAAATTTAAAAATTATTATAAAATTATTAAAAAGTTTCTGGATAATTTGGTTTTCATTTTTTTATTTATATTTTTCTTGATTTATGGGAATTTTTTGGTAATTTTTAGGACACTTCCGTTTTTCGTCGAGTTTTACGATTTCGATCGTTTTACGTCGTAGTGTAATTTTTAGCGTTTATCGTCTTTAATTTTATCTTTTCCTCACCTAAAAACGTCACTAATCCAAACTTTGATTTTACATATTGTCACTCAAACACATACACCTCCTTCGAGAACGAACCCGCATTTATTCGGTTTTGCGTTTTTCCTAAAACGTAAGACTTAATACTTGCCACTCATACGCGTTTTTCCTAAAACATGTACGAAAATCCTACATCAGCCAGCGTCACGGTTTTGAAGTATTGGCAACCCGAATAATCGAAAGCTTCACCTAATAATAAGATTTCAAGTGCTCACCTAAATTAAGCAAAAATTTGAAGCTCACAAGGCCGAAAAATCTCTGCCCAAATTGAAATTAATCAAGCCTTAATCTTTGAAGCTTTAAAGATCCAAAATTCGCTTTAACGTGAGGATATACGTCTTTGGCCATAAAAAACACCTCATGGCGAGGTTAAATAAAAGGCAAGGCAAGACCGAAGTCATAATAAAAGCTCCATGGCGGAGTTGAATAAAAGATGGAGGTAAACCTATGATAATAAGGCCCTTCCGTTAGGGGGCTTATAAAGTCTTGGTAATAAGTCTCATGTTCAAAACCGTTATAAAACCGTGTTTATCGATCCTTCTTGTTGACGTAATTTTTTGACATCGTTGTCTATTAGGGTGAATTATTAATTTACTGATTTTGGTTACACCGTTAAGACTCTATTTTTAGACCTAATCTCTATTCACGCATAAGTCAATGATGTATCCTCGTGATCATTAAGATAAAAATAAAATATAAGAGATACCAAGTAGGAATAAGGGAGTTTAGATGTGTAATTAACACTCATGAGATATGATTGTGTTGCTAACTTATAATAACAATGATCTCGTTACACGCTTAGCATGGAATTGGGTGAAAATTGATGAGATGGCATTTATACATGATCTCATCATTCTTTTCGGGCTTTTAATGCATAAAAATGTCATAATATACCATATATATTCTTGTGTTTATTTACTTGTGTATTTTAGGTATGGATATCGTGAAAAAGACAAAAGATCACAAGATACAAGGAAAAACGGACACGAGAAACGAAGCCGTACAAAGAACCGGGCCCTAATTCATGGAATATTCAACAAATACCCTTGAAGACTTGAAGACATACAAGATTGATCCTCATTTATTGAAGAAATGACACTTAAAACCCTTGTATATTGATAATTACAAGTTTGGTCCCTTAAGTTTGTCAAAATTACACAAATGGTCCTTCAACTTTGAAGAAATGGCAAGTTTAGTCCCTCAACAAATTCAAATTGCCAACAATGGTCCCTCATGATGCCAAAGATACATTGAAGACCTTTGAAGATCAAGAATGTCCAAAATCAGTCCTTGAAATATCTCAAAATGGCAAAAATAATCCTTTGAAATCCTTCTCCAAAGTTTTGTGCCAAAATTGCCAAAGTCTGAAAGTTGTTACAAAGGATTTGGGCGCTGACACACTTTTAAACACAAATGAAAGAAGAAAGGAAGAACAAGGGCCAAATGTGTGCATTGAAACATTCAAATACACAAATTACGCCAAACAACTTCCAATCCCACCAAAAACGGATCAAACACTCAACTATTCACTTTTACCCACCTAGAATTACCTCACTTAAAACAAAGAGTAATTTGCAATTACCTTGGCACATGTGTGATTCACATGTGCAGAAAACCATCCCAACCTCAAAACCCTCACTCCCACTCACAATGGACCCCACCCCCAAATACCCGTTCACCTATCATGTGACTACTTGCCCTCCAAGTCATGCCACGTGTTAAGATCAACAGTTGAGACTCATTGCTTCATCACAAAGCTAAAATGAACGTTTGGGATCACTTTGGACAGCTCATCAACAACAAACGCCCTCAAGGACTTAAGGGCATTTTAGAGAATTTACTTCTAGGGTTTGTGAATAGTGTAGCCTGGCATTTGCCTATAAAAGGAGACCTCAACATGTGAGAGTCCCTTTGTTCCAGTCTTTACCTTTTAAACTTGTAATTCCTTTTTGAAATTTATAAAAGTTGGTATTTTGAGAAAATTGTAATTCCTTTTTATGTTTTTGAAAGTTGGTATTGTTTAAAGGTGATTCTGAGTTCTATTGATTGTTAAAAGTGTGCTTGAACCTTTTGGATCAAGGACGTTTATGTTTGGTAAGGTTTTTCAAGTTTGAAAAAAGCTTGAAAAGAGGTTCTGATTTTGCTTATTTTTTTGTACTAACCCTTAACCATAAGCCTTGAGCTCCTTCAAGCTTGTTGACACCAAGCCTGGGAAGAGTTCTAAGCCCTTGGTTGAGTTTGTTTGTTGTTTGTTGTTTGTGTTGAAGACATATCATAATCAAAGCCTTGTTCTACTTTGAACATCAGCAGGCTTTGATCATCTCCTTTGAAGTACCTTGGTCTTGTTCTAGTTTTTGAACAAGGTCCAAGGAGCATAGTTGGCCTTCCTAGGATGTTGTGGAGGGCAGGTATAACCTCTTGTTAAGATTCCTCTCAAAATTTTTATGTTACTACCTGTTTTGTACTTTGAGCTTTGATTTGGTGTTCTTGTGTTTGTGCTTTGTGTTTTTTGGCTGGTTTCTGTTAGTTGTCACCTAGAGTATCTATTTGATCATTAAAATCAGTAGGTTGTGTTTGAAAATCAAAAGTTTGTTTGAAAAGTGCTTGATAAAGGATTGTTTGGGATTACTGGTTCAAAAGGCCTTGTGGCCTTGTGCCCTTGGTTCTTAGGGTTTGGGAAGTCTAAACAAGTCTTAATATACAAGTTTTAGTCATTGGTTAAGTTTCTTAAAGTTTGAAAAAGGGATTTGAAGTTTTGCAAAAATCTGATAAAAGTGGTTTTGAAATTGGTCAAACACATCAGATCCAATAACTTCTTTGTTTGGTGGATCTAAGGTCTGAAATCAGGTTTGGGAATAGTTTAGGTGATAAGCTATCTACTGGTTGTCTGGTTGTTGAATTTGGTCGCTTATTGTGATTGTTATAGCTTATCAAAAGTTGCTGAAGTGGTCATTTGCATCAGCAAAGTGACCACCTCATTTTATGCTTGCAATTGTTATCCTAGTGCATGCCTTGTGATTTTTCTGCTTGGAACTTGTTTATGTGCTGCTTGTGAGTGGATTTTGTTATTTGGTGTGCTTTGTATCTGGCTTATAAGCTAACTGGCTTATTAAGCCCTTATTGCCAAAATCTGCCATCAAAAGGTCAACTGACCTCTTGATTCACAAGGCCTCCTCCTTGAGTCCTTCACAAAATTTGCTTATAACAAGCCCATAGACCATTCCTGATCATTTGGTGAATTTTGGAGTACTTTGACTTTTGGTCAAATAAGCACTTATTGGCTTATTTTTGAGAACTGCTTATTGGCACATGCAACAACTTGGCTTTTGTAATAGAAATCATTTTTCTTAGCTTAATATCAAATCTGGAAGGTTACAAGTCTTTTGGTTAAGTTTTTGCTAGAAAACTAGCTTATTTGGCTTTTTCAACCAGCTTATTTGCTCTTACAGCTTATTCTACTTGGCTTTTTGTGGTATTCTTGATTGATTATTCTTAGTTAAGCTATTTTTGAGCTTTTGCAACAAACTAGAGCTTCTTAGGTGCCCTAAATCTCAAACCCGACTATTTTGTCGTTTTGTGGATTTTTACTTTGCTTATTTCTGGCTTATTGAGTGTGCTTTTTCAAAATTTCTTTTTATAGATCTCATAAGCATCCCAAAAGAAGGTTGTGTGTCAAATTAGAGCTTATGGTATTGGCTTATTGCTTAATGGGCTGAAAAGCCCAATAAGAATAAGCTGCCTGCTTATTAAGCTGTGATAAGCTCACATTCAGCTTTTGGGCCTTTAGAGTTTTGTTCTTAGAATTAAATTTTAAGTCAGATAGGGCTTTTCCAAGTCAATTGGGCCAAGTTTGACTTTTTGGGCCCAAAAGCCCATTAAGGTTGACTGTTTTTGGTTTTGACCCATTTGAGGGCCCAATAGGGGTATTCTGGTCATTTCACTTTGATTTTCTGATTATTTAGGTTAAAATAAACTAGTTTGCAAGTTTTTATAATTTTGTATAATTTTTGGATTTTTAATATTATTTTATTATTATTTTTCAAATTTCACATTTTCCAACTTTTTATATTTTTCTTAGCTTTAATACATTAAAATAGGAATTTAGCAACTTTTAGAATAATTTTATCACTTTTAGATTAATTTTTATAATTATTTTAAGTTTTAATAGTTTTTAAATCATTTTAAATAGTTTTTATTAGTTTAAAAATTTCTAAAAATAGTTTTTAATCTTTTTAGGTCATTTTAGAGGTTTACCAATTGAAAAATCTTTATTTAGGCTTTTTAATAATTTATTTGATTTTTAAGGCTTTAATTAGCATTTAAAAATTGAATATTTAATTATTTAAAAGGTTTGAAAAAGTTTTGATCATTGGTAAACACTTAGTTTATTTATTTTGATTTTTGGTGAATTTTTGGTAATTTTTAGAATTAATTTTTATTTTTGTAGTTTTTACGGTTTTACGTTTTAACTTTCTAGTAGTAATTTTTACGTCTTCGTCATCTTCTTTTCTCATCCCCTTCTAAACCAAATATTAATCACAAATCTTGAACATCTTAGTCACACACATATACCTCCTTGGGAAACGAATTTCATAAGGGTCATTAGTGTTTACGTTTTCCTAAACGTATACTTAATACTTACCGCTTTTACGCTCCTTTTCCTAAAGGTCGTAATTTTACCCACAATCATTTTGGCGCCGCTGCCGGGGAGGTGTGTCGTGATTAATTTGTATTGTTGTTTTTAATATTAACCATAAATAGTATTTGTATTAGTAGAAATCTACTAATACGTATTATCGATTTTCTTGGTTTTTCTTGTAAAAATATTATTACTATATTGTATTAAGTATCACAACAAATAAACAATATCTCCAAAAGTGTGAAAACACAACCTTAATTGGGATTTCATCACTCAATTATTGTATTCGAATCTCAAACAAAAAGAAAAAGGCAAAAATAGATAAATACTTTCGTGAAGCTCGATTTTGAAAAATACAAACTATAAGGTGGGTATAAGGCGGGTATTATAAAATATACCCTAAGGAAAAAGGCTCTTAAGTGCTTCGCGCCGCCTCGTTTCCCCGCTTGCTTGTGAGTATTTTGAGATTGAAGGCTAATCGAGGGTTTTGCCGCCCAAAGTATTATTACGTATAATATATTTGCTTGGTTTCTTTGTGATTAAAACCTCTTGAACAATTTGGTTTTCACCAAAGTTCTAAAGTCATTCGAAGGCGTTCACTCCACGTGATCGTTTTCATTCCTTTGAGGCTTCTTTAATCAAGAGTTTGATTCGAGGAGAGATTTTGTAGATTGTTGTCTACGAAGATACACCAAAATCCAAAAAAATTAAATACAATCAAAAACACAAAAAAATTGAAAATTCACAAAACACCCAAAAAGAATCTTCTTTGCTCACCTCCCATTCTTCGTGAAGTTTATGATCACTCGTAATCAAGCAAAACGAGCTCGTAAACGTCTTCAAAAGCAAGCCAATCAAGAGACGTTGATTGAAGAACAACTTCCAATTGTTGAACCTATTGTAGAACAAGAAGTCGTCATGGCTAATCGTACTATGATGGAGTTGCTACAAGCACCCACCGAGGGTTTTGGAGAGGCCATTGTGATTCCCGCCATTCTTGCGGAGAATTTCGAGATTAAGACGGGTTTAATGTCGATGTTGCAAGCAAATAAGTTTAGAGGTCATGAGAAAGACAACCCGCACTATCACATTAGGAATTTTAACCGTCTCACCGCTACTAGCAAGTTTAAGGATGTTCCACCTGACGCCATTAAGATGATGTTGTTTCCATACTCTTTAGATGGACCCGCAAAATTTGGCTTGAGAAAGAACCGCCAAATTCGATTTTGACATGGGCCGATCTCGTTTCTAAGTTTGTGAACAAGTTTTTTCCACCATCTAAAACAACACATTTGAAAAATGAGATTTCACGATTTGTGCAAAGAAATAATGAATGTTTTTCAGTGGCATGGGAACGCTTTAAAGAAATGTTACATGAATGTCCACACCATGATTTTTCAGAATTGCATCAAATTGATACTTTTTATAATGGGCTTAATGATCATGAACGAGATTATTTGAATGCCGCCGCGGGTGGTAATTTTTTGTGCAAGATGACAAATGAGGCTTTGAAAATCATCGACAATAGATCTAAGGTTTATAGCCCTCGTAGCACACCGAGTGTTGCCAATTTGGGTTCGTCTTCATCGTCATCATCTCGTAGCATTAATGCCTTACATGATGAAGCTAATGAGGAAAATCGGTTTTTTGATAGATTTGCTAATCTTATGTCCCATTGGAAAGCTCAAGAAGCTTCAAATTCCGCTTCGGTTAAAGCGGTTGCTAAGAGTTGTTTGTCTTGTGGTGGAGCTCATGATCTTTCCGAGTGCATTACCGCGGATGGTAACACTTCGAGTGCTTATGTAGCAACGGGAACTTACAACCAAAACGGTCAAGGTTCCCGCCAAAATCAAGCTCCACCAAACCAAAATGGTAATAACTATCGAAACAACAACCAAGGTGGTAATTACCAAGGCAATTCACGTAACTACAACAAGGGGAATTATCAAAATGGGAATGGACAAGTCACTAATCAAAACCAAAACCATGATTTTCAAAACACTACACAAGGTTTTCAAAATGCTCACACTAAAAATCTTCAAGGAGAATTTTTGGATTATGCTAAACCAAATGATGCTAAATTTGATAACATGCAACGTGAGATGATTAGCTTAAGATCCGAGTTGAAAAACGAGCTAAAAAATGAACTTGCTAATGAACTTAAAACTCATGCAAACAAAATGGAAGGAAATGTCCAACGTCTTCAACAAAACCAACAAAAGATGGAATTAGGACAACATGAGATTAAGCAAGAGTTATTAAAAGCGAATGCTAGGCAATCAAAATTTGAGGACCGAATGGCTAAGATGTTTGAAGCAATCATGTGTAAACCCTCTTCCTCGGGTGGTCTTCCTAGTGATATCATTGCAAACCCGAAGGGAGAAATGAAGGTTATTACTACACGAAGTGGTAAAACTTTCAAGGAACCAATCTCTCGTCCAAGTACTTCTACGGAGAAGGAAATCGAGAAAGAACCCGAGGTGATGGTCGAAAAGGAGCACATTACAATCCCACGAAGTACCGCTACCACACCTACGGTTGAACCAATACCAATTGTGGAACCCGAGTTTCCAAGGCCGTTGCCTAATGACCAACCCACACCACCTTTACCCTACCCTTCGAGACGAAAGAAAGAAAAATTGCAAGAACGTAACAAACAACAAATCGAGCTTTTTATAAAGATGTTTCAACAAGTGCATTTTGATGTTAGTTTAGCCGACGCGTTGTTATATATGCCTCGTTTCGCTTCCACTTTTAAAGGTATGATGAGCGATAAGGAAAAGCTTTCAAAGCTTGCTAATTGTTCTTCGGTTTATCTTAACCGCATACCGGAAAAAGTTGGTGATCCCGGAAAGTTTCTCATTCCTTGTGACATACAAGATATGAAAGAATGCCTCGCCTTGGCCGATCTTGGTGCGAGCATTAACTTGATGCCATTTACCATTTGGAAATCGCTTTCGCTTCCGGCTCTTATTCCTTCGAACATGTCTATCGAGATGGCCGATCATTCTACGATTTTAGCATGTGGAGTAGCCGAAGATGTTTTCGTGAAAGTGGGGAAGTTCTACTATCCCGTTGATTTTATAGTAGTTGACATCCCCGCGGATCCTCAAGTTCCTCTAATTTTAGGTCGAGATCGCTTATCGATGTTCATGCGAGAACTATCACTTTGAGATTCAACAAAGAGGAACTTGTTATAAACGCTACTCAAAACTCAAAACCTTCTCATGTTTATGCAATCGCTACCATCAATCACATTGACATCGTTGATGTGGTCTGCGATGAGTTTTCACAAGAAGTGTTAGATTTTATAGTAGACACTTCGAGATCGCTTATCGATGTTCATGCGAGAACTATCACTTTGAGATTCAACGAAGAGGAACTTGTTATAAACGCTACTCAAAACTCAAAACCTTCTCATGTTTATGCAATCGCTACCATCAATCACATTGACATCGTTGATGTGGTCTGCGATGAGTTTTCACAAGAAGTGTTAGGTTTTTCCGATAGCTCGTCAAGTGGCAATCCCACTATTTTGGATCCGATTCTTGCTAATTCCACACCAAATCTCACTCCATTCCAAGGAGGCGATCTCACTTCGAATGAAATCGACAATGAAGATGAGGTGTTAATTAGTGATGATACTTCTATTCCACCATTTCTTCCGCCGATGGAAGTTATGAGTGTTGAACCAAAATCTTCAATCGACGAACCACCTATCCTTGAATTGAAAGATCTTCCTTCTCACCTTGAATACGCATTCTTGGAAGGTGATGACAAGTTGCCGGTTATTATTGCAAGAGGTCTTGCTAATGATGAAAAAACCGAGCTCTTGAAAGTTCTTAAGGCTCATAAAGGGGCAATTACGTGGAAAATATCCGACATTAAGGGTATTGACCCAAAATTTTGTACTCACAAGATTTTAATGTAGGAGGACTACAAACCCGCAATTCAAAGTCAAAGAAGGGTGAATCCCAAAATTCACGATGTCATTAAAAAGGAGGTCCTTAAACTCCTTGACGCGGGAATGATTTATCCTATATCCGATAGCCCATGGGTGAGCCCAATCCATTGTGTCCCTAAAAAGGGAGGAATGACCGTTGTGCCTAATGAAAACAACGAGTTAATTCACACTCGTGTTGTGACCGGTTGGAGGGTGTGTATTGACTACCGAAAGTTAAATGACGCCACTCGTAAAGACCACTTTCCATTGCCCTTCATGGATTAAATGTTGGAGCGTCTTGCGGGAAATGAATTCTATTGCTTTTTAGATGGTTTTTCCGGTTACTTTCAAATCCCTATCGACTCTCGTGATCAAGAGAAGACTACGTTTACGTGTCCTTATGGAACGTTCGCTTATCGTAGGATGCCTTTCGGACTTTGTAATGCACCGGGTACGTTTCAACGGTGTATGATGGCGATTTTTCACGATATGATCGAGAAGTCGATGGAAGTGTTTATGGATGACTTCTCGGTGTTTGGCAATTCGTTCATGTCGTGTTTATCTAATCTCGAGCAAATGTTAAAACGTTGTGAAGAAACCAATCTTGTGCTTAATTTGGAAAAATGTCATTTTATGTGTAAACAAGGAATCGTCTTAGGACATAAGGTGTCGAAGGCGGGGATTGAGGTCGATAAAGCTAAGGTAGACGTCATCGCCAAGTTACCTCATCCCAAAACCGTTAAGGGAGTTAGGAGTTTCCTAGGCCACGCGGGCTTTTATCGTCGTTTCATCAAGGACTTTTCGAAAATCTCTCGACCTATGACACACCTTCTCGAGAAGGATGCTCCTTTTAATTTCAATAAGGATTGTGTTAGAGCTTTTGAAACTCTCAAAAGGAAACTAACCGAAGCTCCCATTCTTGTTGCTCCTAATTGGGAATTACCCTTTGAAATCATGTGCGATGCAAGTGATTATGCTATAGGGGCCATCTTAGGGCAACGTTATGACAAGCATTTCCGTCCTATCCATTATGCTAGTAAGACGATGACCGAGGCTCAATTAAAGTACACCACAACGGAAAAGGAATTCCTTGCCGTGGTCTATGCTTTTGAGAAATTCCGACCTTATCTCGTCTTGACTAAAAGAATCGTGTATACCGACCATTCGGCTATCAAGTATCTCTTAGCTAAGCAAGATGCTAAGCCGAGATTGCTTCGTTGGATGCTCCTCCTCCAAGAATTTGATGTCACCGTGCTTGACAAAAAAGGAGCCGAGAATCTAGCGGCCGATCATCTCTCTCGTCTAGAAGATCCTCACAAAGATGTTTTCGAGAATAAGGAAATCACCGAAACATTTCCACTCGAGACTCTCGGTGTAGTGAATTCTAAAGACACCACCCCATGGTTTGCCGACATTGCAAATTACCATGCGGGCAATTTCATAATCAAGGGTATGACGACACAACAAAAACGAAAATTCTTTCGTGACGTCAAGTTCTATTTTTGGGACGACCCTTATCTCTTTCGGGTTTGTGCGGATCAACTCGTTCGACGTTGTGTTTTTGGTGCCGAAGCTTCTAATATCCTTAGAGCTTGTCACGAGGGACCCACGGGTGGTAACCACGGTGCTAATCTCACGGCTAAGAAAGTGTTTGATGCCGGATTCTTTTGGCCTTCTATCTGTCGTGATGCACACGCACTTGTGCAGTCGTGTGATTCGTGCCAACGTCAAGGAAAATCGTCTCAACGTGATGAAATGCCGCAAAACATAATTCAAGTGTGTGAGATTTTCGACATATGGGGAATAGACTTTATGGGGCCGTTCCCATCGTCTCATGGCAACAAATATATCCTCGTCGCGGTGGACTACCTTTCTAAGTGGGTGGAAGCTAAGGCTTTGCCTACTAATGATGCTCGTGTGGTAGTGAAGTTTTTGAAGCAACTATTCTCTCGGTTCGGAACCCCTCGTGCTATTATAAGCGATCGTGGAACCCATTTTTGTAATGACCAATTCGAAAAGGTTCTAAAGAAATATGGAGTTACTCATCGTCTTTCTACGGCTTATCACCCGCAAACGAGTGGGCAAGTCGAGGTTTCGAACCGAGCCTTGAAGAGGATTTTAGAGAGGTCAATTGGAGAAAACCGTGCTTCATGGTCCGACAAACTCGATGACGCTTTATGGGCCTTTAGGACCGCTTATAAGACACCTATCGGTTGCACTCCTTATAAGTTAGTCTATGGGAAGAATTGTCATTTGCCCATTGAGTTGGAGCACAAGGCATATTGGGCCCTTAAGCATGCAAACTTTGACTTAAAGACCGCGGGAGATCACCGGAAAATACAATTGAATGAATTGGATGAATTAAGAGATAACGCTTATGAAAATTCATTAATTTTTAAAGAAAAGACTAAAAAGTTTCATGATTCAAAGATTAAAAACCGGGTTTTTAACGTTGGTGATCAAGTGTTACTTTTTAACTCTCGACTTAAGATATTTTCCGGGAAATTGAAATCTCGTTGGTCGGGTCCGTTCACCATAACACAAGTGTTTCCTTATGGGACCATCGAGCTAGCTCAAGATGATGGTCCTAATTTCAAGGTGAATGGACATAGGCTTAAGCACTACTTTGGTGGGGAAATTCCTTCAATTGTTTCCCTCGACCAAGTCCCCTTCCCCAATGATAATTAGCATTGAGGGGATCGAGTCGAGCTCATGACTCGGTAATAAAAAACGAGGTGCCTCGTGGGGGAGATCCCATGCTTATCCTTTATACTTACTATTCACTAATAAGGGGACTTGTACCCTTTCAACTCGTTGTCTCGTGGTTGTTTGTGATTGTGTTATCTAGATCATCATCATCTACGATTGAAGACTCTCGTGTTCATTTACGTGAGCCTCCATCGTTTGCTTGAAGAAGTTTTTTCACGAATCCATGACATATCCTTTATTGTTCTAACAATGATCTTTTAGCAAACTTAATAAACGGCTTTAGATATATTGTTGATCACCCTTTCCATGCTAGATCCTAAGCATTCGATTCTTCGTCTCTAGTATGGGGGTGCTCCACCTTTAGACTCGAAACATTGAGGACAATGTTTGCTTTTAGTATGGGGGGGTGAATAGGTACTTGCTTTGCTACGCCCTCACGTTCTCCAATTTTCAATGTTTTGTTTTTGTTGCTAATAAGGCTAAAAATGGCCAAATTTTAAATTTTTTCTTAGTTTTCATAAGTGTTTTTAAGACACGAATGTATATTTTCCGTTGGGTAGAATAAGAGTTAATTTTTGACTTGATGGGCATTTGGAGCCATTTACATTCCTTAACCCGCTCAACTCAAGTTTTGCTAGACTTTTATATGGGGAGCTTTAAAACGCGAAAGTCTTAGCTCATTCGGGTTAAGAACAAGAACTTTTCGCAAGTTCCTATAATTGATCCTAGAAAGTCACTTATCAAGGGAACTATAAAATGAATTCTCTAAACTTGAAAAAGTCCAAGAAAGTGCAAGATCCTATAGGTGGCTTGAAAACCCAAAACTTTGATTTGATATAGTCTTAATGAAAGCTAATCCAAATTTGGCTTAATTTTGACTTGCATGGCTAAGTATTCACGAGTCTCTTTAATTAGAGGTCTTTATATAGTGAAGAACGAGAAATGATAGAGTTAGACAAGTGATCATGCTAAACGTAGAACATGAAAATGTTCTTTCAAAAACTCATATGTTTTTAATTGTGGCTTTTTCTTCCCATAAGATCAATGCATTAGGAATAAATCATAATTGCAATAAGTAAGGTCGTACGATTTGAAAGGTTGCTTAGCCTCTAGCGCAAGATCGTTTAAAAGTTTTTTTTTTTTGGTAAAAGGGTAGCAATGACCCCGGTAAATAGAACCAAAAAAAGCGTTGAAGTACAAGGAATGTGGCTGAAATACCACATTAACCGCAAGCTACAGGCAGCTTGTTAAACAAAATGTTTACGACAGGCCATAAACATTAACTAGTCTAGAATACTGGAAATATATAAACTAGACAAAAACCAAGACGATAACATAAAGTTATGCGGAAAATAATAAAATATCAACATGGGATCAGCCAGAAGGAGTGCTTGCCCCAATATGAGTATTGAGAAGATTCACCGATTCATCAAAGACGACCTCGACTCCCTCCTCCTCCTCATTATCTTCCTCGCTTACTTGAGCCCCTTCGTCAATACCAGGCATGGACAAAGATGAAAATTTATTAGATGTAGAAACACTGCTCATTTGAGCTTTAGCCTTGTTCGGACCATTAAGATTGCTAGTCTGCTGCAACTGACCAGATTTAGTATTCAACTTACAACTATTATCAGTACTCGTACTTGTAGTATCCAAGTGATTTTTTGGGCGAAAAACAACCGTCTTACCTGCTTGGAAACCCTTGCTCAATGGAACACCTCTCGGAACTTGAGTCCCTAAATTACCTTTGTACTTCTTCCTCTTGCTTTGCACTTGTTGGAACCCATCATTATCAACATGAGTTGTCACTTTTTCAACCGTTATAGGTTTAACAATTTTCGGACAAGAATCAACGGAATGACCAAAAATATTACAAGTATGACATCTAGGCGGTTTCCATTCGTATTCAACTCGAATTAACTCCTTAGTACAACCAGAGCCTTCAAGATCAGGGACACCAATAGTAACGTTATCTATAAACTCCGAATCAGCATTCATCTCAATAAGACAACGAGCAAAACTACAACGACCCCAAGACTCTTTGCACATATTATCAGTATAATTATCCATCATAATAAGCTTACCAAGAAACGAAGCAATTAAACTAATACCTTCCTCTTCAAATACCTGTAGCGGGACATCATGAAACTTAACCCATACCGGAATACGAGTTAGTTCCTCCTTTAGAAGATTCGTTTTCATAGTCCATTTCTTAAGAAAAATTGGTGAATTACGAACCATCCACGGACCACCTTCCAGAACCGCATTAAGACCCTTACTAGATCCAAATTGAAAAAAATAGAAACCTTTCTCATTCATCATGATACGCTTAAGACCATGTTTTGCCCAGTTATTCTTAGCAAAATACTCAACCACAGGGAATGCAATCCTTTTACCAAGAAAGTAACCATATAAAGTGTTATGGTAGCGAGCATTTACTGTTTCAACAACCTTCCTAGGAATAGAGATATTAACCCCTTCATAGACATTTTCATTAAACGAAGAAGAGACTGCATTAATACCTTCATTAGTAGATGTAACCATATCACCTTCAAATCTGCAAAGTAACATCAGAATTTCTTTAGCACGATCAGGTGAGATCAATTCCCACAACGGATGTTTCTTCATTCTTAATTCATGAATAAATTCACTCGCGTCACCTTTCGTGCAAATCGTTACACCAAATAATTTCAAAACCGCATGTAGATTACACGATTGCATACCATTAATGGTAGCAGCCTTAGCTTCAAGGTCTGTTTCCTTAGCCATTTGTGCAGAGTGCACACTCGAACCACCTGAACTGAGTGAAGAAGTGCTGCTAGTTAAATTCTTATGGCGTTCACACAAAGCTTTATAATAAAGCATAGTGGTCTCCTTAGGTAACGTAGACCATTTAGGAAATTTGTTTGCCTTCACACCATTTGCAAACACTTCAATGTCACGCATAGTATTCAAAGGAATAGAAAACAAATTAGATATCTCCTCTAGCGTTACTAAAACCTCAAGAGTAGACACCTTAACCACATCCATCCAACCTGTAAACAATGGCTTATCACTTTCATTGCTCGAATCCATGTTCAATCAAACACAGCCCTAACCACGAAAGAGAACCCCTAACCAAACAGTAACTCTTTTTTTTTTTGATCGTAAAAACTAAATCTAAACACTAGCACCACGAGCACAATTAATTAAAAACTCAATGCCACGAAAGACAATGAGAACTTTAATGAGAACCGGCCATCCAAAAAGGCCCTAACAAGGCATGAGGAGCTCTCTTTTTGCTAAAGATCCAAGATGATGTGAAGTATCATTATTCCTAAATCAATATGAAGGATCGAGACACACGACGAAAAGCAATTACTCCCCTAAAGATCATGGAGAAAGTCTATCCAAAAAGACCCTTACAAGGTATGAGGATAAATATATCCAAGTCCGAAAAGAAGGCGGATCATTGTATATCAAAATCCAAAGTAAAGATTGAAGAAAAATGATGAAGTCGTTGTCCAAATATGAAGAATCTCTCAAAAACGTCAAGTGAAGAAATTCCAAATATGTGAAGAGAAGACAATAATTTCAAGAACGTCTTCCCAAGATTTGAAGTATGAAGTACATGCCAAATATCGGTCCGAGAAAGGTCTCAAATCGTGAAACGAGTTATGCCAAGATATGAACTTAAGGAGATACACGCGAAGCCGTTTTAAAAGATTTTGTCCTTCGGCTAACTATTGATCAAATCGTGCTACTTTGCTTTCGGACTAATAACTACTCAAATAAGTCAATATGAATCACTTGTGATCCATGACAAATAGTTAAAAAATGCTAGTAACCCATTTCCTTTTATAATAACTAGGATTACGGGGAGAAAAAGTATTGCACAATTTGGACGTATGAGTAGTGTTAGCATTGTGACTTGTACCAACAATGATCTCGTTTTTGCACTTAGCATGGAATGTATGACAATCAAGGATGACGAAGTTTACTCTAAGGGACATTTGCTTGTTTCTATTCTTTGACCCTAAAAGTCACTTTCGTGATAAAAATCATATATTATCTCTTTACACATCTTCGTAGTATGTTGCAAGTCTTTTACTCTTCAATAAAGGTTAATAAAATTGAACTTTGGTGATGCTTAGATACTTTATTCTAGCATTGCGTGAGGGCACGGCAATGGCTTAGTATGGGGGAGTGATGAGTTGGCATTTATACATGATCTCATCGTTCTTTTCGGGCTTTTAATGCATAAAAATGTCATAATATACCATATATATGCTTGTATTTGTTTACTTGTGTATTTTAGGTATGGATATCGTGAAAAAGACAAAAGATCACAAGATACAAGGAAAAACGGACACGAGAAACGAAGCCGTACAAAGAACCGGGCCCTAATTCATGAAATATTCAACAAATACCCTTGAAGACTTGAAGACATACAAGATTGATCCTTATTTATTGAATAAATGACACTTAAAACCCTTGTATATTGATAATTACAAGTTTGGTCCCTTAAGTTTGTCAAAATTACACAAATGGTCCTTCAACTTTGAAGAAATGGCAAGTTTAGTCCCTCAACAAATTCAAATTGCCAACAATGGTCCCTCATGATGCCAAAGATACATTGAAGACCTTTGAAGATCAAGAATGTCCAAAATCAGTCCTTGAAATATCTCAAAATGGCAAAAATAATCCTTTGAAATCCTTTTCCAAAGTTTTGTGCCAAAATTACCAAAGTCTGAAAGTTGTTACAAAGGATTTGGGCGCTGACACACTTTTAAACACAAATGAAAGAAGAAAGGAAGAACAAGGGCCAAATGTGTGCACTGAAACATTCAAATACACAAATTGCGCCAAACAACTTCCAATCCCACCAAAAACGGATCAAACACTCAACTATTCACTTTTACCCACCCAGAATTACCTCACTTAAAACAAAGGGTAATTTGCAATTACCTTGGCACATGTGTGATTCACATGTGCAGAAAACCATCCCAACCTCAAAACCCTCACTCCCACTCACAATGGACCCCACCCCCAAATACCCGTTCACCTATCATGTGACTACTTGCCCTCCAAGTCATGCCACGTGTCAAGATCAACAGCTGAGACTCATTGCTTCATCACAAAGCTAAAATGAACGTTTGGGATCACTTTGGACAGCTCATCAACAACAAACGCCCTCAAGGACTTAAGGGCATTTTAGAGAATTCACTTCTAGGGTTTGTGAATAGTGTAGCCTGGCATTTGCCTATAAAAGGAGACCTCAACATGTGAGAGTCCCTTTGTTCCAGTCTTTACCTTTTAAACTTGTAATTCCTTTTTGAAATTTATAAAAGTTGGTATTTTGAGAAAATTGTAATTCCTTTTTATGTTTTTGAAAGTTGGTATTGTTTAAAGGTGATTCTGAGTTCCATTGATTGTTATAAGTGTGCTTGAACCTTTTGGATCAAGGACGTTTATGTTTGGTAAGGTTTTTCAAGTTTGAAAAAATCTTGAAAAGAGGTTCTGATTTTGCTTATTTTTGTGTACTAACCCTTAACCATAAGCCTTGAGCTCCTTCAAGCTTGTTGACACCAAGCCTGGGAAGAGTTCTAAGCCCTTGGTTGAGTTTGTTTGCTGTTTGTGTTGAAGACATATCATAATCAAAGCCTTGTTCTACTTTGAACATCAGCAGGCTTTGATCATCTCCTTTGAAGTACCTTGGTCTTGTTCTAGTTGTTGAACAAGGTCCAAGGAGCATAGCTGGCCTTCCTAGGATGTTGTGGAGGGCAGGTATAACCTCTTGTTAAGATTCCTCTCAAAATTTTTATGTTACTGCCTGTTTTGTACTTTGAGCTTTGATTTGGTGTTCTTGTGTTTGTGCTTTGTGTTTTTTGGCTGGTTTCTGTTAGTTGTCACCTAGAGTAGCTATTTGATCATTAAAATCAGTAGGTTGTGTTTGAAAATCAAAAGTTTGTTTGAAAAGTGCTTGATAAAGGATTGTTTGGGATTACTGGTTCAAAAGGCCTTGTGGCCTTGTGCTCTTGGTTCTTAGGGTTTGGGAAGTCTAAACAAGTCTTAATATACAAGTTTTAGTCATTGGTTAAGTTTCTAAAAGTTTGAAAAAGGGATTTGAAGTTTTACAAAAATCTGATAAAAATGGTTTTGAAATTAGTCAAACACATCAGATCCAATAACTTCTTTGTTTGTTGGATCTAAGGTCTGAAATCAGGTTTGGGAATAGTTTAGGTGATAAGCTATCTATTGGTTGTCTGGTTGTTGAATTTGGTGGCTTATTGTGATTGTTATAGCTTATCAAAATTGCTGAAGTGGTCATTTGCATCAGCAAAGTGACCATGTCATTTTGTGCTTGCAATTGTTATCCTAGTGCATGCCTTGTGATTTTGCTGCTTGGAACTTGTTTATGTGCTGCTTGTGAGTGGATTTTGTTATTTGGTGTGCTTTGTATCTGGCTTGTAAGCTAACTGGCTTATTAAGCCCTTATTGCCAAAATCTGCCATCAAAAGGTCAACTGACCTCTTGATTCACAAGGCCTCCTCCTTGAGTCCTTCACAAAAATTTCTAATAACAAGCCCATAGACCATTCCTGATCATTTGGTGAATTTTGGAGTACTTTGACTTTTGGTCAAATAAGCACTTATTGGCTTATTTTTTAGAACTGCTTATTGGCACATGCAACAACTTGACTTTTGTAATAGAAATCATTTTTCTTAGCTTAATATCACATCTGGAAGGTTACAAGTCTTTTGGTTAAGTTTTTGCTAGATAACTAGCTTATTTAGCTTTTTCAGCCAGCTTATTTGCTCTTACAGCTTATTCTACTTGGCTTTTTGTGGTTTTCTTGATTGATTATTCTTAGTTAAGCTATTTTTGAGCTTTTGCAACAAACTAGAGCTTCTAAGGTGCCCTAAATCTCAAACCCGACTATTTTGTCGTTTTGTGGATTTTTACTTTGCTTATTTCTGGCTTATTGAGTGTGCTTTTTCAAAATTTCTTTTTACAGATCTCATAAGCATCTCAAAATAAGGTTGTGTGTCAAATTAGAGCTTATGGCATTGGCTTATTGCTTAATGGGCTGAAAAGCCCAATAAGAATAAGTTGCCTGCTTATTAAGCTGTGATAAGCTCACATTCAGCTTTTGGGCCTTTAGAGTTTTGTTCTTAGAATTAAATTTTAAATCAGATAAGGCTTTTCCAAGTCAATTGGGCCAAGTTTGACTTTTTGGGCCCAAAAGCCCATTAAGGTTGACTGTTTTTGGTTTTGGCCCAATTGAGGGCCCAGTAGGGCTATTCTGGTCATTTTACTTTGATTTTCTGATTATTTAGGTTAAAATTAACTAGTTTGCAAGTTTTTAGAATTTTTATAATTTTTGGATTTTTAATATTATTTTAATATTATTTTATTATTATTTTTCAAATTTGACATTTTCCAACTTTTTATATTTTTTTTAGCTTTAATACATTAAAATAGGAATTTAGCAACTTTTAGAATAATTTTATCACTTTTAGATTATTTTTTATAATTATTGTAAGTTTTAGTAGTTTTTAAATCATTTTAAATAGTATTTATTAGTTTAAAAATTTCTAAAAAGAGTTTTTAATCTTTTTAGGTCATTTTAGAGGTTTACCAATTGAAAAATCTTTATTTAGGCTTTTTGATAATTTATTTGATTTTTAGGGCTTTAATTAGCATTTAAAGATTAAATATTTAATTATTTAAAAGGTTTGAAAAAGTTTTGATCATTGGTAAACTCTTAGTTTATTTATTTTGATTTTTGGTGAATTTTTGGTAATTTTTAGAATTAATTTTTATTTTTGTAGTTTTTACGGTTTTACATTTTAACTTTCTAGTAGTAATTTTTACGTCTTCGTCATCTTCTTTTCTCATCCCCTTCTAAACCAAATATTAATCATAAATCTTGAACATCTTAGTCACACACATATACCTCCTTGGGAAACGAATTTCATAAGGGTCATTAGTGTTTACGTTTTCCTAAACGTACACTTAATACTTACCGCTTTTACGCTCCTTTTCCTAAAGGTCGTATTTTTCCTACAATCAAAAATCGAGGACGACGAAATTATTTCTAACGAAGCATTCACGTGTTCTTGTTCTATGATCCCAAAAGTCACTTAATTGTGATGAAAACAATACATTATGTCTAAAACACGTGTAGTAGTTTATTTAAGTTTACGTTTTCAATAAATGTCATCATAAAATGAATTTTGGAAGTGCTACGATACTTAATTCTAGCATTGCGTGAGGGCACGGAAATGGTTTAGTATGGGGGAGTGATGAGAATGCAATTATACATAGTCTCATCATCTAAATCGGGCTTAAAACGCTTACAATATCATCAAAATAGTGCTTGTGTATTTTAGGTACGAATATCGTGAAATCAACAAAAGATCACAAGAATCAAGCACAAACGAACACGGGAAACGAAGCCGCACAAAGAACCGGACCCAAATCATGAATTTCCTTTGAAGTCCTTGATGTTTGAAGAATTTGCAAGATTGGTCCCTCTACTTTTAAAGATTTGTCATTTTAAACCCTTGTATAACTCAAAATTACATAAAGGGTCCCTAAAATGACAAGATTGTGGATTAATGGCCCTTGAAGAATGCAAATATTGCATAAAAAGCCCTTTGCACAAGTTGTGGAAAATTATTGTGGCCAAAATGGAAAGAATGAAACTTTCATTACAAAGGATATTAATTTTTTGGCTGTTTAAAGATAAGTGACAAGAGAAAGAAAGATAGGGGGCCATTGTTGGGAGACAACTAAACTTATCCCACCCAATCACACACTCACACGTCACTCCCCAACCAATCAAAATCTCCCATCCATCCACGTCCTTATTCCACCAGATTTGGTTAAAACAAATTATTTATTAAATCTTTTTTTAAACTCTAAAATTGGTGGTAAACACTTTTTTAAATGTAAACCAAAATCAAAACACCTTTTTTTCCTGTTCTTATCAACATAAACCCTAATCCACAAACTCAAACAAACCAAAGGGTTATGAATTTATTCTTTCCAGATCATTAATCTACCATTCACTAATCCCTTCCCGCCTTATAAACACTCACCCCGTGACCTCTTGGACCCCATACGAACCACCCCGGGTAGGGGCAGTATAAACAGGTCAAAACTTAAAAGTAAAACCTGTGTTTTTTTTTAAATAAAATAGTCAAACCTGCACAGAACTTGCAGGGGTGTTTTAGTCATTTTACATTGGGTTTCAGGTCTCGGGTAAAACTAGAAAGTCGTCTGAAACGTCGTTTTGCATCAAAATGCTTTAGACTCCGAGTCTTGGAGATGTCGTTTATCGGGTCAATTAATCGGCTCATATGTAAAAGTCAAATCTGATAGAAAATTCAGAACATGAGTTTTAAATGTTTCTAAGCTGTTTTGATTTCATTTGAGATTGTAAAATTTTAACAAATATTATTTTACAACTAACGAATAATAGTTGCATGAGAAAATATTTAAAAATAAAAACAGTACAGGATTAGCAATTACCGGATTAATGGTGTAATTTAAAAACGAATAACATACTTTCTTAAAAACATGTTGTGTCGAGTATCTTACAAAGAATACACATGTGGATTGTTTTATTCTTTTCATATATATGACTCATTTGTCATTCGATGATATTTTATTTTCGTTTTCTTCTAACCTTCCACTGATTTGAGTTGAGTTTTGAAGTTTTGTCTTCACATTCTTCGTTAACATTCTTATCGCGTATCTCATGACGTTTTCGTCTAAACCTTATAACCTTTTGAAACATTAACAACTTGTAACCATTTCATTGGTTGTTTTATGAGCTACTATTTGCCACTTTTTGCAAAACTTTGACTACTTTATACGTTGTCATAATGTCATATTATAAATAAATCTGATATTGTTTTACGATTATTTTCACCAATTGTTTTTACTTTGGTCTTATAAAATACTTTTCGTAAGATTAAAAGTTGCTTATTAAGTATCTCACAAATTACTTGTATCCTATAAATTTATAAACTATTTTTAAATTCCATTTTACAAATGGCATGGTTTATATAAACATAAGAAACGTAATACTTTTCGACGAAACGGAGCACTGCATTGCTAGCCCTAAATTATACATGGCCTGATCACCTATGTATAATTTAGAAGGAGCCATGCTAGGCTGAATAGTAGTCACCTTAAAAATCTTGATGATAATCAACTTTTTACTTGTATTTATGATAAAGATAATTAAAATGAAATAAAGTGAAAAGAAGTTTTGAAAACCTTTATATTTTATGCAAGTAGCACAATTTCTATGCATCCGCATATGTTTTCTTACCTTTCGCTAAACGAATTACGTGATTTTAAGTATGTTTTTACTCGATGATTGTTTTTCCACTTGTTACTTCATTTTGTCTTGTAACTGAATTCTTTTGACTGCTCGTCTAATTATTGACTGTTAATAAATGACCTAAAAGTCTCGATATTTTATCCTTCCGTCTCGTCCCATCTTCTTTATGCGACTGGGTAGATCTTTGGAATGTCTCCGCACGTGGATAATGAATTATCACTAGAGTGATTTCCGTATATCCGGGATGACGTCCGTCACTCTCGTTTGTCTCGAAATCCACTCTTGTGAACCGTGCTTTGACTTCTCTCTTTAAACACTAACATCGTTCATTTGATTTATTTTAATTACAAGTGATTATTAGGAATTTTATTTTATTAAAATTTTTGTATGGATCTTATTCCGATCATGTATCGACCACCGCTAAGTTAACAAGCTGATGTTGGTGAACCACCGACCGCACTAACAAAATTGACAACTTGTTTAATCTATTACTTCTTATCGTCTTACTATCAACGCCTTCATTTTATTATTCTCTTTAAGAATTCATACGACATTTGCTTCGTCCCCTTTTGTACCGCTGATTTCGTACTAATTGTTGACCATTATTTCCATTCGTATTCGTTTGTTATCTTGTCACATTTTGAAACCCGAATATATCCCATATTTATTTTGAAATAATAAACACCCTTACGAATTTCTACAACGTATCATAAAATTTTCATGGAACTTTTATACATTTTTCCAATGATTTTCAATTATCGAAATAACCATCACAAGTAAAAGGTCAAATTTATATATCATATTTTGTATAACTAAAACTAATGTTTAAAATGAAATTATGCTCTATCTTTTGAACTAATTGATTTATCGTACTTTACTTTTAATGTAATGAAATTACCGGTTTAATTTATATTCCTAACAATGATTTTATTTGGAAATTACATTTTCTAATTGTAACCATCAATACGAATTTAATTAATAAATTCATGTCATTGTTTCAAAGTTTCTTAAGACAACCCAAATAAATTTTGAAACTATTTTACTTCTATTTTTGATGTATCATCTTTATCGAGAAAGTACCTCAACTGAATTTTAAGGTAATACCAAATCCGGGACGGATAATTGTGACAAATGTTATTTTAATGATAATGTATAATTTATTCTTCGCTCTCATTTACCTACTCGATGACAAACGGCGGAAATCTGTTATTGATATTTATGTTTGACTTTTTCTTTTAGATACTTATGTGGCATGTGATCTAGTCGAATGATCGTAGGTTGTGAGAACTTAAGACGGCATTGTCCAATGACGTCCGATCATGGAGAACGTGTACCATATAATATCTTTTGACTTTATTTGGAACTTAGACGATGACTTGCCTGTTTTTCACTCTTCACTGTTAGATTGAAGACTATCGTATGCGAATTAAGCGCCGGGACGTCGCTTCCTAAAGGAGTGGATGATATAACAACCCGAAAATTTTGACCAAAGTTTAAATTAAGATTTTTCGAACATTTACGAAACTTGTTATTTATTTTCGATAGTTTAACGAAGATCGTGTTAACTAAAATTCAAATTTATTTTGAATATTTTCTTTTAGTTTATGAACTGAGAAATTTAAAATTTTTACGTTTATGTTTCATAAAATTAAATATTTATTTTAATTACTTGTAATATTTATCGACGTTTTAAACGACGGACTAAGCAAAATTAATAAAAATAATAGTTGAAACGATTCAAAACGAAAACCTTGAAAATATGAAGGAATAGTATTTTTATTATATCCTAAAACGTTGCTAATAACGTGAGTAATAAAATTTACATTTTATTTTTACGGTAAAATCTAACCGAAATATCTAAAAATGATTAAACGAGCAATTAAATAAATAATAGCAAATGTTTTCGAAACTCGACAAAGTAAGGACTCATATTTATTGGAAAAATTATTTTAAAAACGATGGCGCAAGTCTCGTGACTTGAATCGTCCGTTAAGTCGCCCAAACGAGCCCCGAACCATGTATTAACAAAAGTGATAACAAAAATACATTAACAGTCCCTGCATTATCTAGAACCTTTCACTTTCTTTTGTAAAACTTTGACTAGCAAATATAAAGAGAAATTAGGGTTTCTTATCTCATTTCTAACAAAACACAGCCATCAAAAACTCTCTCTCTCTCCCATCTAAAAATTCCGGCGCCTCACTTTGTTTTCTGATGACCAGAAATATTCTCCGGCCAGCCGCCGGCGATCACGATCGAGCACCACCGCTCGTCCTTCTCCTGTCACCAGCCACAATGCCATCGCTGCCTACCTCGACCACAACCAAACCCGTTGTTGTACACCCACCACCATCTATCTCCACCATCATCATCATCCGGCCACCACTCCACCTTAACTGCCACAACCGCCACCTTAAACCACCATACCGCCACTGTGGTGGTGATATTTGCGCCGCCACTGCCTTGTGGTGGTGTGTGGGTGACGGATTCACCATTTCAACATGTGGGTATACCTTAAAAACCCCAAAAACCTTTTGATCTTATCCCGATCTACACATGCAAGATGGTTACATCAAGATTAGACAAAGTGGTTTAATTATTATTTTTATATGTTATGGTTGTTTTCGCCGCGATTCTGATCGGAAAAAGGGCAGTCCGCCGCCCAACCACCGTCGTGGTGGCGGCCGGACGTCGTCACAGCAGCCACAGCCGCACCATGGTGGTGTCGGGCTTGTGGTGGTGATGCTCCTGGACTTGTTCTTGTTGATTGTTTGTTATTTTAGGTATAAGATCTAGATGTATACTTGTATTTGTATTTTTATTATTATTGTTTTATTTTATTTCTTTTATTTAATAATGAAATGATAAATACAAAGTTTAATGAATAAGAAAATAAATAAAATTATAACCATTTATATAATAAGTTTATTTTTATTTTTATTAGGTTAAAAGTGATATATTAAAGAAATAAATAAATAAATAAAGGAAATAACCATAGTGGGATGTATGAAAATACATATTTTGAGGATACAATAATAATAATAATTATTAATAATAATTGGGGTATAATAAAATATAGAGTGTAAGTATTCTGAAAATATTATAATAATAATTGTTATTATTTGATATAGTGGGATAAATAATTATTTGAGGACTTATAAGAAATAAATAAATAAATACATATTTAAAAGAGTATTGTTATTAATATTATTATTAATAAATGGTATATTAAAATATAAAATTATTTAATGATATATGGAAAGTAGTTAAAATATTGATGGGAATAATTAATATATTAATTAAGGTATTGATTAAAAATAGAAAGTAATTAATTAAGGAGAAATGGAAAGTAATTAAAATATTAATGGTGGGAATATATAATTAATATAATAATTATATTATTAAGAATATCTTAATTAGAATATTGATTGAGAAAAATATTAATTGGGTATTGATTGAGACAAAGTAGGAAAAATTATGTATTTTATATACATGGAAAATGTTATAAAAACGGCAAGGTCATGCCGAAATTTTCTAAAAATATATATACTTTTATAAAAGAAATAGTTAACGAATAACTACGTTATAAAATAATTTTTGAAAAGTATTATTTTAGTTAATATGACATGTAACGTTATATATGATAAATAAATTTTAATGAGTTATATAATGATTTTCAAACGAGTGTCGAATTATATAAAAATAACTTCGTATACACTATTATAACCGAAGAATATAGTATATAACTTAAGAAATACATTTTTAAATGTTTGTTCTAAATAATAACTTACGACATGAATTATGAGCGTCATGTTCACATATAAATTATATACCGAATATATTATATTATTTATTTTATCATTTTATATTATTTGGCCAACCACCAAAGTTCTACGAGTTAAATTTTATTAATTATTTTGTGTCGAGTTGATGTAACCATCCATCGGGAAAACACCAAAACATAAACCTCACCAAACGATTGGAGCATAGCTTTGGAATTATTTACAACCGTGGAAAGATATTTGTTGACGCTACATGATTATTTATTATGGTGTATTAAGACTATTGGAATCAAGCCGTATATATTATGTGATGCTGTGTGGTGTGATACTTATATTCTGCTGATGTCTGCATTTAAGGTGAGTCTATAGCCTCGCTTTATACTAGTTATTAAATGATTTTAAACCCGCGAGGGGGAATACATGTTTTTATAAACTTAGAACACAAGATTTTTATGGTATGCTTTGTCCCTTTATGAATGGACCCGTGGTTGCCTTTAAATTGCATTAAGTGATTGCCTTTGTTAAAACCTCAATTATGGACCGTTAATTAACCTATGATGGGTTAACCGCTAGTACAATTAATAGATCTATGGGGGAAGCCGCCCCGGTTCAGTTTTTGTGGACTTGTCATAGAAGCTTAGGCCCGACCTCCATACTGTTTGAACATATTGTATTGAGAAGTCAGGTATACGGCAATGTACCAAAAATCTAGAGGTAACCGACAATTAATAAATCTCTCGTCTTATTAGACTGATATGGGAGTGTTTAAGGGCTCGATTCCATGAGCTTATTGCAATTTATGCTATATACAATTATCATTGTTGATGCAAATTATTATTTGATGCTTATAAGCATGCCACAAACTTATAATCTTTGCTTGTGTTCAAATTGATTTCATAAACCTATAGATTCACTCGGCATTTTTGCTGATTGTTTTACTCACATGTATTTCAGGTAATCAAGAAGTGGAAGCTTGGAGGTCACGAGAATGAAGTTGTGCACTGCTATGTTGTTCAAACTCTTTGATTTATTTATCGTTCCATTCTTAAAAACAAACTAATATGTTGTTTTAACTTATCTTTTGGTAACGATTACTCGGGATTACGCTACTCTGATGAATGTTTTGGGAACGATAAATCTAAAACGTCTCTTTTCGAGTCGTTCTTTATAAATTATGTGTTGTTGTATCATTGTTTAACACCCAAAGATGTATTCCGCTGCGTGTCAATTTGGGGGTGTTAAACTTACACTCTCGGGCCATGTGCCCTTCCCCTTTGCAGTTGTAGCATATAATCACCTTCGTTTTGCCAGTGCTATTACCTCTTGTAGCAGCAGTGTTAGATGAACGTATACCAGCAGTAGATGAATTGGGTCTCCCTTGAAGTGGTTGCACCATGACTCTGCCATCTTGAATTGTAGCCTGTTGTTGAGAGTTAGAAGAGTTCCTTAAATGATTGTTAGTTGTTGCTGGACATGTGTAACCTCAGTTGTTCAATGTTTAAGTGAGATAAGCAGACATTTGAGCAAGTATATCAGTAGGACTATCCCCTTGTCTAAACTCAGGGATAGGGATCTCATCATCACAATAGAATGCTGGTGCTGATTGAGCTAAAATCTGATTTGATGGAACACTGACTTGTTGTGATTAATGGGGTTGAGGAGCCTCAAGTTGTGGATAGGTAAAATCAGGGTTTGTTGGAGGTTGATAAGGTGAATACTGGTGTGAAGCATAAGGTAACAGATGTGAATCTCCTTGTGATGATGTTGCTGGTTGCTTGTATTGTTGGTGATAAGATGTAGGCGGTTGTGGCAAGATCGAGTACTGTGGGAAGCTTGGTGTTTGATAAAATGGTTGATAGGAAGATTGGTGTCCCAAAACAAGTGGAGAGTTGTGATATGACAATGTAGGATGGTTTGCCATTAATGCCAATGGTTCTTGATAAGATCCCTGAGAGATGCATTTTTGGATCATGTGTTTGCCATTAATGTGCTTCTCGTGTTGTTGCAAGAAGGCATAGAGTTGATCTAAGTTTGACTTGTGCAAATCTCGAATCATCTTAACATCGGTGACATACTGACTCCATTCTTGGGGTAACGTGTTCAAGAACTTTGTGTTTAGTTGAAACTATTCAATCCTTAGATTATACACGTTCATGTCATTCATCAAAGTAGTGAAACTCTAGTAGTAACCGTGAAGAGGCTCCCCTGGAATGTATGTAAACCTACCAAACATGTCATACAATTGACACTCTCGTTCTTGCTTAGTTAGAGAGGTCCCTTGTAACAAAACAGCTAATCGATCCCAAAGATCCTTTGCCACTTTATGTTCACTTACCATTCTAAAGATATCGGGTGGAAGGGCTTGAAGAATTGTCTGAACGGCCCTTTCATCTGCATCGGTAATGATTTTGTTAGCATCAGTCAACTCATGATACAACCTTTCCCTCGTCACATTGTTGACGGTAACTTCTCCCCAATCTAATGGACCTTTTTCAATTGATTGAAGCATAAGTCGACAATTGGGTTTGCCCATGATGTACGTTTTCATGCGACCTTGCCATGCTTCAAATAAATCTTTGATAAGTAAAGGTGGGAGAGTGTCGGTACCCGAGATGATTGAGATAACTGTAAGCGAAGTCATGGTTGGCATATATGAATGTGAATTCATTTTATGATCCCTTGAAAAAAGATTATCAAAAATGATTGAACAATGAAATAAGGTTATGTGTTTTTGTGTTGTTAAATGAAAGATGTTGTTATCTTTTTGTTGTGTTTGCTTTTGAAATTTACCAAATTACCAAATTAATGCAAGATAGAACAATCCTCTAAGTTATGTAACTTTTATCCAAAAACAAATTATATCAGAATGTGCAAGTGTCGGAATGTTGCTTCTGTCGGAATACCCTTTCTGTCGGAATGTTGCTGGTATCGGAATGTCGGTTCTATCGGAATGTTGGTTCTATCGGAATGTTGTCCTGTCGGAATTTCACTCTATCGGAATGTCCTTCTATTTGAATATTTGATCTGTCGAAATGTTGATCTGTCGGAATGTTTACCTGTCGGAATGTTTAGATCGCAATATGGCTAAAACAAATTGGACAGAGTAACGACTCAATATCCCTTAAAACCGTCGGAATCCGCGATCGCAATGTACGATCGGAATATCTCGTTGGAATAAGGTATCGAAATCTGGGTGATCGCAAAGTAGAATCCTTGGATTATTGCGATCGAGCCTCACACACTTTGTACTTTCCGATGGTATAACTTGCTAGAATTTCGGAAAGATGAAAAACAAGAAAGTTCTCAACTTTTGATCCAAAAGACTTGTGCTTTAACCAAAACCAAGATACTCAATTCACTACGACACGATTAAAGACGGTATATGACTTAAGAACACTAACAAACACGAAAGTTTTTTGATGCTTTGGCAATAAACACTCAAAAACACACGTTATGCTTAAGAAAGCATAAACCACACAAATACCAACCTATATTTCATCCCATGCTCTTGATACCAATTGTAGAACAATGATAATCTTTATATTTCAAGAGGGTTGATGTTTTCTAGAGAGATAAACTTAGAGAGAGTAGTGAAAGAAACTATGTGTAATATTATGAGAAAATGTAACAACCAACACCTGTTTCCATGGTGGAAAGAGGCTTATATACCCAGGTCCTTAATGGACTTGGGCCTCCGGCCCATGAATGTAAAAACGTATTTCCAACAATCATTAACACACAGACTGTGTATAAATCGAAGAACCAAACTGAGTTTGTTCTTAATTGATAAATTAAAGGCACGAAGGATATTGGTCTACAAGATTTCTTAAAAGAAGTCTCGGGTAGGTTTGAACAGGTTTATTTCGTTTTGTTTTTCTTCGAAAACAAGAGAGATGCTAACACTCTTGTTATAGATCTCTCTTTTTAAGTTTTCATATATCAAAAGAGGTGTGTTTAGAAAAAAGGTTTCGAAAACAAGAGGGTATTAACTACTCACAGAACTGTGATGATGGTCAAATTCGTGGTATATCTATGAGCATCTCAACAAGCATGTTAACTACGATTTGAATCTGAGATCTTGAGAAATAGGTTTGTTTAGAGTCGAGATTGGTGAAAAATAAGAGTGTTTGGTTTGTATTTGAGTGTGATTGTCTTTTCAATATATTGTTTTTGATGAAAAGATGTGATGTATTGGAGTCGAGTCTTGAATGTGTCGTTGAGTTAAGTCGTTGGGCTGTTTTGTGTCGAAGGTGTTGCGTCAGGCGAGTCTTGGTTGGTTTGTCAGTCGAGTCTTGGTTGGTTTGGTTGGTTTGTCAGTAGAGTCCATGTTTAGAGTCGAGACTTGAATGAGTCTCGTTGGTTTGTTTTAAGTCGAGTGAGTGAATGAGTCCTTTTGTTTGAGTTTGAAAGACAGTTATTCCATCGCAATATTTTACATGTCCATCGCAATATCTAATTTTTTCCATCGCAATATCTGATCGAAAGTCATGATCGCAGTCGTGGTCGCAGTCGTGATCGCAGTTGTGATCGTAGTCGTGATCGCAGTCGTGATCGCAGTTGTGATCGCAGTCGTGATCGCAGTCGTGATCGCAGTTGTGATCGCAGTCGTGATCGCAAGTCGTGATTGTAACTTAGATCTTAACTTAGATCGTAACTTAGATCGTAATATGGCTATCGGAATATTCGATCGCAAGTAGAAACCCCAGGTTTATGCAATCGCAATATTCCGACAGGAATATGATAAACCCTTGTAACAGATCGGAATATGTATATGAATGGTATAACCTTTTTCCAACAGATCGCAATATCAAAAAAGGTTATACCCGTTTGACAAAATTGATACACTGATAAAGTTGATAGAAGAAAATATTGATAAGAAAGAATGAAACTTTTGTGACGAGGACTCAAATCGAGACTTAAAGTGGATAAATACTTTAAAACGTTTATAAAGCTGATAGAAAAAATTGATAAAAAAACATGCAACACCAAAAGCTTGTTTAGATTCGAGACAAAATACTTTGATATTGACAAAATTTTATAAGATTGATAGAAAAAAAATTGATAAAAAAACATGCAACACCAAAAGTTTGTTTAGATTCGAGACAAGAGTTATCAAACAGATAAAGACAATTAAGAAAGAAGAAATTTTTTACCACCAAATTAATAGATAAAAACACGCAAATCCAAAGATTCAACCATAGCTCTTGATACCAATTGTAGGTCCTTAGTTTCTTAGGATTGTATATGTGTTATGATTATCTAAAGAATGGAAGGAGATGAAAGAACTAGAGAGGGAGAGTTAGAGAGAGAAAGGAAGAATGAAAGAAAAGATGAAATGTGAAAGTGAATAACTAAGTGCTCAACCCCTCCTAACATGCTAGGAGGGGTATATATTGCCCATCCTACATGCGGGCTATATGGGCTATATGTTTATATATTGGATCACGAGCCCAATACTTCAATATATTGTTGGAGTGACCGATCCTTTCTAAATACGTAAAAACGTATTTCAAACAATAGTTGTGGGTTTGCCATTTATGGATCCGGTGGTCTAGTAAGGTGATATATGGTGGCAGCCATGGATGAATATAGAGAGAGAGGTTGTGTGTGTAAAAGAAAGGAAAAGTTTGTAAAAGTGAAAATGAAAACACAAAGAACAACCCCTCCTTGGAAGCCTTGGAGGGGTATATATAGTCACACATCACCTAAACTATACATCGTTTCCTAGTCTAGTCTATGTGTGTGTGACTATGATAACTAATGGGAATTCTTAAATGTCATCACATAAAGTGAATTTCCAACAATCTTCCCCCATGGGACGATGTGTAGAATTCCTTACAATATTCTTCCTAACAAGTACATAATGATTAATAACAAAAGCTTCCATGAAGCGTCCAATGCTGATAAAGTCTTCTACGACTTTTGACTTCAAGTCTTCACTTCAAATCGACTCATCTTTGTAGTAACTTGTAGTGGAAATACTGTAACGGCATGAGCTAAGTAACTCATATACTTCTGGTTAAGGAGAAGCTTTTGAATTAACTTCCCCCTAATTCATGCCACATAATCTTGATGTAGAAGCTTTTAATAGCTTCCCCCTAAACCGACAATCCTCATAAGCAGTTCCAAAGCTTTGAATAAAGGTTAGAATGATTAAGCGCACAGCGGAATTTAGCAAGAAAACCCCATCATATAAAATTATAATGTTGCTATAGGTGATTGAAAGTTAGGGGCACACCAAGTAGATCAACAACGTCTCTTCTCACGCTTGAATAATTCTTATGAATTTTTCTTTCCCCTGAGAGTTCAAGTTATGCATACTAGAAAGAACCAAGACATTTCTTCCCCCACGTAGTTGAAGAAAGTAAACCAATCCCAAGTATGAAGCTCAAATACTAAAGTAGACACTTTATCCCATTCATGAAGTTGACATCGTAACACCAGAGTCAATTAAGTCCCGGAAATGCACATATTTTCTCCCGGAGATGCATCAGAGTCAATAAAGTCCCGGAAATGCATATCTCTCCATATAGGATAATGATGATGAATAATTGCAACCTCAAAACAATTAAACATCAAACAATAGTGTACCGTTTAGAGTTTGATAACGCCACGAGTTAAAACACTGATTTTCTCTACGGTTATGACAATTGTCTTCCCGGAATGTCTTCAAATCAAAAGAAGGTATGAAGTTTGATGTAGGTTTTTATATACTTTTTTAGGAAAAAGAAATTATAAGGCGGAAAGTATTAATCGACACGATTTAGGAAAAGTGGTGCATACGAGCACTAGAAACTAGAACTAGTAATATAAACGCGAAACCCAAGTAATATAAGCCCATTATTCTCTGCTTATTATTAAGCCGAATAGAAATCAATGTTTGATAAGCCCATATAGTTAGTATAATCATTTAGGAGTAGAGGAACTAATTAAGCCCACTTGAATATCTCATGAGCCTTAGATAAAGCCACGAATCAAATAAGCTATTATACGGCTTATTATAATAAGCCGAGACACAAATAAGCTATAAACCAAGAGCCCCATAAACTATAAGTGGAGGGCCCTATAAGCCATAAGCCAAGAAATAAATAAGGTAATAAGCCTAATTAACTAGTATGGACTAATTAATTATACTTAATAAAATTATTAGTAACTCAAACAAGCCCAAAGCTTTAGTCCGTTAGGCCCAAAAACCCAAACCGTGACCTTAATGGGCCAACCGTCCCAGTCTCATTTTTGGGAGACTTTTCGGGCCATTTTTGTAAAGTGGTGAAAGTACTAGTAAAAACGCAAGTTTATAAAACATATATATAATTTTCATGACCCTTAAGAAGTATAAGGACCAAATTCACCATTTTTAAAAGTATAGGGTACGTTTGTTTTTAAACCGAGAACCAACAAACCACAAGGACAACTTTTGTCACTTTGTAAACATTTATAAAACCCTAGAGTTACTTTCTGTGCCTCAAATAAATCATTTTGAGACATGGGGGACTAGATGTGTCACTTTTGAAGCATAAAACAAGCCCTAGCCCCTTATTAAATGTTTTCGGGACTTAGGGGGTATTTTATCATTTCACTAAAGTATATCGAGCCCTACGGACTCGGTTGTAAATGTTTCGAGACTAGTGAAACCCTAGGGAGCTAAATTGCCACATTTTGAAAGTATTGTAAGCCCTAGGGGCGTGTTTTGGAATTAAATATAACGAACGAGGACAAACGATGTGATACACTTAACGAACAAACCCTAAATGGTATTTTTGGAAGTTACTATACTACAAGGACTTGTGTGTAATTTTAATTTAATTAAAAATATTAATAAATCATTTTATTAATAAATTAAATTAATTATTTTGAGTATTAAATAAATTACTAAGATTTAATTACGAGACTTTATAAACAAACGAATCATATTAGATATATTTAGATCCTTAAGAAAATTTTAATGGACAAAATTAATTTCTTACAATTAATTAATTAAATTAAATATACTTTACACTTTTGTTGAACAATTTAAATATATTTTTAGAAACTAAAAATATATGTTATATTATTAACAGCCCACTATAAGTTTAAGCACTTAAACAATCGTAACGACTTATTAATTCGTGATCATGCATTTCATCAAACTACATTTTATCTGTGCATTTTATTTTTGCATTTACTGAGTCATACATAAATTACTTAGGTATTTCTACCACTTCGTGATCATACTGTGCCAGTTTATTCAGTGACATCATCCCTACATCATTACTACTTAAGTGAGTTTATGGCCCAATCTTTACTGTATTTATAACTAGGGAGAAAACATACTAAAACTTTTTATATGCAAACATGCACAGACAACATCAACAAATAACAACTTATTGCCTATTGTTTGCCCCATTCCCGTGGACTATATAGTTAGTAGTGTAGCACGAAATGTTATGAATAGATCTATTCGGGTATTGACAACACCCGACCTGCGTGACTTGCTATCACGAAATGCTTAGGCCAAGCAACATGTTTATTTCATTGTCAGACTGAGGGAAACAACATCGGGTTTGACCATAATGGCGCCTGAGCATCATGTCTAGCTTCTATTATAGGGCAATAGGAACTTCTATAGTAATGGCTGTCATTGTCCAACTATGATCGTGGTGTTTGGCATATCAATATTTATTTATTAAATTAAACCTGTGAATTCACCAACCTCGTGTTGACCCCCACATTTTACTTTATATGTTTTCTCAGGAAAATAAACAGGTTCATGCATTGGATCCCAGCATCATAGAAGCATCATGTTACCATCGGGCTGGGATATTCTTTAAATTTATAATAAATGTTGTTTTCAGAGAAGATACTAAATGTGTACAACTTTGTTAGGACCATTGGAATAGTTAATTGTAATAGGTAGATTAGGAGGTATGTAGTTCCTCCTGGTCATAGTAGTAGTAGGAGCAAGTCGTGCTCCTGGTCTTAGTTAAAGTCAAACTTTATTATTTAGTTATTATTCTGTTAGGATATGCATGAGATATGTTAGGAAAGGATATGCATATCAGTTTTACACGTTTTGTTTAATGATGTATTAGGGTTTCCTTGTAGTATAAAAGGAACCTTAGGAAGAAGGGTTATACACACCTTCATCAAACGTAATTCTAGTGATCATTAATATTATAAATCCTTAGAAAAGGATCAAGTCATTATAGTTATTTTGTTCTTCTTTATAGTATTTGTATTCCGCACTTATATTGTGTATAGAGTCTCTCTGTGAATAGACTTGTGATTAAAGAAGTCGTTCACCGTTCCTGACAAGCTGCAAGATCCACATCTAGTAGACCCAACAAGTGGTATCAGAGTCTGGGAGAGTCTCTGTACAAGAAGAATCAATTTTTTGCATTACTAACATTTTTGTTTAATCATGTCTGCCTCAAGTTCTACTCAAACAGGAGAGATAGTACTCCTAAAACTCTGCAACCTCAGCAGATCGTTGCTACGGTTTCCAACACAAATGGTAAGTTTCCTCTTCTAAAAAAGGACGAGTATGATAGTTGGGCAATGAAGATGGAATGGTGGATCACCAACACTGATCAAGACCTTTGGAAGATTATTCTGAATGGGAACAACAGGAAGTTGACTAGAAGAGACAAGAATGGTAATATTACTCTTCTTGACCCTAAAACTCATGAAGAAATCACAGCCATTCAGAAGGAGGTCAAAGCAAAAACTATTTTGCTTCAATCTCTTCCTGATGATCACATGGGTGACTTCTACCATTTGGATGATGCTAGAGAGATCTGGAATGGCATAAAAGCAAGGTTTGGTGGGAATGAGGAGTCAAAGAAAATGCGAAGATCCATGCTGAGAGATGAATTCACAGAATTCAAGATCTCAGAAACTGAAGGTATCCATCAAGGGTATGATAGGTTCCAAAAGATATTGAGCCAATTAAATCAACTTCGGTCGAAACCTGACGATGGTGATATTAATGCAAGATTTCTTAGAGCCTTACCCTACTCATGGAATCAGGTGGTAATCTCTCTCAAAGCAAAAGGTGGGCTTGACTATCTCAATTTTGATGATTTATTTCATAAGCTCAAAACTTTTGAACCTCATGTGAGGGGATATTCAAGTGATTCTTTTCCCACTCCTGCTAATTCGGCCTTTGTGAGTTCTATGGGATCCAGTCCCATGTCTTATGCTAGTAGCCTAAGCAATACTATGTCTTCTCAACATACTTTTCAGCATACTTCTGCTCCTGAACCAACAGCCAAGTCTGGTAGCATGGTAGAAGCTGTTCTTCATTCTTTTGTTGCTGACGTTGATGCTCAACAGCAACTTGCTTTTGATGACTTCAAACAGGTTGATAAACTTGACCTGGATGAAATGGATCTCAAATGGCAGATGGCCATGCTCACTCTTAGGGTTCACAAGTTTGAGAAGAAAGCCGGTCGAAAGTTTAATTACAACCCAAGAGAGCCAGCAAGGTTTGACAGAAGCAAGGTGCGATGCTATAACTGCCAGTAGCAAGGTCACTTTGCAAGGGAATGCCCTAACAAGAATGACCAGGAGAAAAGCAGATATTCAGCTTTTAAGGTTCAGGAGGTAAAGGATGACAAGAAGGCATTGGCGTCTATTGACTCTATGGTCAACTGGAATGATCATCAGACTACTACACTAGAATCCGTTGAGCCCTCTACTGACGTGTTTGCAATGATTGCTGGGAATATATCTGATGCAGACGAGTTTGCTCGTATGGGCATCTCACCTCAGGTACAACATTGTCCTCTTGGTTGTCATGATAAATATTCAGAATTGTTGTCTCAATATAATGACTTAAATGATCAGAATGATAAGTATTTTTTTAGAGGTTCAAGCCTATAAGGCTTCTTTAAACATATTGGAACAACAAAAGAGGTGGCTTCAAGATACTCAACGTGAGTATGAGGATAAAATTAGGATACTGAACATTGATTTAGAAAACACAACAAATATGCTTAAATACACAGAAAAGGTAAAAGATGACTGTAACACCCTATTTTGGAAATGGAAATATCACAGTAATTATGGCGTGTCATCAAAGCATACAAGGTAAAATGTCTAAACATTACTTGACCATATAAAGGAAAATACCGGAATCAAACATCGGTAGTCCAAAAGTAAAGCTCATCACACACAAACATAGTATAGTAAAGGAAAAGGACTAAACAATGTCCAAAGCATAAGTATCAAAAGAAAGGAAATGCATAATGTAAAGAAGGCTAGACAGCTTCCAGTCCATATGCACGTACTCTTAGTGTCTACGAGCGTCCCTGAGTACATGCCGTTTTAGGAACATAGAAAAGGAAAACGGCTGAGCAATACGCTCAGTGCACGGATGTACAATAAAGCATGAATAGGATAAGCATATAACATAATAACAGCGGAAGAAAACTAAGTCCCGAGTAACCTGGTTAAGTCTTAATAAAACTGGTTTTATAGTTTGAAAGTCTTATGTTTATCTTATAAAAACTGTTTGTCATATTTTACCGTTAGCCAATATAGGTCATGAAAATTCACCGTGCATGAATAATTGGAGGGGTGACCTCATCATACAAATTAGAGAGGCTGCCTCTAATTTAATATACTGGTTTTATGGGTAGGAGGGATCAGCTCCTTGTGAAGGATGCAAGGCACACACCACATTCACCATGTAATCCTGAATAAAAACGTGTAACTAGGATGCACCCATACGCCCCACATGATAAATATAAATAAATGGCCAAAAGCTGAAGGGACGCCACGAGCAATCACTCCGCCGTGGTGAAGTCATAACATCAGTGCCTCTAATGTTATGGTTATGGTACCTCCATAACTAGGTGAAACTGGTCATGCATGTATATGGCTATAAGTAATCATATTTAAACATAAGCAATCAAACTCATACTTATACTACGGGAAAACAGTTGGCTGCATACGGGGAAATCCTAATAAGGAAAGAATGTCCATACTGAAAGGACGGGAATCCGTACCTTATGTCCAGTGAACGAGAACGACGAACTGCGAGAATCCTACTTCCGAAACACTAGTGCTACATAATTACGTACATGAAATAAGTATCTGCTTACTAAATACATAGCTAGTTTTATGTCATGTCTTAGCTTATTTTATGTGTTCTTATTATATTTTACTGTTTAAAGCCTTAAACTGTATTAAATCTTATACTCTGCTTAATCTGATTAAGTATTTCTTGTATTTCATGTGCTATTATACTTACTGTGTAATAATAAGTAACTTTCCAAAAATAGCGGGTTTCCTAAAATAGAAAGTTTCCAAAATAGAAAGTTTCCAAAAATAGAAAATTTCCAAAAATAGAAAGTTTCCAAAAATAGAAAGTTTCCAAAAATAGATAGTTTCAAAAAATAGAAAGTTACCAAAAATAGAAATTTTCCAAAAATAGAAAGTTTCCAAAAATAGAAAGTTTCCAAAAATAGAAAGTTTCCAAAAATAGATTTACTGCTTAATATAGATAAGTTTCTAAAAATAGAAAGTTTCCATAAATAGATTAGCTGCCTTAATTAAATAAGTTTCCATAAATAGATTAGCTGCCTTAAATAAATAAGTTTCTAAAAATAGTTGGTTTCCATAAATAAATTAGCTGCCTTATTTAATTAAGTTTCTAAAAATAGAAAGTTTCCATAATTAGAAATAAGCTGGTTGAATAAGCTAAGTAAATAAGCCTAAGTGATTTCATGATTATTTTCTAAGTCATATGATATATTGTATAGTTTAATAATTATTTCATGTAATTTAATTAAACTATAGGTTATAATATTTAATTAAAGTATAACATGTTTTAATTAAATATATTAAATACTTAGGTTAAAATATGTATTATTAAATATTAATAATATAACCTAAGTCATGTAAATTAATTAATTATATCCATGGTTTTAAAATAATTAATTAATTATAAGTCTTAATATATTAATACTTAGGTTAAAATAATTTCATGATCATTAATAATTAGATAACCTAAGTCATGTTATTAAATTAATTCCATCTTTTATTAATTTAATTTTAACATAAGTTCATAACATAAAAAAAACTAACATATACCATGAACCGGATCTAAGCTTAAAAACATGAACCGGACATGAATCGACACCGTACCCCGAACCAACTCGGGGTACCCCTTGCTGCCGTGGGACCCACACGCACCAACCAAGACCATATGGTCTTGGTGGTGGTCGGCTAAGCAAACCGAAACCCCCTTGGGGTCTGTTGCAGCCTGCGGCCAAAACAAAACACCCCTTAAATCGACCCTTTGATTTAATTAATCACCAAAACATGTTAGATCTATGATTAATAAATATGTTTTTATAAAAACATCACATGTTCATAATTAATAAAAAGATTAAATTAAAAGAAAAGGTTTAAAAAGGTTTTACCGTATTCGTGGATCAAGAGAATGAAGAACAAACACGAACAATCAACAAATCTTCAAGATCCAAGATCAAAGAATCACCTTGTATGGTGATTATGGGTGGCGGCACAAAGAACAAGGGAGGAAAGGGTTTTAGGTTTTTCTTAAAAAATCTTCTGTAACTTAATTTGAGTAGTGAAAACTAAATATAACCCCCTTTTTGTAAAATTGACAATGGGCTTGGCCCATTGCCCTTATTTGGCCGTGGGTAGGGACCCCCACATGGGGTTCCCGTACCTCTTTCCGTGTCTCGTTATTTAGTTACTCGTTTGTGTTTATTTATTTTCGTGTTTTAAATGTTCTCGTTACGTAAATACCGTGATCTAATATATTTAATTACGCTCGTAATAAATATATATATGTAATTAATAATAGCTCGTGTTTTAATTACGTTCATGATTTCATGATCGCATGTTCGTGATTAATTATTGTTAAATAATTATTACGTGATCGTGCATATAAAATACTTATCGTGTTCTAACACGTACGTAATACGTAAACTCCTAACACGTAATCGTAATCATGCTATATTAGGAAAGTTTCTAACTAGTACGTACGATCCTAAGGGTACTATGCATGGTAAAAGCATGCGGGTTTTACAACTCTTCCCCCCTAAAAAGAATAATTCGTCCCCGAATTATAGATAAAGTAAACTGGAAAAGAAGAACATACCCGAATTCAAAATATGAAATGAGGGTAAGAAGCCCGGATAGACTCCTCCGTTTCCCAAGTGGCTTTCCGCTCGGTATGATCCCTCCATAGAATTTTGACGAATGGAATCGTCTTCTTTCTCATGACTCGTTCTTGTCTGTCAAGAACTCGTTCGGGTTCTTCTATAAATGTGAGATCTTCACGTATCTGTTCCAGTGGATACTGAACCATGTGAAGGGGATGATATTGGTACCCTCTGAGTAAGGACACATGAAACACATTGTGCACATGCGAAAGCTGCACAGGTAACGCCAATCGGTAAGATACTTCACCGACTCGTTCAGTGATATCAAACGGTCCGATGAAACGAGGATTGAGCTTCCCTTTAATCCCGAAGCGTCTAACACCACGTGCCGGCAAAACCTTAAGGAAGACGTAATCTCCTACGTTAAAGTGTAAATCCCTACGATGCTTATCGGCGTAACTCTTTTGACGTGACCGTGCCTCCTGAATCTTCTGCTTGGCTACTGCGATCTTCTCATTTGTCATCTCTATGATTTCTGGTCCTTCGAGTGTTCGCTCGCCAACCTGATCCCAGCAGATTGGGGGGCGACACTTTCTGCCATACAACATCTCAAATGGGGCACATTTGGTGCTTGCGTGCCAGCTGTTGTTGTATGCAAACTCCACCAAACAGATGTATTCGTCCCCATCACCCGTCCATTCCAGCGCACATGACCTCAACATATCCTCCAATGTCTGAATGGTTCGCTCCGACTGTCCGTCCGTTTGAGGATGAAAAGCCGTGCTAAGCTTAAGTTGTGTACCCCAAGCTTTCTGCAGACTTTTCCAAAAGCGCGAAGTGAATCGAGGATCTCTGTCTGAGACGATGCTGGATGGTGCACCGTGGAGTCTCATGATCTCTCGTCTATACGTATCTGCGAGTTTACTTACCGGATCTTCCTTGCGGATCGGTAAGAAATGAGCTGATTTGGTAAGTCGATCAACGATAACCCAAATCGCATCGTGCTTCCTTTAGGTATGCGGAAGACCGGTAACAAAATCCATGGTGATTTTGTCCCACTTCCACTCTGGAATATCTAACGGTTGAAGGAGACCGCCAGATCGCTGATGCTCGATCTTAACCTGCTGGCAGGTAAGACATTTGGAGACGTAAGTGGCCACATCCTGTTTCATACCACTCCACCAAAAGTACTGTTTGATGTCGTGGTACATTTTAATTGAACCAGGATGTATCGAGAATGGGGAGCTATGAGCTTCAGCTAGCAAAGCTTCCCGGAGTTCTTGGTCATCGGGAACACAAGCCATACGATACCATCTGCATCTACTCTAAATTCTGTTTGCTTCTCCAAATTCTGTACAATCGCCCAGATTTCTCCGTCATCCTTCTGAGCTTCCTTGATCTTAGATAGTAACTCGGGTTCTACTCTAAGATTAGCCCAGTAACCGCGCTGTCCACGTACCATGATCTCGATGTCTAGTCGCTCCAAGTCTCTGATGACTTCCTCTTCGATTGTAATGCCGTTGATCATTCCGGACTTCCTGCTAAGAGCATCTGCCACTACGTTTGCCTTCCCGGGATGATACTGTAGATTAATGTCATAATCCTTCAACAGCTCTAACCATCTCCTCTGCCTTAAGTTCAATTCACGCTGAGTGAAGATATACTTCAAGCTCTTGTGGTCCGTGAAAATGTCACATGATTCTCCATATAAGTAGTGTCTCCATATCTTCAATGCAAACACGACTGCAGCAAGTTCCAGATCGTGCGCGGGGTAATTTTCTTCATAAGGCTTAAGCTGCAGTGAAGCGTACGCGATCACTTTCCCATGTTGCATGAGAACACAGCCAAGTCCCTTCCCCGATGCATCGCTATAGATTTGAAATCCACCCGTACTAGATGGTAGAGTAAGAATAGGTGCAGATACTAGCTTCTGCTTCAGGTCTTCAAAGCTCTTCTCTCGATCTTCAGTCCAGACGAATTTCTCCCCTTTCCGCATCAGTTTGGTCAATGGTAGTGCTAGGCGGGAAAAGTTCTCCACGAACCTACGGTAATAGCCAGCTAAGCCTAAGAAACTGCGGACTTCCGTCGCCGATGTCGGCCTCGACCACTTAGTAATGGCCTCAACCTTCGCTGGATCCATAGTGATTCCTTCTACTGATACAATGTGGCCTAAGAATGCCACCTTGTCTAACCAGAACTCACACTTGGAGAATTTAGCATACAGTTGCTTCTGGCGAAGAATCTGTAGTACTGTACGAAGATGGTCTTCGTGTTCCTCCTTGGACTTTGAGAAAATCAGGATGTCATCGATGAAAACAATGACGAACTTGTCCAGAAATTCATGGAAGATTCTGTTCATCAGATCCATGAACACTGCTGGAGCATTTGTCAGGCCAAATCGCATAACTACAAACTCGTAGTGGCCATAACGGGTACGAAAGGCAGTCTTAGCAATATCCTGCTCCTTGACCCGTAGCTGGTGATAGCCTGACCTAAGATCGATTTTGGAGAAGTGTTTGGCCCCTTGGAGTTGGTCAAACAGATCGTCAATGTGTGGCAGTGGATACCTATTCCGAATGGTAATCTTGTTGAGCTCGCGATAGTCTATGCAAAGACACATACTGCCGTCCTTCTTCTTAACAAACAAGACCGGTGCGCCCCATGGAGATGCGCTCGGTCGAATGAAACCTCGTTCATGAAGCTCTTGCAGTTGATCCTTCAGCTCCTTCAGCTCTATGGGAGCCATGCGATAAGGAGCCTTGGAGATTGGTTCAGCTCCTGGAACCAGTTCGATACTGAATTCCACTTCTCGTGCAGGTGGTATGCCCGGAAGTTCTGCTGGAAACACGTCTTGGAATTCCGACACTATTGGTTGATCCTGAATCGATGGAGATTCAGCATCCATGTCGTGAACCGTAGCTAGATAACCCTCGCAGCCATGTGACAGTAGTGCACGCGCTTGCAGGGTAGATATGATTTGTACAGACCGTCCGGGTACGAACCCGTTATGAATGTACTCTGGTGCATTAACATCACCGAAGATAACTCGATATGAATGTCAATCTATGATAGCATGATGCTTGGATAGCCAATCCATGCCCAAAATCATGTCGAAGTCATTCATGTCCAGCGGAAGGGCGTCAACAGGTCGAACCTTATCGTTAAATTCTAGGGGAAGACTCTTGTATACATGGGTGATTGCAGGGTGGATATGACTTGTACAGACCGTCCGGGTATGAACCCATTATGAATGTACTCTGGTGCATTGACATCACCGAAGATAACTCGATATGAATGGCAGTCTATGGTAGCATGATACTTGGATAGCCAATCCATGCCCAAAATCATGTCGAAGTCATTCATGTCCAGCGGAAGTGCGTCGACAGGTCGAACCTTATCATCAATATCTAGGGGAAGACTCTTGTATACATGGTGATTAATACAGAGTCCCTCAAAGGCGTGGAAATAGTAAGCCTATTTTCTAGTGGCAAGGGAGGCATCCTAATGTTCTTAGCATAAGCAGTAGAAATAACCGAGTGAGTAGCACCCGTATCAAAAAGAACACATGCAGCGCGACCATACATATACAAGATTCCAGTGATGGTACCTGTAGACTTGTTGGCCTAGTCTCGAGATGTCGTGTAGACACGCCCGGTAGTAGGAGGTGGCTTGGTATCAGCATGTCCCGATGTACCCTCCATCTCGCCCTTACGGCAATCCTTCATAATATGGCCAGGAAGACCACACTTGAAGCACGCATCAGTATTACGGCGACATGGTCCTAGGTGCCTACGGTGGCAAGTAGAGCAAAGAGGATGAGTATATCCTCCAGCAGGTGCTCTGGCTGGCTGAGGACCTGATAAAACATTTTCATAAGACATGGTAATCGGGTACAAAGGACAAAGCGGATAATCGTAAGATTGAATACCAGTGATAGCTGGACGGCTAGGCTGCGAACCTCTCTGGTTCTGGTCCCTACCGTTTCTATGGTTCTTGGTAGAAGTTTGCTAAGGTGTCAGAATATGAGTTATAACATAAAACATAAGGAATTTCGTAAGTATTAGGACCTGCTGTTGTTGGATTGCCCGGCGTTGAGCAGAACGGTCGTTAGTCTTACCGTTTCCCTTGCGCTGATGAGGCTGCTGCTGAGTAGCCGGCTGAGACCGGTCCCAGTTTTCTGCCTGGAAGATACAGTTAAAGAGATGAATAATTGACATATGGAAAGTATACGGATTGGTCACCGCTTGAATACGAAGGTTTACCTCTTGTCGGGTCTTTCAGCTTCCCCGAACTCATCCCTCTCCTGCAGCATCTCCAGTTTTCGTGCTGCATCGGCCACTTGTGCTACAGTGTTGAACGTAGCACACACCAGATTGTTTGCGACCGATGTGCGAAGAGCCCATCTGAAGTGATGTGCCTGCTCTTCAGGAGTACCTGCTGCCGCACCAAGGAAACCAGCCAAGCGAAGAAAGTGCTGCATAAACTCGTTGCTATTCTCCCCAGCTCTCTGTCGGATCCCATGGTACTCTCTCTTGAGCTTGTCCTGTTCGGCCTTGGGAAAGAACTGCTCCATCACCCTGTCCTTGAACTGAGTCCAAGTCAAACCAGCAACCCACTCATCACCACCTTCAGATTGCATCAATGCTAACCACCAGTTGAGTACATCGCCTTCGAACCGGCAGCATGCCAACCTCGCCTTGTATGTGGGGTCACAACCCATAGCATTGAAAATCTTCTTGATGTGAGCCAACCAGCTTTCAGCATCGTTGGGGCTATCTGTCTTCTCAAAAGCTCGAGGGCGGAGCTTGTTGAATCTCTCCAGCCATAAAGCTAATGTCACTAGAGGAGGAGGAGGTGGTGGCTGATTGTGCTGCTGATTGTTGGCAGCTTGAACTTCAGTCCGGATGTCATTCCTCAGTTGAGGAAGCAAGGCTTGCATGGCAGCCTGAATTGCAACATTGAGCTGCTCCCGTTCGCGTGTGAGAACCATCTGACAGTATACATAAAACATATGATTAAACAGTTCAAAACATAAAATATAAATATATACATGAAAAAAAATTTTATACTAAAATTTCACGAGAAAAATTTATGCAAGAAAATTTTTGTATGAATGCATGATGCAGTTTTATGAAAACTTTTGTATGCTCGAGAGTGAACGCCTCCGGTCAGTTCACCCAAAACAAAAAACATATCGAGGGGACGCCTATGGGTCGGTCCCAAATCTAAAAGCTTCGATAAAACACATGCGACTAAATAGGGCCAGTCATGTACCAACCATTACTTAGTCAAAAACCCTGTAACAATGACATGTATAAGTATGCTTAAAAATGATGAATGCATGAAAACAACTGTCATTTCTAGGAAGACCGTAGTGACTACCCACTAATCACAGGTCATTTTTGAGAGCCTACAGGTCGAAGCCTTGGCTCTGATACCATAGTTGTAACACCCCATTTTGGAAAGGGAAATATCACAGTAATTATGGCGTGTCATCAAAGCATACAAGGTAAAATGTCTAAACATTACTTGACCATATAAAGGAAAATACCGGAATCAAACATCGGTAGTCCAAAAGTAAAGCTCATCACACACAAACATAGTATAGTAAAGGAAAAGGACTAAACAATGTCCAAAGCATAAGTATCAAAAGAAAGGAAATGGATAATGTAAAGAAGGCTAGACAGCTTCCAGTCCATATGCACGTACTCTTAGTGTCTACGAGCGTCCCTGGGTACCTGCCGTTTTGGGAACATAGAAAAGGAAAACGGCTGAGCAATACGCTCAGTGCACGGATGTACAATAAAGCATGAATAGGATAAGCATATAACATAATAACAGCGGAAGAAAACTAAGTCCCGAGTAACCTGGTTAAGTCTTAATAAAACTGGTTTTATAGTTTGAAAGTCTTATGTTTATCTTATAAAAATTGTTTGTCATATTTTACCGTTAGCCAATATAGGTCATGAAAATCCACCGTGCATGAATAATTGGAGGGGTGACCTCATCATGCAAATTAGAGGGGCTGCCTCTAATTTAATATACTGGTTTTATGGGTAGGAAGGATCAGCTCCTTGTGAAGGATGCAAGGCACACACCACATTCACCATGTAATCCTGAATAAAAACGTGTAACTAGGATGCACCCATACGCCCCACATGATAAATATAAATAAATGGCCAAAAGCTGAAGGGACGCCACGAGCAATTACTCCGCCGTGGTGAAGTCATAACATCAGTGCCTCTAATGTTATGGTTATGGTACCTCCATAACTAGGTGTAACTGGTCATGCATGTATATGGCTATAGGTAATCATATTTAAACATAAGCAATCAAACTCATACTTATACTACGGGAAAACAGTTGGCTGCATACGGGGAAATCCTAATAAGGAAAGAATGTCCATACTGAAAGGACGGGAATCCGTACCTTATGTCCAGTGAACGAGAACGACGAACTGCGAGAATCCTACTTCCGAAACACTAGTGCTACATAAATACATACATGAAATAAGTATCTGCTTACTAAATACATAGTTGGTTTTATGTCATGTCTTAGCTTATTTTATGTGTTCTTATTATATTTTACTGTTTAAAGCCTTAAACTGTATTAAATCTTATACTCTGCTTAATCTGATTAAGTATTTCTGGTATTTCATGTGCTATTATACTTACTGTGTAATAATAAGTAACTTTCCAAAAATAGCGGGTTTCCTAAAATAGAAAGTTTCCAAAAATAGAAAGTTTCCAAAAATAGAAAGTTTCCAAAAATAGAAAGTTTCCAAAAATAGAAAGTTTCTAAAAATAGAAAGTTTCCAAAAATAGGAAGTTACAAAAATTAGAAAGTTTCCAAAAATAGAAAGTTTTCAAAAATAGAAAGTTTCCAAAAATAGAAAGTTTCCAAAAATAGATTTACTGCTTAATATAGATAAGTTTCTAAAAATAGAAAGTTTCCATAAATAGATTAGCTGCCTTAATTAAATAAGTTTCTATAAATAGATTAGCTGCCTTAAATAAATAAGTTTCTAAAAATAGCTGGTTTCCATAAATAAATTAGCTGCCTTATTTAAATAAGTTTCTAAAAATAGAAAGTTTCCATAATTAGAAATAAGCTGGTTAAATAAGCTAAGTAAATAAGCCTAAGTGTTTTCATGATTATTTTCTAAGTCATATGATATATTGTATAGTTTAATAATTATTTCATGTAATTTAATTAAACTACAGGTTATAATATTTAATTAAAGTATAACATGTTTTAATTAAATCTATTAAATACTTAGGTTAAAATATGTATTATTAAATATTAATAATATAACCTAAGTCATGTAAATTAATTAATTATATCCATGGTTTTAAAATAATTAATTAATTATAAGTCTTAATATATTAATACTTAGGTTAAAATAATTTCATGATCATTAATAATTAGATAACCTAAGTCATGTTATTAAATTAATTCCATCTTTTATTAATTTAATTTTAACATAAGTTCATAACATTAAAAAAAACTAACATATACCATGAACCGGATCTAAGCTTAAAAACATGAATCGACACCGTACCCCGAACCAACTCGGGGTACCCCTTGCTGCCGTGGGACCCACACGCACCAACCAAGACCATATGGTCTTGGTGGTGGTCGGCTAAGCAAACCGAAACCCCCTTGGGGTCGGTTGCAGCCTGCGGCCAAAACAAAACACCCTTTAAATCGACCCTTTGATTTAATTAATCACCAAAACATGTTAGATCTATGATTAATTAATATGTTTTTATAAAAACATCACATGTTCATAATTAATAAAAAGATTAAATTAAAAGAAAAGGTTTAAAAAGGTTTTACCGTATTCGTGGATCAAGAGAATGAAGAACAAACACGAACAATCAACAAATCTTCAAGATCCAAGATCAAAGAATCACCTTGTATGATGATTATGGGTGGCGGCACAAAGAACAAGGGAGGAAAGGGTTTTAGGTTTTTCTTAAAAAATCTTCTGTAACTTAATTTGAGTAGTGAAAACTAAATATAACCCCCTTTTTGTAAAATTGACAATGGGCTTGGCCCATTGCCCTTATTTGGCCGCGGGTAGGGACCCCCACATGGGGTTCCCGTACTTCTTTCCGTGTCTCGTTATTTAGTTACTCTTTTGTGTTTATTTATGTTCGTGTTTTAAATGTTCTCGTTACGTAAATACCGTGAACTAATATATTTAATTACGCTCGTAATAAATATATATACGTAATTAATAATAGCTCGTGTTTTAATTACGTTCATGATTTCATGATCGCATGTTCGTGATTAATTATTGTTAAATAATTATTACGTGATCGTGCATATAAAATACTTATCGTGTTCTAACACGTACGTAATACGTAAACTCCTAACACGTAATCGTAATCATGCTATATTAGGAAAGTTTCTAACTAGTACGTACGATCCTAAGGGTACTATGCATGGTAAAAGCATGCGGGTTTTACAATGACAGTATCAAAGAAAAACAAGAGATGAAAGAAAGATTAGATGCTACACTTTTGAGATTTGAAAAATGACAAAAGGCACCTAAAAATCTTTCAAAATTAATCAATAGTAGCATGTCTGGTAGGACTAAAAGAGGGTTAGGATTTGATAAATATATTGATTCAGAAGATATGTTTGATTTATCTTTTTCGAGTGTCATTGATCCCGACAAAGAGGAAGAGGGAGAACCTAGTTACAATAGGTTTAAACCAGCAGCAGAAATGCATGCTGTCCCTTAATAAGTGTGAAAACAATTATCCTTTACCACTTATTTCCAATAATAACATGACCAAAACGTGTATTTTATGTCGTAAAAGTCAGAATTATGCGTGGTTTGTGTTTTTATTGTGTTTTAGGACCAAAAGATGAAAAAGGAAGAAAACACGGGCTTTCACGGGCTTTTATCGAAGAAAAACGAGAAAAGATGAAGTCAAGAGATCAAGAATGCTTAAAGAACGGATGTCCAAGACCTATTCTGAAGAATTATCGAAGAAAAAGTCTTAAGACGGAAGTTTAATGAAGTCGAATAACTCAAGTCTAAATTAAAGAAGAAAATTATTAAGACAAGTTCAAATCCCGAGGCGACGTCGAGAAAAGACAAAGAATTAAATCGAGTCGAGAAGACGTGAAGAAAGAAAGAAGAGGCAACACATGCACACCTTCCCATTTTCCCTATAAATACCCTCCTAATATACATTAGGATGGTTGGTTAGTTTTTAGTAGTTAGTTTCATTTTTCATTTTTTTTCTTTCTAGTTTTAGAGAGAGAAAGTTCTCAACTTTCTCTCACTAAGTTTTCATCTTCTCTTTCTTTTAATCTTTCAAGATTAACCTTTGTGTATTTTTGATTTCATTAATCAAGTTTAGGTTTAAGCTTTTAATCTTTAATCTCTTTCTACCTTTCTTTATTTTAGTTAATTTTGGTGCGAAATATATATTTGATCCGTGTTGATCTTGATGTTTTCGTGCTTAAAAAGTTAATCTTTTTATTCATACTTAAGCTTTCATACGATTAAGCTTTAAGATTCTTGTGCTTACTGGCTTATTCGCATTTTTAGCTTATTCACTTTTAAAGTTTTCTTAAAAAGTTTCATCTTTTATGGTTTGATTTAAAAGATTGTTTATTTAAAGTTTAAAAAGTTCTTAATTTGTGCTTACTAGTTTGGCTTATCATTAATTCGATCAAGTTTTTGTTTAAGCTTATCCCTAATAGCTTAAAACTTAGCTTAATTTCGAATTTGTACCATCGGAAAGGGTAAACCCCTTTCCGATTTGGCTTTCCGATCAGAGGACCTTATTCCGATCGTTTGATCGGAAAAGGGTTTTAGCATATTCCGATTGTGGTGTTTTGAGTGGCATTCCGATTGGACTAAATTGTTAATTATTCCGACTGCCTCCTTTCACTATCATTCCGATTAGGGACTCATTGCATATTCCGATTTGGCCTTATTCCGACGAGAGTGTTGTTTGACATTCCGATTTGACTCGATGCTTGTGTATTCCGATTGCTTGATTTTAGATACATTCCGATTGGGCCTCTTTCCGACAGTATATTCCGATTAGTGGTATTTTCCAGCATTTTGATCAGACTCCGATTTGGCATTCCGATGGATTCGTTTCTTGTTTTTACAAAGTTTCCAAGTTTTAGATTTATTAAGTGTTCAAGTAATTTTCTAATTTTGTCTTTAAAGTTTTTAGCATTTATTTTTAACTCGTCCTTTTAGTTTAATCTTTTAAAACTCTTATTTTACTCAACGACATTTACATTTTTGCGATTAGTTTAAAATAGATAATTAACCAAACCATTTATTATTCTACCAAGAACAATTGAGTCACACTTTCTACCAATAGTCAATTCGAGTAGATCGGAACAACGAACTTTCATACGAGCTTAAAAACCTTGTATTAAATGGCGCCGCTGCCGGCTCTTTTCGTTAAGATTAAAGGTTTTAAGTGAGAGACGCGTTGGATTTTGGGATTCGTTCATCTTTGAACGTTATTTTCCTTGCTTTAAAATTTTCAAAAATCCTAAAAAATATATAATTTTCAAAAATACAAAAAAATTAAAAAACATAAAAAACCAAAAATTTTTCTTGCTTTGTTAGTTCTTTTGCAGGTGTATGCGCACTCGATCAACGTCTTATCAAGAGCCCGAGACTCTCGATAACTTAGACATGGCCGGTGTACACAACAACAATAATAATCCACCTCAAAACAACATGAATAATAACAACAATGAACCTCTACCGGATAATCGCCCTATGATCGAGCTTTTGCAAGCACATGTAGAGGGCAACCACGATGCTCTTGTCATACCCGCGATTGGAGCCAACAACTTTGAGCTCAAATCCGGCTTTATTCAAATGGTCTCTGCTCAACCATTATTGGGACGTACCATTGATGATCCTCATGACCACATCAAATGGTTTCTTCAACTCACGAATACGGTCAAATTCAATGGGTTTCACAAGAGGTAATTCGCTTGCAACTTTTTCCTTTCTCCTTAGATGGACAAGCCCGGCATTGGCTTGATAAGGAAACGCCTCAAAGTATTCTTACGTGGACGGACTTAGAAACCAAATTCATAAACTACTTTTTCACACCCTCTCGTACTACCGCTTTGCGGAATGAAATCAGTACTTTTGAACAAAAGTACGATGAGACTTTTAGTGAATCTTGGGACCGTTTTAAAGAACTTTTATGAAATTCCCACAACATGGTTTTACCAAAGTGCACCAAATTAATACTTTTTACAATGGTTTAAGCATGAATGACCAAGATTCACTAAATAGTGCTTCGGGAGGTAATCTTTTGGTTAAGTCTTCTAATGCCGCTTGGGATATAATTGAGAACAAGTCTAGAGTTCAAACCAAGAGTGTTCGGACCAATGTGGTTAGTGCTAGCACTAATGAGAGCGACAAGCGAATTGATAAGCTTACTTCACTTGTTGAATCACTTGCTCTCCAAGCCGCTAACAATACTAAAGCTATCATTGCCCAAGCCAATGCTATGACTCAATCTTGTGATATATGCGGGGGATCTCACTCATACACTTCGACTCACGACAATCCGGAAAATGTGTATGCCGCCAACGGTACCTATGCTACAGGAAGCTATCAAGCACGTCCTCAAGGTGACCGCAACTTGCTCAGCTATCGCTCAAACTACTTTCTTTCACCACCCGGTTTCCCCCCACAAAACGCAAACAACCTCAATCGCAACAATCAAAACCAACCACGTGCTCCTACTCCATATTAAAACCAAAGAAACCCATATCCACCTCAAAGAAACAACCAAGTTTACCAACAACCTGCTTATCAACCATCCGCCTAACATGCTCCTCCTCTCAACCAACCAACAGCCTTACACCAAGATGTTGAAACCTACATGCGGACTAACGATGTGATCGTGAAAAATCTTCAGCGGGAAATGGCCAACATGAAAGCAGATATGGTGAAGCAAGGAAATGATCTTCGAGCTGATATGCGAAACACTTTGGCAAGTCAAACGAATGACTTGAGAAATATGATGGCTAGTTTCTTCCCTAGTAATCAAGCCTCTGGATCGGGTTCTCTTCCGAATAACACCGTTTCTAATCCAAGAGGGGAGATGAAAGCAATCACCACTCGCAGTGGAAAAGGTTTAAAGGAACCCTAGCTTCCTACGCCTACACCGATGATTGTGACAAAGGAAAACGAGTCTCCTTCTCCAAATCCTCCATCTTCTATTCCTCCAACTTCTACTTCCCCAATTCCACCACCTTCTACTTCTACCCCTCCACCACCCAAGGATGTGAGTGTGAATTCTATCCCAAAGCCTTCATCTCAACCCAATATACCTTATCCTTCGAGGTTGAGGAAAGAGAAATTGAAGAATAAGGATGATATTCAGGTTTCAAATTTTCTTAAAATGTTCAAACAACTGAATTTCAATATCTCCTTTGCTGAGGCTCTCGCTCACATGCCCAAATATGCTAAAATGTTTAAAGATCTTCTCAGTGATAAGGAGAAGCTTCTTGACATTGCTCATACCCAACTTAATGAGAACTGCTCCGCAGTGCTCTTAAGGAAATTGCCCACCAAACTTGGTGATCCGGGTCGTTTCTTGATTCCTTGCAACTTCCCGGGAGTAGAGAATTGCATGGCCCTAGCCGATCTAGGTACTAGTATTAACTTAATGCCATTAAGTGTTTGGAAGCAATTATCTCTCCCCGAGCTAGTCCCCACACGAATGACTTTGGATATAGCTAACCGTACGGTTGCTTATCTAGTGGGGATATCCGAATACGTCTTCGTCGGCGTCGACAAATTCACCTTTCCGGCGGATTTTGTTGTCGTTGACTATGAGATGGACCCCCGTGTTCCATTAATTGTGGACGTCCATTCCTGAGGACCGGTCGCACTCTCATCGATGTAGCCGCATGCGAATTAATCATGAGAGTAGGTGACGATAAAATCGTCTTTAACATGGGTATACTTTCTAAGCAGCCTTCGGAAAACGAGAGTGTTAATTTCATTGATGTTCTTGATGAGGCTTGTGAAGAACATTTCAAAGATGCTTGCAAAAGTACTCTCTCTTCTCTACCCAATGTTGAGACCGTTGCCTCAATTGCTCCGTCATTGACTCCTTTTGGAGAAAGTGACTTGGATGATTTTGAAGCTAGCTTGGGTCCTCTCGATCTTAAGTATGATGATTCTCCCACCGATTGGGATGAAGACATTCGTACCATTGAGAAACTTCTCAATGAGGACCATATTTCTCCATAGTCTCCCAAGGCTATCTCTACCGATGATTCTAAGTTGACTACGCCGTCCATCGAAAATCCTTCGGATTTAGAGCTTAAGGATCTTCCGTCTCATCTTGAGTACGTTTTCCTTGAAGACAACAAGACGTTACCGGTCATCATCGCTAAGGACTTGAAAGAAGAAGAAAAATCCCGACTTATCGCTGTGCTGAAGAATCACAAGAAAGCAATTGCTTGGAAGATCTCTGATATTCGTGGAATTGATCCTCACTTCTGCACACACAAAATTCTCTTGGAGGACGACTTTAAACCCACTATTCAAAGCCAACGAAGGGTGAATCCTAAGATCCATGACGTTATCAAAAAAGAGGTTATCAAACTTCTTGATGCGGGAATGATCTATCCTATCTCAGATTCACCGTGGGTTAGTCCCGTCCATTGTGTGCCTAAGAAGGGCGGAATCACCGTTGTTCACAATGAAAACAATGAGTTGATTCCTACTCGTCTCGTTACAGGGTGGAGAGTTTGTATAGACTGTCGCAAACTCAATGATGCTACGAGAAAGGATCATTTTCCCCTTCCTTTCATGGACCAAATGCTTGAACGTCTAGCGGGTAATGACTATTACTGCTTTTTGGACGGTTTCTCCGGGTATTTTCAAATTCCCATCGAACCCAAAGACCAAGAGAAAACCACATTCACTTGTCCTTATGGAACATTTGCCTACAAAAGAATGCCTTTCGGCTTATGCAATGCTCCTGGGAATTTCCAAAGGTGTATGACGGCTATCTTCCATGACATGGTTGAAGAAACTATGGAAGTCTTCATGGATGATTTCTCGGTTTATGGTGATTCTTTCTCTTCTTGCCTTGCCAATTTGGAACGCATGCTTTAGCGGTGTGAAGACACTCGCCTTGTTCTAAATTGGGAAAAATGCCATTTCATGGTAAAAGAGGGCATCGTGCTAGGACACAAAATCTCCAAAGCCGGTCTTGAAGTGGACCGTGCTAAAGTCGATGTTATTGCTAAATTGCCTCCACCTTCAACCGTGAAGGGTGTGAGAAGTTTCCTTGGTCATGCGGGCTTCTATCGTCGTTTCATTCAAGATTTTTCTAAAATCGCTCGCCCGATGACCCACTTCTTGGAAAAAGAAACTCCTTTCATCTTTTCCAAAGAGTGTCTTGAATCCTTCAATCTTCTTAAGGATAAGCTAACTAAGGCACCGGTCTTGGTTACCCCTAATTAGGAGCTACCTTTTGAGTTGATGTGTGATGCTAGCGACTTTGCTATTGGAGCGGTTTTGGGCCAAAGAGTGAACAAACACTTCCAACCAATCCACTATGTTAGCAAGACAATGACGGGGGCTCAATTGCATTATACCACTACCGAAAAAGAGCTTTTAGCTGTAGTGTATGCTTTTGAAAAATTCCGCCCCTATCTTGTCCTTTCTACCACCATCGTGTATACCGATCACTGCGCGTTGAAGTACTTGATGACTAAGCCAGATTCTAAGCCAAGACTTCTTCGTTGGGTTTTGCTCCTTCAAGAATTCAACATTGAAATTCGTGACAAAAAGGGAGCTGAAAACCTAGCCGCGGATCATCTCAGTAGATTTGAGGATCCTTATCAAGGGGATCATCCGAACAAAGAGATCAATGACTCTTTTCCCCTTGAGGCCTTAATGTCTATCAATCGAAATCTCGATGACACCCCGTGGTTTGCGGACATTGCAAACTACTTAGCGGGTGGAATTCTCAAGGAAGGGTTAACGTCCCAACAAAAGAAAAAGTTCTTTAAAGATATTGAACATTATTTTTGGGACGACCCTTACCTCTTCAAACAATGTGCTGATTTGATTATTCGTCAATGTGTTGATGGGCCGGCAGCGGTACAAATCCTTGACGCTTGCCATAAAGGACCCACCGGTGGTCACTTTGGTCCCAGTTACACCGCGAAGAAAGTATTCGACTTTGGATTCTATTGGCCCACAATTTATCGTGACGCTCACGATATGGTTAAACATTGTGATGCTTTCCAAAGACAAGGCAAGATCACACATAAAGATTAGATGCCTCAAAATTTCATACAAGAATGTGAAATCTTTGATGTATGGGGCATCGACTTTATGGGGCCATTTCCATCATCTAAAGGGAACAAGTACATCCTCGTAGTCGTTGACTACGTTTCTAACTGGGTTGAAGCTAAGGCTCTCCCTACGAACGATGCGAGGGTGGTTGTGAACTTTTTGAAGCAGCTCTTTGCTCGATTCGACGTTCCTCGTGCTATTATCAGTGACTGCGGGACTCATTTTTGCAATGATCAATTCGCAAGAGTCATGGCTAAGTATGGTGTTAATCATCGTCTTTCCACCGCTTATCATCCTCAAACCAATGGTCAAGCCGAGATTTCCAACCGTGGATTGAAGAGAATTCTGGAGCGTACTGTGGGAGAGCATCGCGCCGCGTGGGCCGATAAGTTAGATGATGCTCTGTGGGCTTTCCGTACTGCTTATAAGACCCCGATCGGTTGTACACCTTATCGTCTTGTGTACGGGAAAGCATGCCACCTCCCTATCGAGCTGGAACACAAGGTGTACTGGGCCTTGAAGTGGGATAACTTCGACATCAACAAAGCCGGTGATCTTCGCAAGATTCAACTCAACGAGCTTAATGAACTGAGGAATGAAGCTTACGAGAACTCACTGATCTACAAGGAGAAGACCAAGATCATCCACGATGCAAGGATTAAGAATCGAGAGTTCCACATTGGTGATCAAGTCTTACTTTTTAACTCTCGGTTGAAGATCTTCTTGGGAAAGTTGAAGAGCCGCTGGTCTGGTCCATTCACCGTCACCAAAGTCTTTCCATATGGGACCATTGAGCTTTCTCAGCCAAATGAGCCCAATTTCAAGGTGAATGGCCAGCGTGTTAAGTTGTACTTTGGTGAGGACATCTCTCATGAGATGATTCCATCCCTCACCACGATTCCCATGAACTAATTTTGGGTCGAGTCAGGCTCGTGACTCGGTGAACAAAAACAAGCGCTTCTCGGGAGGCAACCCGTGATCTATCCTTTACTGTTTTCATAATAAGTGTAGGGGGAGCCCCGTATGTGTTTGTTGTCTTGTTTCTTGTGCTGTGCAGGGATTAAAACTTCAAATATCCACTCTTGATAACATTTGACGAACCGTGATCCCGTGTTCCCATCTTCCCGGTTCTATCCTAAACTCTTGTGATTCAATATTTCATATTTTATATGTTCACATTGAATTCAATATAGTTGTCCTTTCCTTAGCAAGATTTAAACAAAGTGCACAATGTCCTAAGTGTAGGGGAGTTTACTCCCACATGCTTAAACATTGAGGACAATGTTTATATCAAGTGTAGGGGGACTTTTATCGAAGTAAGTGGTCTTTTCCATGAATTTGCCCTTATTTTAACCGGAAAAGTTGATTTTTTGACATTTTTCAAAATTTTTAATCTATTTTGGCCTAGTTGTATAGTTGTATTTTCCTTTGTTATGGTTATTTTTCTTTCCTTGCTAAAATAAAGTGGTTTTAAAATTTTTCAAAGTCGTGAATATTTTGACTCAACCCGAGTTTACTTATCTAAGTTTACTCTAGCTAGTATCCTTAACGTGTTTAAGTCAAGTTTTGCTAGGCTTTTATATAGGGAGCTTTAAAACGTGAAAGTCTTAACTCTCACGGGTTAAGAACAAGAAATTTTCGCAAGTTCCTATAATTGATCCTAGAGAGTCGTTTATCAAGGGAACTTTAAAATGCGATTTCTAAACTTGAAAAAGTCTAAGAATTTGCAAGATCCTATAAATGACTCGAAAACCCAAAACTTTGATTTAATAGGCTAAGCATCCACGAGTTTCATTCCTTGAGATTTTAAACTGTGGAGGACGAGAGATGATAGAGTCAATTATAGGTTTGGTATTCTTTCGTGAATTTATGTGAGTTAATTATGAGCCTATTCTCCCATCGCTTGTTAATAAATTTATCTGCAATAAATAAGGTTGTACGATTTGAAAAGTTACTTAGCTTCTAGCCCAAGATCGTTTAAAAGTTGCTCGATATTAATTAGAGTTCATAGCCAAGGCATAACTTATTGAAGCAGGATGCGAAGATTGGCGAGTTCGAAAAGGCCCTAACAAGGCATGAGGGCTACATTTTGTTGCTAAAGATCCAAAAGTGATGTGAAGAATCATTTATCGAAAAATCAATATGAAGGATCGAGACACACGACGAAAAGCAAATACTCCCCAAAAGATCATGGAGAAGTCTATCCAAAAAGGCCCTAACAAGGTATGAGGATAAATAGATCCAAGTCCTAAAAGGAGGCGGATCGTTGTATATCAAAGTCCAAAATAAAGATTGGAGAAAAATGAAGAAGTCGTGGTCCAAATATGAAGAATCTCTCAAAACTTCAAGTGAAGAAATTCCTATTATGAAGAGAATACATTAATTTCAAGAACGTCTCTCAAAGATTCGAAGTATGAAGTCGCTTCCAAATGTCGGTCCGAGAAAGGTCTCAAATCGTGAAGCGAGTTATGCCAAGATATGAACTTTATGAGGTCCCGAGAAGCAGTTTTAAAAGATTTTGTCCTTTAGCTAACTATTGATTAAATTGTTCACTTTATTTTCGGCCTAAATAACTATCGAAATAAGTCAAACAATGCATCCTCGTGATCATTCAAGACAAAAATAAAATATAAGAGATACACCTAGGAATAAGGGAGTCTAAGTAAATAATTGGCCCACATGAATTCGTGTTAGTTTGCTAACTTATAATAACAATGATCTCGTTTTAAAGCTTGGTATGGGGAACGTGAAACTTGAGGATGATAAACGTTCATGGCAGCCAAAACCCAATGTAAGTCTTTGTTTCTTTACTTGTTTCTATCTTTTTATGTTTAGCATTTAATAAAGGCCAAGGTGGGTTATTTATGTTGGAGAATGTAAACCGTGCTTTAAAATTAATGCATTGCATGAGGGCATTGCAATGGTCAAGTGTAGGGGATTTAATAAGTGTGAAAACACTTATCCTTTTACCACTTATTTCCAATAATAACATGACCAAAACGTGTATTTTATGTCGTAAAAGTCGGAATTATGCGTGGTTTGTGTTTTTATTGTGTTTTAGGACCAAAAGATGAAAAAGGAAGAAAACACGGGCTTTCACGGCCTTTTATCGAAGAAAAACGAGAAAAGACGAAGTCAAGAGATCAAGAATGCTTAAAGAACGGATGTCCAAGACCTATTCTGATGAATTATCGAAGAAAAAGTCTAAAGACGGAAGTTTAATGAAGTCGAAGAACTCAAGTCTAAATTAAAGAAGAAAATTATTAAGACAAGTTCAAATCCCGAGACGACGTCGAGAAAAGACAAAGAATTAAATCGAGTCGAGAAGACGTGAAGAAAGAAAGAAGAGGCAACACATGCACACCTTCCTATTTTCCCTATAAATACCCTCCTAATACACATTAGGAGGGTTGGTTAGTTTTTAGTAGTTAGTTTAATTTTTCATTTTTTTCTTTCTAGTTTTAGAGAGAGAAAGTTCTCAACTTTCTCTCACTAAGTTTTCATCTTCTCTTTCTTTTAATCTTTCAAGATTAACCTTTGTGTATTTTTGATTTCATTAATCAAGTTTAAGTTTAAGCTTTTAATCTTTAATCTCTTTCTACCTTTCTTTATTTTAGTTAATTTTGGTGCGAAATATATATTTGATCCGTGTTGATCTTGATGTTTTCGTGCTTAAAAAGTTAATCTTTTTATTCATACTTAAGCTTTCATACGATTAAGCTTTAAGATTCTTGTGCTTATTGGCTTATTCGCATTTTTAGCTTATTCACTTTTAAAGTTTTCTTAAAAAGTTTCATCTTTTATGGTTTGATTTAAAAGATTGTTTATTTAAAGTTTAAAAAGTTCTTAATTTGTGCTTACTAGTTTGGCTTATCATTAATTCGATCAAGTTTTTGTTTGAGCTTATCCCTAATAGCTTAAAACTTAGCTTAGTTTCGAATTTGTACCATCGGAAAGGGTAAACCCCTTTCCGATTTGGCTTTCGAATCAGAGGACCTTATTCCGATCGTTTGATCGGAAAAGGGTTTTAGCATATTCCGATTGTGGTGTTTTGAGTGGCATTCCGATTGGACTAAATTGGTAATTATTCCGACTGCCTCCTTTCACTATCATTCCGATTAGGGACTTATTGCATATTCCGATTTGGCCTTATTCCGAAGAGAGTGTTGTTTGACATTCCGATTTGACTTGATGTTTGTGTATTCCGATTGCTTGATTTTAGATACATTCTGATTGGGCCTCTTTCCGACAGTATATTCCAATTAGTGGTATTTTCCAGCATTCCGATCAGATTCCGATTTGGCATTCCGATGGATTAGTTTCTTGTTTTTACAAAGTTTCCAAGTTTTATATTTATTAAGTGTTCAAGAAATTTTCTAATTTTGTCTTTAAAGTTTTTAGCATTTATTTTTAACTCGTCCTTTTAGTTTAATCTTTTAAAACTCTTATTTTACTCAACGACATTTACATTTTTGCTATTAGTTTAAAATAGATAATTAACCAAACCATTTATTATTCCACCAAGAACAATTGAGTCACACTTTCTACCAATAGTCAATTCGAAGAGATCGGAACAACGAACTTTCATACGAGCTTAAAAACCTTGTATTATCCCTCCACCTCTTACTGGAACTTTCATGCCCACTTCTAGGTATAATGACTTGGATGGATCACAGATGCATGAGTCCCCAAAAAGTTCTACTAATTCTAATGACTTTGTCTCGTGTACTTTCAGTGACAAAGCCAGTGACTCTGCATCAAGTGGTTCAAGTGAAGAGTCGAGACCTACAAGTTCCAAGTCGAATGATCATGCTGCTACTGGTGCTAGGAAGTGTGAAGAGAGAGTTGCTTTTAATTCAACTGTGTCTAGTCCTGGTTTATTGAGTCCTAGGAAGATTGATTCTCCTAGAATTGTGTGTAATAAAGTTAGCAGTATGAAATAATGTCATTCTAATAAAAGGTCGTTTAAAACATGTTTTGTTTATGGGAGTGCATTTCATTTGATTAAAGATTGTGATTTTTATGAAAAACATTCTTCTGTTCATCAAGCATTTCCTGCTCCTGGTCCACCAGGAGTTGTTCCATATTCTTCTAGAAGACTAAACCCAAGTGCTCAATCGTTTTCTTCTTCTAGAATGACCTCTCCATTAGCTTCTGATCATTGGAGAAACATTGGATTAACATCAAATAGACCAACCAGTAACTATTTTCAGAATTTTAATCCAAATTATGCACATAATTTTGACCACATGTATTTTGTATTGGGAAATTTGGGAACTGTTGTTAAGCCCACAACAGGTTGTTCTTGGTCAAACAATAATACCAATATGATGAATAGGCAACCAAAGAACAACGGTGGATCTCATCAATCTTCTTGGCTATCTACTAAAGATCCACAAGGCAGGCTCAAACCTGAAAAGGTTTGGGTCCCCTTAAGACACTAACTTTTGCATCTTTTTTTATCTTGTTGTTGTAGGTTACTCCATACCAAGATCCTAATCTAGGAATTGTTGATAGTGGATGCTATAGGAGCATGACAGGAAATAAAAGTCTTCTATCTAACTTTGTACCATTTCAAGGCGGTAAGGTCTATTTTGGTGGAGGTGAAGGCAGGATCACTGGCAAAGGAACGATTCAGACACCCAATCTTAATTTTGAGCAGGTCTATTATGTGGAAACACTTCAACACTTCAACTTGATATCTGTCTCTCAGATTTGTGACAAGAAGCAGTTTGTCCTCTTTACGGATACTGATGCACTTGTGCTATCCAAAGACTTTAAACTTCCGGATGACTCACAGGTTCTACTCAGAATCCCTAGAAGACACAATCTCTATAGTATCAAGCTGATTGAAGTCAACCCTACTGGTCAAATAGCATGTTTCGTTGCTAAAGCCTCAGAAGATGAAGCCACTCAATGGCACAGAAGGATGGGACATGTTAACTTCAAGACCATTCGCAAACTAGCAAATATGAACCTGGTCTCTGGTTTACCTCCCAAGTCATTTAGAAATGATATTAATTGTCTTTCTTACAGCAAAGGCAAACAACATAAAGCATCCTTCAAGGCCATTACTGCTCTCAGCCTTATAACTGAACCAATGCAGCTACTACACATGGATTTATTTGGTCCCACCTCTATTAGGAGCATTGACCACAAACAATTCTGTCTGGTGGTAACTGATGGATATAGCAGGTTTACGTTGGTTTTCTTTATGGCTGCCAAGAGTGAGACCTACTCAATTCTAGAAGATTTTATTTCACTTATAGAGAATCAGTTGTACAAGAAGGTTAAAGGTATTCGATGTGATAATGGAACCGAATTCAAAAATGCAGACCTCATAGCACTTTTTTTTTGGGTAAAAGGGCCTCATCCCCGGTAAAATATATTCCCAAAAAGCGATGAAGTACAATGGAATGTAGCGGACCTCCTCATAGCACTTTTTAATTCTAAAGGCATCAAAAGAGATTATAGTGCAGCAAGAACTCCTCAACAGAATGGCGTGTCAGAAAGAAAGAACATGACTCTAATAGAAGCAGCAAGAACAATGCTTGCCGATTCCAAGCTTCCAACCATGTTCTGGACAGAAGCTGTTAATACTGCAAGTTATGTTTTGAATAGAGTTTCTATTACAAATCCTCACAAGAAGACTCCTTATGAGCTCCTAACAGCCAAAGTTCAAAATATTGCTCATTTGAAGCCATTTGGGTGTCCTGTCACCATTCTAAATACTAGTGACTATTTGGGGAAATTTGATGGCAAGGCAGATGAAGGATACATTGTGGGATATTCAGCTCACTCTCGGGCTTATCGTGTCTACAATCTCCAAGCCAAGCGAGTAATTGAAACTATAAATCTCAGGTATTTTGAGGAGAAGTCAAACATCCAAGGCAAGGGTCCTGAATGGTATTTTGAATTTGATTATCTTAGTGATTCATTAGGATATTTTCGTTTCAAAACTAACCATGATGCAGGTCCACAAGTGTTTGTAACTTCTAGTACAGGTGCTCACTCTAGTCTTTCTGACTCAGATGACGAGAATGATATTTTTGTTGTTCCATCCTATTCCACCACAGTCTCTCCTACTCCTCCTAGTGATGCAACTCTATTGGATGTATTGGATTCTCAAGTATCTCTTGACACATTACTCAAACAACAACAACAAGCTACTACAGCAGCTGCTCAAGGTGGCTTTGAGTTTCCCTTGAATACGCCTACTTACAAATATGCTCCTAGTACTCCAACTGTTACTCCTAGTGCTAGTTTAACACCTATTGGTAGTCCGGCTAGTGATTCTACTTCCCATACTAGATTCTTAAGTCCTTCTGAACTGGGGAACCATCAAAAGAAGTCTTCTGCCAAGCTGGATGATATTCATAAACAACCAATAGATGGCATTTTCAACGCTGCTTCATATGATGATGACTTTGTTGTGGATCTTAATAACTTGGCACCAGAAGTGGAGGTAGCTTCCAATCCAGTGTTGCAATCACACAAAGATCATCCTACTACTCAAATCATTGGAGATCATGGTTCTACTGTCAAGACACGCATAATGCATAAGAAGTCTGCGTCTGATCATCATGCTCTTGTGAGCTATATTGAAGATCAAAAGCGTAATAATCATACGGACTTTCAACACTGTTTGTTTGCTTGTTTTCTTTCACAGGTAGAACCTAGATCAGTCTCTCATGCTCTTGAGGATCAAAGTTGGGTGGAGGCTATACAGGAGGAAATGCAACAATTTTTGTTTCAGAATGTTTGGATCCTAGTTGACTTGCCGGATAGAAAGACAGCCAGTGGTACCAAATGGATTCTCAAAAACAAGAAAGATGCACGGGGTATTGTGGTGAGAAATAAGGCGAGGTTGGTTGCACAGGGTCATACACAACTTGAAGGCATTGACTACACTAAAGTTTTTGCTCCTGTTGCTAGGATTGAGGCCATTCGTCTGTTTTTGGCTTTTGCTTCCTATATGGGCTTTACAGTTTTTCAGATGGATGTCAAGAGTGCATTTCTCTATGGCAAGATTGATGAGGAAGTTTATGTCACTCAACCTAAGGGCTTTGTATATCCACTACATCCCAAGAAAGTTTACAAGGTGGTCAAGGCTCTTTATGGACTTCAACAGGCTCTTAGAGCTTGGTATGAGCGTCTCTCAACTTTCTTGTTGAAACATGGCTATAGAAGAGTCACAATTGACAAAACACTATTTCTTAAGAGGAACACCAAGGACATTATCCTTGTTCAGGTGTATGTGGACGATATTATTTTTGGTTATACTAAAAAGGAATGGTGTGATGAGTTTGAACAACTGATGAAGGGTGAATTTCAGATGAGTGCTATGGGAGAGCTTACATTTTTCCTTGGTCTTCAAGTCAAGCAACAGTCGGATGGGATCTTCATAAGTCAAGATAAGTATGTTCATGAGATCCTTGAGAAGTTTGATATGGATCCTCTTAGACCAACAGCAACACCTTATGAAGTTGCTAAAGTCAAACTCAAGAATGAGCCAGATCCTCCGATAAATGTTCACATGTACAGGTCTATGATTGGCTCACTCATGTATTTGACTACATCACGTCCGGATATCATGTTTGCAGTTAGTGCTTGTTCTAGACATCAGGTGGCTCCAACGGTTTCTAACTTGAATGCAGTCAAGAAGATTTTCATGTACATCAAGGCTCAACCCAAGCTCGGCTTGTGGTATCTTAAAGAATCACCTTTTGTTCTTGAAGCATATAGTGATAGTGACTATGCAGGTGCTAATAATGACAGAAAATCTACTACTGGTGGTTGTCAATTTTTGGGTCGAAGACTTATTTCATGGCAATGCAAGAAACAGACGATCGTAGATACTTCTTCAACAGAAGCTAAATACGTTGCTGCTGCTAGCTGTTGTGGACAAGTTTTGTGGATCCAAAATCAGATGCTGGATTATGGGTTCAATTTTATGAACACCAAAATTTTCATTGACAACCAAAGCACTATCTGCATTGTGAAGAATCCTGTTTTTCATCAACGTACAAAGCATATTGCAATTCGGCACCATTTTGTACGGGATGCCAATGAGAAGAAGTTGATACAGGTTCTTAAGGTTCATACGGATGATAATGTTGCTGATATGTTGACTAAAGCCTTTGATGGTCCTCGGTTCAACCACTTGGTGGTTCACATTGGGATGGTCAATCCTTGAGACCTAGGATTGAGGGAAGGCTAAGCCTAAGGGAGGCTTAGTGTACATATTTACTTGCACAGACTAACATATTGGTAGATTTTAACAACAGATTGAATGGGTTCTTGTGGTGTGTGTTACTCCTAGTGGAGGTTTTTGCTCACTTCTGATGGTTGTCTTCATTAATGACTAGCTTCTAGTCCTTAATGGTTAGCTTCTAGTCGTTCATGGTTGGCTTCTAGTGGATAAAAATCCTTCTTTGTCAAGTGATGGTTGGCTTCTAGTCTTGGTTTGGGACACTGTTCACTTTGTTGACTTCTGTTGACCACATTATGCTTCTAGTGTTGACCATTGTGCGCTTTGACTTTTAGTCAACGCATGCAAATTCTGGTATATATCCTCTTATTTTACTTTGGTAAATTGGGATTTGCAAATAATGTTATAAGGGGCAAGTGGTTACTTTGCATTAACTGCCTAATTTGAAAGGGCAACCCCCATTATTAGGGGTCAATGAACAGTTACTAGACCATTATTTATGGTCAATTAACCCCCTTGACTCATTCATCACAATCATAACACACACACATCCGCTCCTACTCTCTCAAACCCTAACAAATCCTCTTCCATTCCTTCTGAGCAACATCACTGGCTGCTTTGGTCTACCAACCCGCTCACAACAAGGTCGATTATCTAGGAGATGGTCCTAAACGTGATGACTTCACAGACATTCTGGAGTTTATTGAGGCTTCTAACCTCAGGTATGCTTTTACTGTGTGCCCCATTGTTTATGATAGTGTGATCCATCAGTTTTGGGATTCTGCTACACTTGTGGCCGTGGTTGGTCGTCCACGGGAACTCCATGCTACCATTGATGGACGTTCTTATGTGGTTACTGAAGCTATTATTAGGAGTTCCCTTCATCTTCAAGATGAAGGTGGTGTTGTTTCCATCCCCAATGCTGAGGTTTTGGAGGGGATGGCTGCTATTGGGTACAATCATGGGGGGAAGTTTAACTTCCAAAAGAATAGGTTTTCCCCCAATGGAAGCTTCTAGTGCACTTTTTGATTCATTGTTTAAGCCCCAAGTCTGGGAGTTGGGATGCTTTTCCTACTCCTTTGGCTACTGGTCTAATCTGCATAGCACAGGGTAGGGTGTTTAATTTCTCTCGCTATTTGTTTGATGGGATGGTTAGCAATCTGTCTAGTACTGGTTCTAGGAAGAAATTTTTAATGTATCCTAGGTTTTTACAGCAGATACTTGTGTGTTTACCTCGGGATAGGGAGGAGTATGAGACTCCTAAGCTTACTGCTAAAGTGTACTATAATATGGCTCATGGGTTTAGAGGGGAGTAGAGGCCCCTTACTGATGCAATGTTGGGCCTTGCTCAAGGTCCTCCTGATGTTGTTCCTCCGGTTGACCAAGCCGAGGAGGAACCTCAATTAGGTGATGACCCAATGGAGGAGGAGCATCCTGCTAGTGGTGCACCTAATGTGGTTGTGGACGAGCCGGTTGAGGAGGTGGTGGTTGAAAGGCCATCATCTTCCAAGGCTGCTCCCTCTTCGATGCCACATTCGTCTCCATTTGTGGATACCCCCTCCTAGTCCTGTCCCTCTTTCTTCTGATAAGCCTTCTGGTTCTCGTGCTCATACAGCTGACCCCTTTATTGCTTCTGGTTCCAATGAAGCCTTCCCAGACCCAAGTCCTCTTGGTGGGAAAACGGAGGAGCCTATTACACTTACTTATTTGCTTGATCTCATGCACAGGTACCATGAACGCATTCTTTCTTTGGAGGCGGATTTGAATCAACATCGTATGCTTACCAGGGAATTTGTTCTTCCCATAGCTGACCGGATTAAAGCCTTGGAGACACAGCAGAGGCGAAGGAAGAAGCATGTGGTTTAGTCTGATTCTGATGAGGAGGTTGAAGATCTTGTGGAGGATGGCTTGAATTTATTGGCAAAGGCTACGTTTGCTGATAAGCTATATGATGATCTGCCGATTCCACCTACTTCTTCAAGCATCCCTCCTGCTGCTGCTCCCTCTACACCAAAGGAAGATGTTGATGGTACTACTGCTGGTTCAACTGCTAGACCATCTCATGATCCAAAAGGGAAAGCCCCTATGACTGATGCTCCCTCACCCCCTCGCAAGCGTACACGCAGACAACTTGAGGAGGATAGGTTGGGTGAGGAGGCTGCACAAAGGATGCAAGCAGAGATTGATCAAGCTGCTCGGGCTGAGGAGGAAGCTCTTCAGAAGCAGAGACGTGAACAGTTGCAGGATGATGCTATGCACTGGGATGATAGCGATTGGATGCGGGTGCTTACTATTCTTACCTCAGATTATTGACAGTTTACTGATCTCTTGGGTTCTGATGTGAATGAGCATAATTGTATTCCTCGAGCTATGGTGTTAATGCGTAAGAAACAGTTAGCGCTTGCTGCTCAACTTCGTGAAAAACGTAAGAACAGGCCTTTAACGAAAACCAAGGAGAAAAAGTTGATGCAGCGGTATGTGAAGTATCAGTCGGCTGCTTATTTCACTGTTGGTTGGACATGGGAACGGGTTCGGGTAGTGTCTTTTGATGAGCTTAAGGCGCTATATGAACGAATGATCAAGCATCAGAGCACACCTATTCCGGATCATTTCATCTATCGCCCTCCTCCACGAGTGGTTCCTACTTCTTAACCTGCTGTTGCTCCTGGTTCTACATCTGATGCTCCTCTTGGTTCTGCTGCTATTCCATCGGTTGTTGCTGTTTCTACTATTGGTACCACCCCTACATCTTCGGTTGCTCCTCCTGTTTCATCTCTAGGTCCTACCACCACCACCACCACCTATGCTACCACTACCACCACCACTGCTACTCATGCTATGGCACAACCCTCACCACCCGTGACTGGTCCTCAACCTATTCCTTCTTCTGGTGCAGCTCCTGTTGATCCTTTGGTTGGGCAAGGTATTGATTCTACTTCTGCTGATCCTACTCCTGCTGCAAAGGTAAAGGTAAAGGTTGAACCCTCGCCTGGTGCTCCCACTCCTCGCCGTTCCATCCGCAAGCAGTTGGCTAGACGTGCTAGACGTGGCAAGTCTGTTCCCTATGAGAAGCGTGCTCCCGAAAATCTTATTGATGCAGCTTCCGATAGTGACTCAGAATTGCCATTGGGTAATGGATCTCTTACAGGTTGGACAGTTAAGCCTTCCACGACTCTACCTGGTACTGTCTCCCATAGGATTACCATTAGTGATGGTTATGTTGCTTCGGGTTTGCAAGGTATTTTGTCTTGGGCGGATCGTAAAGATCTTATGGCATTGTATGGGTTTGTGGATGTTGGTATGCCTGTTCATCCTAGTGAAGTGCCCTCCTGGCCTGGTCTGAGAATGCGGGCTGATTTGAAAATGATGCTTGATTCCCCTCCACATGCTCCCCTTTCTGGTGTCTGGAAGGATCAGCCAACATGGGTTATCACGAGATGGAAGTTATATGCTGGCTGTGGTGTGCATGTCTTGGATTTGGAGTCTGGTGCTATGGTATTCATGCTCACGGATTTGGACTATCTGTTGACTATTGCTTCGATGGAGGCCACGCGTGCTTTTCACTTGCAGATTTCCAATGCCCCTTCCAGGAATGAGTCTTCTATGTCAACTACACTGGTGGAAGGGATCCAAGCTCGATTGCAAGCTGAGAAGGTGGCTGCGTCTGGTCTGTGATGTGGTTGGTTTGTAAGTTTTTATGTTTTGTGTTTTATGTTCATCTGTTAATACTACAATTCTTTTCACCAATATGTAAAGTGATTGGTGACTCTCATTCATTATAGTTTAAAAAAAATACTTTTTATATAATATATGCTTATACTTTAACCAAATCATGGATTTTACACTTGTGAATAATATACCATCTGCATATAATGTTTCACAAATTTGGGTTTCTGTTGCTGATTCACACTTGTGCTGGTTGGATGTTTCATCTGGTGTTGGACTTGGTCCACACAACAAATGGTCCTCAACTCACCATGTCTCACCAACAAGAAAGAGTTGATTCACCTTGAGGGTACGGCTCTTGGTGTGATTCTCAAATCCGTTGATGGTTGCCAGGTTACCCAAAACTGGATGGTTTTCACTTGCCATGGTCCTAGACTTAAAAGTGGCTAATCCAAGGGGTACGGCTCTTGGTAAAGATTTTATCAAATCCGTTGATAGCTGTAATAGCTTGCTTAAAGCTATAGGGTTTTCAACTCACCGATGCTTCATTGCTAAGAGTTGGCGAGTCCAGAAGGGTACGGCTTCTGGTAAAGACATATCAAATCCGTTGACGGCTGTGATGGTTTGCCTAAAATCATCAGGGTACCCCCACTCACCATTGATTCACGTTTTAAGAGTTGGGTTGGGTTCTGGTCTCCCAGGGTGATGCTTATTCCACCAGAAAGATTGGCTAGCCCAAGAGTGAGCAGCTACTTGGTAAAGGCTCATCAAATCTGCTCATGTTGCTGTAAAGATTCAACACGATGCTGATTTGTTTCAAGCTTTGAAGAAGCTTCTAGTGTTCCATGTTGCGGCGGTTCTTATGTCTCTTATCTTGCTGATGCTGCTGTTTCAATCCTCAAGCTTTATTGCACATTTTTCGGGAAACTTGAACTCAACAAGTCAAATTCAAGTTTAAGGGAGGATTTTTAGGACCATTGAATAGTTAATTGTAATAGGTAGACTAGGAGGTATGTAGTTCCTCCTGGTCATAGTAGTAGTTGGAGCAAGTCGTGCTCCTAGTCTTAGTTAAAGTCAAACTTTATTATTTAGTTATTATTCTGTTAGGATATGCATGAGATATGTTAGGAAAGGATATGCATATCAGTTTTACACGTTTTGTTTAATGATGTATTAGGGTTTCCTTGTAGTATAAAAGGAACCTTAGGCAGAAGGGTTATACACACCTTCATCAAACGTAATTCTAGTGATCATTAATATTATAAATCCTTAGAAAAGGATTAAGTCATTATAGTTATTCTGTTCTTCTTTATAGTATTTGTATTCCGCACTTATATTGTGTATAGTCTCTCTGTGAATAGACTTGTGATTACAGAAGTCGTTCACCGTTCCTGACAAGCTGCAAGATCCACATCTAGTAGACCCAACAAACTTAATTCATGTAATATGTTTTTAAATGACTATTATGATCATTGCTCTATATATTATGTGTTATCGATCCACCAAAGTAAAACCCCATGTACTATTCCGCTGCATTTGACCATTATGGGGGTGTTACAGAATGGTATCAGAGAGCATAGTTATAGAGAACCAGATCAAAAATAAAACTTTTAAAATAATAAAAATTTTAAAATGGACTATAACTGGAATTTTAAATCAATTAAATTAACAGAAAAATTGATTTTTGGGGAACCTTTATAGTTAGGCATATAGCATATAGAGCATGCATATTATGTGAACTAACTATACGTTGATTTATAACCTCCGAGTTATTAAATCACCTAAGTATCTACACCTACTTTTAACAAGCATTGTTAAAAGATATAAACCTCATCGCATATGCATTTTGAAAACTTTTTAAATTGTGTAAGCTAATACTTACTCAACTTTGAAATGCTATTATTTGTAGATATCATGATGAGACCTACTATTGTGACTACTTTTGAGGAGCTCATGGTTCCTACCATCGCACCTTTATCGCCGACATCAGTACTTGCGGACATGCATCTGACACTGAGTCCAGAGGTGACCAACCAGATGGAGTTATCATACTTTCGGATTCTCCTACTCCATCACCACCTGCTATTTCTCCTACTTCACCTCTACTAGTTGTACCTGTATCTCCACCTAGGGAGGCAGATCAAGTTGTGCCTACTCTACCACCCTTACCACCACTTTCTACACTCCACTCTTATCCTACCAGTGCCTTGCCACCTCGCAAGAGGAGGCGTGACTCTACTCCTGACTCGACCTTCGAGGTAAGAGAGGGTTCGGGAGCTAGCCAGGCTAGACTTGACGCTCTATAGGCGCAGGTTGACACTCTTGTAGCCTGACAGGCATAGGATACTGCACTCATCCATACCTTACTGCACGCGGACCAGCAGGGACGCGATGTACTTCAGGAGAGATTTAACTCTCTCTACTGGACTATGGCTGCTGAGTCACATACTACCCAGAGTTCTTTGGGGATGACCCAGGACACCATACAGTGGCTTCTGGATGAGGTTTCTTACCTCCGATATCACTTAGCTTCACTAGAGGGTTATCAGTACAAGACCCAGGCTGCTGTACTCACACAGGAGGAGACCTTCAGGATCTTCATCGACCTGGCAGAGATTAGTCAACAGGGGGTCACTGCTGAGACAGATTTTCTTCGGAGTGCTGATACTGCACGCCAGATTCAGTTACTATAGACTATGAGGCTTTCCCGAGAGACGAGGAGAGCTATGATTGACATGCAGGATGCTCGTGCACCCATACCACCAGCCGGACCAGCAGCACCTGCAGGTAGTCACACTAGTGTAAGATATATATCTTTGTATATCATGGAAAGCATTGAGTTGCATCTCAGATCGCATGATTTAGGTATTTTGTACTTATATTTCTTTTCAGTTGTATCTCTATCATTAGCACCTAACCGTAGTAGGTAGGTTATCTTTTGTTGTACTACAAACATATGTACCACTATTTTAGACAGGCTTGTTGTATCCCTGTCTTAGATTGGTTGTACTTGCATTATATTATTATTCACCAGAAATGACATGTTATCGTTTACTTGTTTGCTTGTATTTATATTATTATGAACTCTTGACAGGTTATCCAATTTGTTGTGAATTCTATGCATACATATTTTCCATGCAGCTTAATATAACAATCTTATTGATCAACTAATAAATCTCATCCTTGTGTATTATAGAAAAATGGCACAAAGAGTCACTCGACAGAATCCCGACGCTGCTCCCACAGTGACTATTTCGGAAGCACAACTTAGAGTGCTTATCGGGCAAGGCATTGCTGATGCTCTAGCCGCCAGGGAAACACATCCTAACAGGAACCAAGGCGACAGCCAAAACTCCAATGCTAGAGATCGAGTTACCAGAGGGTGTACTTACCCTGACTTCCTAAAATGCAAGCCAAGTTACTTCAAGGGCAAGGAAGGGGTAGTGGAACTCATGCAATGGTTCGAGAGAACCGAGATTATGTTCCGTATTAGTGACTGTACGGAAGAAAACAGGGTGAAATTTGCCACCTGTACTCTTTTGGAACATGCTCTCACATGGTGGAACTCACTAGTTGCTACCCTTGGGCATGATGAAGCCTATGGGATGACTTAGACTGCATTGAAAGAAATATTTACCGTGAAATACTGTCCTCGCGGTGAAATCAAGAAACTAGAGATTGACTTGTGGAACCTCAAATGCACAAATCATGATATCACGGCCTACAATCAGAATTTTCAGGGATTGACTTTGATGTGTATCCGAATGTTCCCTGTTGTGAAGGATAAGATCGAGAAGTACGCTAGTGGACTTCCTGTTTATGTTCATGATAGTGTACTCGCATCCCGACCCGCTACGGTCAAGAGTGCCATAGAGTTTGCCACCGAGTTGCTGGACAAACGGGGACGTGATCACTTGCTTAGGCAGTCAGAGTAAAAGAGGAAAGTTGATGTGAACTACCGTAGTCATCACCAGGCCCAACAACCAAAAGACAAAACTTGGGTCAGGTATGCAGTGCTGTTTCCTCAGGACCACCTCCATATGTAGGTAACAAGCCAAAATGTTCCAAGTGTAATTTCCATCACTACCCTAATGCTGAATAACGAAGGCCCGGACAGAGCAACGCACATGCTCCGGCCATCAGGAACAACTCCAGTACCAATTACAGGCCCAATAATGGCAACAGTCAGAACTTCCGTAGAAGTGGACAGCAGGGAAACCGCCAGCACACTGGCAGTGGTAATATGGCACGTAGGGAAGTTCGTTGCTATGGTTGCGAGGAGATCGGACACATCAAACCCGAGTGCCCAAATTGAGCAGTCAGGAACGAGACAGAGGAGAAGCACCAGCCAGAGTTTATGTTATAGGAGATACCAAAACCAACCCCGAATCTAATGTAGTTACTAGTAAGTTTCTTCTGAACAATTATTGTGCAACTATTTTGTTTGATACGGGAGCCGATAGGAGTTTTATATCCACTGAGTTTAGTAGTTTACTAGGCATCACTCCTACACAGCTAGACGACTGTTACAAAGTCGAATTAGCAGACGGTAAAATCATCGAAACTAATACTATTCTAAGAGGTTGTCCCTTAAACCTTCTAAATTATCCATTCGACATTCATTTGATACCCGTAAATCTGGGTAGTTTTGACGTCATTATTGGTATGGACTAGTTAGCAAAATATCATGCAACCATAGTGTGTGACGAAAAGCTATTTCGTATACCATGGGGAAAGGAAAATCTAATTGTCCAAGGAGAAGGAAATTCAGATAGAACTGACACCAGACTGAGTGTTATCTCATGCACCTAAGTCCAGATGTCCTATCTTTTTAGCACATATTTCAAAGACAGACGAAGAAGAGGAACCAGAGAAGAAACAAATCAAGGACGTGCCAATTGTCCGTGATTATCCCGGAGTTTTCCCCGACGACTTACCTGGTTTACCTCCGACTCGTCAAGTGGAATTTCAAATTGACTTGATACCAGGAGCTGCACCTGTAGCTAAAGCACCATACCGATTAGCACCGACCCAGATGAAAGAACTCGCTGAACAACTTCAAGAACTATCAGACAAAGGTTTTATCAGACCCAATTCCTCACCCTGGGGAGCTCTAGTGCTTTTTGTCAAAAAGAAAGATGGTTCTTTCCGAATGTTCATCGATTACAGGGAACTGAATAAGTTAACTATAAAGCATCGTTATCCGCTACCACGAATCGAAAAACCTATTTGATCAACTACAAGGATCAAGTGTGTATTCCAAGATTGACTTAAGATCTGGATACCATCAGCTGAGAGTCAGAGAGGAGGACATACCAAAAACAGCCTTCAGGACTCATTACGGTCATTACGAATTCCAGGTCATGTCATTTGGATTGACCAACGCACCAGCCATATTCATGGACCTCATGAATCGAGTGTGCAGACTGTATCTAGATAAATTCGTCATTGTGTTCATCGATGACATACTCATCTATTCCAAGAATGAAGAGAAGCTATAAACCAAATTCTCCAATTGTTATTTTTGGATTCCTAAAGTACATTTTCTTGGTCACGTGATTGACAGCAAAGGAATTCAGGTAGATCCCGCGAAAGTCGAATCCGTAAAGGATTGGGAAGTACCCACTTTACCAAAGGAAATTCGACAATTCTTAGGTCTTGCCGATTACTACCGGATATTTATAGAAGGGTTTTCTAAGATAGCTAAATCTATGACGAAGCTTACTCAAAAGGCGTGAAATTTGATTGAGGAGATAAAGAAGAAGCCGCATTCCAAACCATAAAACAAATTGTGTAGTGCACCTATTTTAGCCTTACTAGAAGGCAACAAAGATTTCGTTCTCTACTGTGATGCCTCACACAAAGGCTTAGGAGCTGTGTTAATGCAGAGACAGAAAGTGATTGCTTATGCTTCAAGACAACTGAAGAAGAATGAGCAGAATTACTCTACTCATGATCTAGAGCTTGGATCCGTAGTTTCTGCCTTAAAAATATGGAGGCACTACCTATATGGAACAAGTGCATAGTGCATACCGATCACAAAAGTTTGCAACACATTCTAGACCAGAAGGAGCTGAACATGAGACAACGTCGTTGGATAGAATTGCTCAGTGACTACGATTGTGATATCAAATACCACCCAGGTAAAGCCAATGTAGTTGCAGATGCACTAAGCCGCAAGGGAACTGATCCTCCCATGAGAGTTCGAGCCTTAGTTATGACCATTAGCTTGGATCTACCCAAGAAGATATTAGAGGCTCAACTCCAAGCACATAAGCCTGAAAACATTGGGAAGGAAGATATGGGAGGAATGCTTAGGACATATCTAAGCAAGGAAAAGTTATAAGCCAGAGCAGACGGAACGTTATGTTTACACGGGACAAGTTTGTTACCATGTTACGGAGACTTGAGAAGCGTAATCATGCACGAGTCTCATAAGTCTATGTACTGCATACATCCCGGATCTGAAAAGATATATCAGGACGTGAAGAAGTTATATTGGTGGCTAAACATGAAGGCAGACATTTCCACATTCGTGAAGAAATGTCTTACTTGTGCCAGAGTGAAGACAGAACATCAGAGGCCATCGGGTTTGTTAGTCCAACCCGAGATACCGAGATGGAAATGGGACAACATCACCATGGACTTCATTACCAAACTTCCCACTTCATCTCACGGTTACGATACGATTTGGGTAATCGTTGACCGACTTACAAAATCAACTCATTTCCTACCCATTAGAGAAAATGAATCTCTGAACAAGCTGGCCAAACTGTACCTAAAGGAAGTTGTGACTCGACACGGTATACCATCATCTGTGATCGAGATGGTAGATTTACGTCAAACTTTTGGAAAGCTTTTCAACGAGATTTGGGAACAAACTTGGACATGAGTACTGCTTATCACCCACAGACTGACAGTCAGAATGAACGAACAATCCAAACATTGGAAGACATTCTGAGGGCATGTGTGATCGACTTTGGAAAAGGATGGGTCGAACATATACCATTGGTTGAATTCTCCTACAACAACAGCTACCATGCCAGCATCAAAGCAGCACGATTTGAGGCCCTCTATGACCGCAAGTGCAGATCACCCGTGTGCTGGGCAAAGGTGGGGGAATTTCAGCTGACTGGACCCAAACTGATCCAAGAGACTACTGAGAAGATCACTCCGATCAAACAAAGGATCCAAGCTGCACAAGACAGACAGAAGAGCTATGCAGGTCGCAAACGAAAACCTATGGAATTCGCAGTAGGTGACCGTGTTATGCTCAAGGTATCACCTTAGAAGGGCATTGTACGATTTAGAAAACGTGGGAACATACATCCACATTACGTAGGAACCTTCAAAGTGATTGCCAGAATCGGTGAAGTCGCTTATCGTTTAGAGTTACCCCAGCAGTTGAGCCAGGTACACTCTACATTCCATGTCTCAAACCTAAAGAAGTGCTACACGGATGAGCCGTTAGCCATGCCATTAGAGGGAGTCCACTTTGATGACAAACTCCAATTCATAAAAGAACCTGTATAAGTCATGGAGAGAGTAGTCAAGAAACTGAAGCGAAGCCACATTCCGTTAGTTAAGATACACTGGAACTCTAGGAAAGGTCCTGAGTTCACTTGGGAACGCGAAGAATCATTTAGAGCTAAGTACCCACACCTGTTCACCTGAGAAGTAACGTCATCTTAAGCTTTGAGGACAAAGCTAAAATAACGAGATAATGTTGTAAAACCTGTAGTTTTCAGGTTTTAACCATGACATCATTGTACACGTCACCTCATGATATCTATATATATTACCACCATTGCATGAAATCTTTGAGCAATCATATGTATCGTACATGAGCATACATCATTTAAATCATTAGAACATGTAAAATTTGATCATATGACATTACATTATGATTATGAGTATTTAATCATAAGGACACAGGCACATTGGTATGACTATATTATATGAGCATACGAGGTCTTAAACAATCATTTCTTTTGGGACTATTAAGTCACCTGAAATACTTGATCATATGCATACATCAATTTGATTTATTAAAATCTAAACCCATGATCACAATTTAATAACAGTTACCAAAGAACTTTTTTATGCTTCAAAATATATAATTATATATTTTCCTCACCTCATAAACAATACTACGATACGACATAAACTACTTTTCATTATTAAACACTACAATCATCCACTTTAACTCATTTTCACAAGTGTCTCACATTTTAAATAAAGTAAACTATACAGTTATTTAATTAGGACTATACTTTCACTAAAAACCCCAAAACTTAACCAAATCAACTTGGACTTAAACCTACTCATACAATATTATACCTAGATTCCAAATAACCATACCAAAACACAAAAATCAAACTAAGAACTATCCTAGAGACAACACATTAGCCGAATACCATAACCACACATCTATACATACCTACAAACCTTTTCAAACACATTTGACTTTACAAACATGTACATCACACCCTAATTAAACCTTATACTATTAAAGACCCCTCTTGTCCCTTTGACCCATGGTATGTGACGGTTAGGAGTATACATTGGGAGCAAGTGTACAAACTTAACATTAAAACTATGTACCCTCTAAATCCTAGGTTAGATTATGTTGTACTAGAAAGATCATCAAGTCTCACCCTTTTGCTTCCCTCTTGCCGTGGCCTAACCTCAAACCACATACACTCACCATACTTTGATATTTAGCTAGCATTTGAACTTCCACTTCTCACTCACTTCACATATATTCGGATCTATTACATCCCATACACACGAGATATATATCCCACCTCATTTACTACCAATTAATTTTCTCAAGAACATTTAGTGCAAGTTCACTCCTAATTCGTGACTCACAAGGCAAACAAATACCCCCTAGGTCGCGGTTAAGGATCTAGACGTGTAAAACTCGAGTAGAAACAAGGGTTTGGCTAGTATTGTTCATCATTCATCATCTTCTCTACATAAACACTCCACATCTCCATTTCATTACTTCACATTACATACCATGCATAAGTAATACTAGAAAACGAGACTATGGTTACATGCACACGTAAAAACCACCATGACATAACCTACAAACACTAGGTAAGCCACGACTTATCATATTTCGTGGGTAAGCCTACTTGGAAACCCTAGAACTATGGTGAACTACTGTAAAAGTGGTGCATACGAGCCCTAGAAACTAGAACTAGTAATATAAACACGAAACCCAAGTAATATAAGCCCATTATTCTCGCCTTATTATTAAGCCGAATAGAAATCACTTATTTGATAAGCCCATATAGTTAATATAATCATTTAGGAGTAGAGGAACTAATTAAGCCCACTTGAATCTCTCATGAGCCTTAGATAAATCCACGAATCAAATAAGCCATTATACGGCTTATTATAATAAGCCGAGACACAAATAAGCTATAAGCCGAGAGCCCCATAAGCTATAAGCCGAGAGCCCTATAAGCCATAAGCCAAGAAATAAATAAGTCCATAAGCCCAATTAACTAGTGTAGATTAATTAGTCATACTTAATCAAATTATTAGTAAGTTAAACAAGCCCAAAGCTTTAGCCCGTTAGGCCCCAAAACCTAAACCGTGACCTTAATGGGCCAACCGAGCCCAATCTCAGTTTTGGGAGACTTTTTGGGCCATTTTTGTAAAGTGGTGAAAGTACTAGTAAAAAACGTAAGTTTATAAAACATATATACAATTTTCGTGACCCTTAAGAAGTATAAGGACCAAATTCGCCATTTTTAAAAGTATATGGTGCGTTTGTTTTTAAACCGAGAACCAATAAACCACAAGGACTAGTTTAGTCACTTTGTAAACATTTATAAAACCCTAGAGTTACTTTTCGTGCCTCAAATAAATCATTTCGAGACATAGGGGACTAGTGTCTCACTTTTAAAACATAAAACAAGCCCTAGCCCCTTATTAAATGTTTTCGAGACTTAGGGGAGGTTTTTTGTCATTTCACTAAAGTAAACCGAGCCTAGGGACTCGGTTGTAAATGTTTTGAGACTAGTGAAACCCTACGGACCTAAATTGCCACATTTTGAAAGTATTGTAAGCCCTAGGGGCGTGTTTTGGAATTAAATATAACGAACGAGGACTAACGATGTGATACACTTAACGAACCAAACCCTAAATGGTATTTTTGGAAGTTACTATACTACAAGGACTTGCGTGTAATTTTAATTTAATTAAAAATATTAATAAATCATTTTATTAATAAATTAAATTAATTATTTTTGAGTATTAAATAAATTACTAAGATTTAATTACGAGACTTTTTAAACAAACAAATCATATTAGATAAATTTGGATCCTTATGAAAATTTGATGGACAAAATTAATTTCTTACAATTAATTAATTAAATAAAATACATTTTGCACTTTGTTGAACAATTTAAATATATTTTTAGAAACTAAAAATATATGTTATATTATTAACAGCCCACTATAAGTTTAAGCACTTAAACAATCGTAACGACTTATTAATTCGTGATCATGCATTTCATCAAACTACATTTTATCTATGCATTTTATTTGTGCATTTACTGAGTCATACATAAATTACTTAGTTATTTCTACCACTTCGTGATCATATTGTGCCAGTTTATTCAGTGACATCATCACTACATCATTACTACTGAGGTGAGTTCATGGCCCCATCTTTACTGTATTTATAACTGGGGGAGAAAACATACTAAAACTTTATATATGTAAACATGCACAAACAACATCAATAAATAACAACTTATTGCCTATTGTTTTCCTAATTCCCGTGGACTGTAATAGTTATTAGTGTAGCGCGAAATGTTATGAATAGATCTATTCGGGTATTGACAACACCTGGCCTGCGTGACTTGCTATCACGAAACGCTTAGGCCAAGCAACATGTTTATTTCATTGTCGGACTGAGGGAAACAACATCGGGTTTGACCATAATGGCGCCTAAGCATCATGTCTAGCTTCTATTACAGGGCAATAGGAACTTCTATAGTAGTGGCTGTGATTGTCCTACAATGATCGTGGTGTTTGGCATATAAGTACATTTATTTATTAAATTAAACCTGTGAATTCACCAACCTCGTGTTGACCCCCACATTTTACTTTATATGTTTTCTCAGGAAAATAAACAGGTTCATGCATTGGATCCCAGCATCATAGAAGCATCATGTTACCATCGGGCTGGGATATTCTTCAAATTTATAATAAATGTTGTTTTCAGACAAGATACTATATTTGTACAATTTAATTAATGTAATACGTTTTTAAATGACCATTATGATCATTGCTTTATATACTGTGTGCTATCGATCCACCAAAGTAACACCCCACATACTATTCCGTTGCATTTGACCATTATGGGGGTGTTCCAAGGGTCTTCAAGTACACCCATGGCAGCAAGACGCAAGCCATGGCGTGCTAACCAACGATTATCAGCTACTTCCTGCATCAAGCGTGGGTATAGGTCAGCATCAAACTCCACGCTTAATCGCTTCAGCTGGCTGGCAAGGTCATCAACATCGCCCTTAACCCGTGCGCCCAGCGCATCCACACCAACTACAAACTGGTCTTTTCCCTACTCAAAGGCTTTCATGGCCTCAATGTTTAAAGCCTTGAACAGGGCAACCTGCGTGCGCTCATCAACAAGGGAGGTGTTGGGCCATCCCTCTCCTTGGAAAGAGAGTTGATAAGACAGCATCCTGGCGCCCCCTTTTAGCCTCTTGGTCAATTTTCGCCTGCATTTCCCCGAGGGAAAGGGTCTTCTTAAACTACCTATCTACATCTCTCCTCCGAAGATTGGACTTAGGTAGAAAGTTCCAGGAACCTTTTCTTGATGCGTGACATAAGTGTCACGTTCTGCGATGAAAAGTAACCCACTTCGTCTGCAAGAACCGCATCATTCATCTCTTCAAGCACAACAGCTCGGCCAGGAGGCACAAGGTTGTCAAAAAAGCTGGCGTAGTCAAAGGCGCTTGTCAACTCCGAAGATATGGGCAGATCCCATTTTGGAGCAAAAACGGGATCTGGGGCAAACGCACTTCCCCCTGTTGTAGTATCCTTTGAAGGGGAAGGTGTGTTAGCTGCCTTGGCAGATAAGTCCTCCTGATCATCACTGTTACGAGAAAAGGAGAGATCAGATGAAAGGGGGGGGGTATAAGTGCGATAGTACTAAGACAAACGACAAGTATGTTTACCTTAAGTTGATGGTGGCAGGGGGAGTTCGTGGAGGAGTCCTTGCAGCATCCTTTTCAATGTCTTCTTTAGCCGCGCTCGCACTGGAGGTTTCCTCGTGTTACTCGCGCGCCTCTGCTGACGAGGGCCTAGCCCCCGTGCGAGCGGACTTACGAGAAGCCTTTGGAGAGCTCCTCTGCCTCTTCCTCAACAAGGAGGAGTTCGCCTCCTCGTCCTTCTCAAATTGTTGAGAGGCGAACTCAGCATCCTCAGTAAAGTTGTCCGAGGATAGCGAGGAGCTGAGGAACGATGGTGGTGGTTGTTCTTGTGGTGGTTGTTGTTGTTGTTGCACTGGTTGTTGTGGTAGCTGCTCTGTGTCGGTGTCTTCTTGTTTATGCGCCGCGGAAGCTTCCCCAACTTCCAGATCCATGGTGTTCTTGTGCGCACGTTCCTGCAGTGACTCTTCATTTTCCCTCTCAGGGTGGGCGTAGACTATCAAATCCTCGAGGAAAGCACCACGAACAAGGTCGAGTACATCCATTGCTGCAAAACGACAAAACATACAAACAAGAAAACAAATTTTTAGTGTTTAGTTAAAGATGGTACTTACAGGTTGATATGAAGAACGCAGGAAGAACCACTAACCCTGGCCACTGTGGGTACGGAAGACAGGTATCTGATGAGCGCCTCAGATGATTGTGCTACTCAGACCAAGAATAACCAACAAAGCTTCAGGGTACGGTTGCACATGAATGCGGTTGTTATTCAAGAGCTCCGCGTCCTCAGTATTGTAAGAGTTAGGGCCAGGCGTTAGGTCCTTCCTCACCGTTCCAGTGGTCAAAAAAGGAAAGTGAAAGGGAAAAGCAGCTTCGTCAATCCAAAAGAACCTATCACTCCAATCCCTTAGTGAATCTATTTTTCCATCCTAGCACTGCATTCCGTTCTTTCGCTTAGCGAATGAAACCCAACCATTGGCAAGTTGTCGTTTGTAGAACACACGAAATAAGTCTATGGTTGGCTCTATATCTAAAGTACGGTAATAAATTGCAAAGTTCGAAATTTTAGCCCCCCTATACAATGCAATTGAGAAACGTGGATCTCATAATGCATTAACACGCTGATGAGGAAGCGTGACATGGTTATACATTGATTGGTGTAGTAAAAAAACCGGGTGTATATTCCTATTTCCCCCTAGCGCCTACCCGATATTGTGTCGGGGGTTGGGAACTTCTGGGTGAAAATAATTACGAATGTAGTATTCCGTCGTGAACTGGTCAAGTTCATCTATGGTGAGGGTCGAAGTAACTTCGGAAAGTTGTCTAACCATGATTGCGCAAATAAAATAACGTGGTAGCAAGGATTACCTTAGAAAGAATCTGAGTTATTCGGAGACGTTAATGAAGTTTGGGAGTTTGGAAGTTTGGAAGTGATGGGCAGTCAATGGGCGGTGTCAGAGGTATATATATAGCCATCCTAATTTACTGTTCAATGCTTGGATCTGAGCCACGTGTTACCCACTTGCTAAAACCGACGGTAGAAGGTGAATGGGTAAATATGACGTGGCAGACACTTTTCCCGAGTTTCGAGGAGGTTAGGTAAAATGGGGGATGAATGTCTTCGTGGCGGGAGTATTCGAATTCTTATTGGATACTCATATAGCGCCTATGCGCGTATGGTTGTTTGAGCACTTAGAAGGTTGTAGTCTAGTAGCCGCGGTTAGAACCTACAACCACTAGACTGGGAGGACATGATGACGTATAGTCCCTAAGTCAGGCTGGATAGTCCGATCCACGAGTGCTACCCATATCCATCAAAGTATGGACCAATGCTTATGCAACACGCGTACAGCCCAGGAGGCCCGGTAAACCGTTGTCGCACATACGGTTCATTACTCAACCGTGTCCTCATCGGCTTGCGACAGGATTAGACAAGAATATAATCTATCATATAGATATATTCGCCTAAGGGTAAGAGATATACACTTACCTTGGTTATGCAATAAGGATCAAGCTATTTTGGGTCATTATCTCTTCCTTAGGCCGCAAGAGTAGGAGAGCCCAGCCAGGACTCTCTCGGGTATAAAAGGAACCCCCAAGGTTCTACAGAGGTACGATAAACATAATACCCTAAACCCTCACATAATACTTAAATCGATTACTTACTCTTACGCTGGAGTCTAACCGTGGGACAAGCGCCCACGGTAAGCCTAACGGTGTCTCTTTTTAGTGTACAAGGTCTTCAAACAAGTTTCACTTGGTGCAAGAGCCGGAGTCCACCAGACCCCGAATTAAGCCTAATTCGGGTCCAGCACGGTCCATCCAACTTTTGTATCAACAATCAGCTCTAATGTGACGGATGTAGAGCACACACCACAGTCACCTTGTAAATCTACAAAACATGTACTAGGATGCACTCATACGCCCCACATGATAATAATAATGGCCAAATAACTTAAAGGGACGCGGAGAGAAATCACTCTCGTCATGGACGAGTCATAACACCGGTACCTCAAGTGTTATGGTAATGGTACCTCCATAACTAGGTGGACATGGTCATGCATGTATATAGCTCGGGCAATTTAAAATGATAACATAGAATTTACTAAACAGTTTTATGACATGTAAACTACTGGGGAAAACAGATGGCAGCAATCGGGAATCCTAATCATGTATAGAAAGAGAATGTCCTTACCGAAGGACGGAATTTTTGTACCTTATGTCCAGTAACGAAATGAAGATGAAAGTGGAAAGTAACTACCCCGACTTCACGAGTTCTACATAATAAAGGACGTGAATGAGTTGTATGTTCAATGTATAAATTACTGATTCTTAATTTAGTTTACTTTTTGACTTATTTTACTCGTTCTGGACTTGTTTTACATGTTCTTGACTTGTTTTACTGTTTCATGCTTTATCATATATTTCTTAGTGTTTCATGTGTTCTTGATTAACGTATTTCATGTTTCATGTGTTATTATACTTGATGTTTCATAAAAAGTAACTTTCTAAAAATAGAAGGTTTCTATATATAGTAGCTATCCAAAAATAGCAGGTTTCCATATATAGCAACTTTCCAAAAATAGTAAGTTTCTATAATTAGTAAGTTTCCAAAAACAGAAAGTTTCCAAAGTTAGTAAGTTTCCAAAAATAGAAAGTTTCCATATTTAGTATGCTTCCATAAATAGCCATAAGCTTGTTTAATAAGTATAAAATATAAGCTAAAGCTTAATGAATATATTTTATAAGTCATGATTAATTAAATGTCATAATTTATTAAAGTTTATTAATAAATAAATATTTTAGTCTAACATAATAATTATTAATTAATAATATAATGCATGATTTATAAGTGATTATTAATTAATATTATAACATGATTTTATATCAATAAAACTTTACCATAAAATTATAATTATATAATTAAATTAAAGTAAGGTATTAATTTAACTAAACCATGGTTAACATGTAATTAAATAATTATGCTAAGTCCTTAATTAAATTAATTAAATGTGTCATGCTTTTATATCATGAAGAATTATACAACATAATTATTAAAAGTCTAAGGTTAATTTAATTAAGTGTACAATGTTATTTCATTAATAATTATATCAAATAAATATATTCTAAGTACAGATTAATTTAATTAATTATAACATGATTTATTTTAATATAACTAAATAATTAATATTAATTAACTAAGCAAAAATAATAGCTAACACACCCTTGTGTGTTTCGAGTACCCGAGCCCAAAAATAGCTTCACCGAGACCCCCATGTCTCGGCAGCACCAACCTCACCACCACAGCCACCGGGCTGTGGTTTCTGCCACCATCCGTAGCTTTCTGCCACTGACTGTGTGGTGGTTCCCGCCGGGAGAACCCGGTTCCCACTGTTGCGAACCAAACACCCCCTGTTCGAACCAAACACTCCCTGCTATGGGGTTTTGGTGTTGCGACTAACCAAGCAAAACCGCCACCGACCCCTTTATGGGGTTCGACTGGCCAAACAATACCCCCACCGAGAGCTGTGGCTCTCGGTATTCGTGACAAACCAAACCAAACCCCGCCTTAATCTTGTTTAACATATGTTTTAATCATTCAATCATCATGTGTTCATACCTTATTTTTATTCATTCATGATCAAAGAAATAATTAGAGAAAAGATTAAAGATTTAGGAGTATCGTATGTGATTTAATGAATGATGATCACACTTGACCTAAACCCGAATTAATCCAAAACCAAACTTTGCTTTTCCCTTTTCTTGTTTTCTTGGCCGGCGGTAGAACACAAGAGACCTAGGGTTTCTTTAATTTTTGTTAAACTTTGTAAAGTGAGTTCCTTGAGATGTTTTTGGTTATTAGTTTAAGCTTAACTGGCCGGGCTTGGTCCATCTTGTTCCTTTTCTCTTTAAGGCCGGCCAAACACCCCCTTATGTTTAGTTTTTCTTGTTTTAGTTTATTCCTCGTGTTTTAATATTCATGGCATACGTTCGTGTTTTAAACTCGTGTTAATTTTTGTCGTGCTTTAATTATTATACTTAAATACTTGTGAATGATAAATAAATAATATACGAAATGATTGTATTTATACATTAAATATTCATGATACGTGTTTTGTATTAATTACAAAGTTTTAATTAATCCGTGTTTTATGTATTTAATGCTTCATGTATTTTATTCGGGTTTTATAGTAGTCTTGGGTACATTTCAAGCAATGGTTGTTTTAAACAATGGTGGATGTAATTCTAACACTTAATGTCATTACTCTTTATTTGTTGTTAGTATCCTAACTATGGTTTATAGGATTATGAAGATATTTCTTGGATTTGCATTCTCATGGCAAGCTTTCTAATTTCCATTTTGATTGCATTTGATTATAGCATCATATATTCTTAGTTAAAATGCTTTTGTTCTTACTTTATAAACATTTCTGGTTATTCTTCGTTCAAAATTAGATCAAAATCTGGGTTTATTTGTGTTTATCCTTTCTTCCTAGAATCATACGAATCCCACAAATCCCTTTAAAAGGTCCATCCCTTATGAAGAAAGGGTCCATGGGTATGCCACAAAAATCTTTTTCAAACACTTTCTTGTTCTTTCGCGAACCCGTTGTGCAACAAAGATGAACCCCTTCTTAAGGGTTCGTGAGTCTGCAGGTCTACATGCATTTTTCATCATTACTCTTCATTTAATCTCCCAATTCCCTAAACACTCTTCCATCTCCTATTAGTTTGACTTATAATTGTGGCTGCACCATTTACTGTCTCCTATAATCACCACCTTTAATCTTCTTTGTATGGATCTTCATTAAATCCTTTAATTCAAATTCTTCCTTAAATTCCTCAATATATTTCTCTTCATTGTCCTATAACCATCACATCCTGTTACACTCTAAAAACTCCAAAAACTTTCTATCTTTTACCATGCCTAAAACCTCAAATCTTCTTCCGAAGCCATTCCAAAATGCACCATCCGAATCTGGGTTCGACCATGCTGTCTTGACAACCCCATTCACCATCCGCCGTCCAATCCACCCACCTTCAATCACACTTCACCCATTAGGGATGAAATATCCCAAAATCTTGGTGATATTCTTAGAGATTCAAGATCACCAAGACACCACCACCTATTAAAACTTCAGTTACCACAGCTCCACCACCGATAACTACACACTCTGTCAATATCATCTCTACATAACCAACACACACCACAAACCTTCAACCATTGGAGCTCTTCTCCACACCACCTATTTCTCCTCTTCCTTATCATGAGAATCTTGAGGATATACCTCCTCGTTCCTTGGCACCATCACCACCACCACCTTAAGTCCAAACTTACATGGACAATCTCTCCCTTCTCTCCGGTGATTCTCTTTATATCCCATCCTTTATAGGATTATATGATTCCTTATGGGTCGAGCCACCAACCATGTAACCTCCTCCCTAAAACTAACCCTCTAGTGTCATTCAATCTCCTTCTAGGAAACGTCTCCTCAAAGAGCTTGACTGTCACACCCCACCGTGGCAGAACACGAGGCGCGAACTATGGATATCATCAAAACAAACGGTATCTCTATAGAGAAAACTAAATGCAAAACAAAAATGTCAAAAATGGCAACACAATGTCATGACAATATCTCAAATCAAATTTAGGGGTCTAGGTAAGTAGGTAACAAGTCATACCTCTTACCCAAGATAAACAAACAAAACAATCAAACATATAGGTGCCATACAATGTACTCATTCAAACAAATATAAGTAAATCTAAGAGGAAAGAGGTTCCTCCATATGCAATCCTAGGCATTTCCAAATCCTATCCACTTCTATTCTCTACCTTCACCGCAATCTCACCTGAAAGAGACACTAAAACACGTCAACATAAAGTTGGTGAGAGCCATAGGTTTAGATTCCAAACCAACACAAAACATAAAATTTCAGTTGTGAATCATAAACATTAAAAAAAATACACATTTGGACTAGGTGTTACAAAATGTAGTAACAAACTAGTAATCAAGATTAAACATTCCAAACCAATCCAAGGCTACATGCCTTACCAATCACCGTTGGTCCCATAGACGCCAATACATCTATATACCAAGCCAAGGCTCCGTCTTACCAATATCTCTTGGTCCCATAGACGCCCATACATCTATGTACCAAACGAAACCATAAATCAATCAAGATTCACATAGCAAGCTTAGCACATAAGTAAACACACGTTGTCCAACACTAACCATTAAAAACAATCACAACTATACATTTAATAATCATTACAGTGTCTCTTCTATCCCATCTGGAAGTAAAGAAAAGCATTTGTAAAACTCAAAGATATGGTACTATGAAACTCACTTGAACGAGCTTCTCAAAATTCCCGCACACTAGGAAAGATCTAAACACAACAATACATATAATCAAGACACGAACCAATAGTATCCCATAATGGATCATCAATCTATGATGGATGTCTAACCCTCTTATGCATTCTAATCTCATTCTAAGACTATAAGTATCACATTACACCCCTCTATGAACCCCACAACTTAGTTATGTTCATATCCTAACCCGTTCTCATTTTACCCAAAACAGTCTCGTTTTTCATACTCAACAAAATGGAACGAACTCCCCCATAGTCAAACCCATATCTTCTGTAAAGAAAATCCTATGACCTTACATGTGTTAGATTTATCTCAGAATTTACCCCAACCCTAAAGCTACTGTTAAGGCTCCGATATATATATATATACTTTTGCCTATCCAGAATTTCCTGATTTTTACATGTCAAACGTTTGCTACCACCAGATGGTCTTAGACCATTACAATGACATAGACCTTAATAGGGACTCTTATGTAACATCTAAACAAGGCCTCACATCCATATGAAAATCTTAACCCATCCCTAAGTACCCTAACCATCTTAAAATTTTATTTGTAAACAGGCTGATCCTAAATCAGTTTTGACAACGACGGTTGTAACCCCCTTTTGCCCCACTTCTTGACCTCTAATTGAGTTCACATTTCTTGCATTCAAAATCTTAATCAATTACATTTTTATGGGTACCAAATTAGACTTCTATATGTTTACCAAACTCCCGTTATGATCAAAACAAGTGACCTACAATTCTGCCCTAATTTCAAAAACGATTTCCCATAATTAGTCTAATTAATCTCCTATACCATGTATAGTTTTAATCCGTAATCAATCTTAACATGTTTAATTAGATTAATTACAGTTTCAAGATCAACCCTAACCCTAAATCCATCATCTATTGATTATAGTTGAATACATAAAGATTAAACTTAAAAATAAGCAAGGGTTTTACCTTAGAATTAATGGAGGATGAGAAACTTCTCGAAACCCTAACTTTTTATTACAGATCGCAGCTTTCTTTATTCCCTGGAGATTTTATGTGTTTTTTAACTAAAAGCCTTATATAGATAACTAGAACAAATCCTAGCCCAATACAAAGTTGCCTTTTTCCCTCTTTTCCTTTTTCTTTTTCTACTGACGGTTTATGACAATATTTTTTCTTTTTATTATTATATATTGTATTAATAACATTACCTTAATTTATTTCAGCTCCTAAAGTCTCATAAACACTAAAACCGTTAAATTAGTCAATTTTACGCGATTACCGTAAAGTACGCAAAAATTAATAATTTTATGAAAAGTCTTAAAATAAGTTAGTGGCTTAAAAAATACGTCTAAAATAAGTTAAAACTAAACATAAACCATTCCCGACACTTAATCCTAAGCCCGAGACCTCTAAACGCTAAACCCTCGTATCGTAAATGTACGATTAATTATAATACATACACGTATATATAAAATCTCGAAATAACACCATTTTATTTCATAGTCACTACCACGTGAGCTCATGAACATGAAATAACCACTCATCATTTCCCTTATAGTGTACCTCGTACTCGTAAACGATGCCTAAATCACACTCTAATCACATAAAGATACTAAATATTCACATAGACATATATGGACACATAATTCCACAAAATACACTCATAATAAAACTAAGTGACGAACCCCAAAAACCGTGGTTGTCACATTGACCACCTTTATGCATTTACTGACATGGTTCAAATGTACATCCACGAAGCCCAACGACTCCTATCATCTATGGAACCTCTACCATCTTAGACACCTTCTTTTTCACACCATGACACTTCTCACCTATCTCATCCCTTTGTGTGTGATCATTTCTGATATACAAAAAATCTTTGTCACTGAGTTCTGATAGGAAATGAGGTTCATTCATAATAACATACTCCAAAGAGTCAATGCCTTGCTCCACCCTCCACCTTAGTGAGGGGGATATCTCTTGTTTCTGTTGTATTATTTTTATCTTTCTACATTTTTTTTTCTTCTCTGTTTACAGAAGCCCCCGAATCCCCCAAACCCCTTCAAAAGGGTCCTACCCTATTACTAAAGGTGTTCGTGGTTTCCTACACCTATTTTATTTCTTGTCTTTTAAATTTTTGATTTTCATCCAAGTGTTCCACATCTTAATGTTGTAATTTTACCTTGAATGAAATCAGTAATGTCTTCTCTTATATCTCTCTTTATTAAATGACTTTATGTTGGGTCTCCTATATTATCTCTCATATCTATGGTTTAAGACTTTGTGTTGGGTCTTAAACAACCTCATGTGACTCTATCTCTTTCCTTTCCATCTTTTTTTGCAGGTTCAATCGACATCATTTTCTATCAATATCTATCTTTACGGATGGCTTTGTGTCGGGTCTCATATACTTGTTCTTGTGAATTTGGTATAAGACTTTGTGTTGGGTCTTCAACAACCATCGTATCAATATATTTATCTTACTATCATCTTTGTTTGCAGGATTGTCACTCCTTCTATCTATTTCTTTCTAACATTTGTTTTGTAGTTTTTATAATCCATGTATTCCCTAGTTCTCCCATTTAGGGGGAGTATCAACCGAGGGGGAGTATATGAAACCATTTTCATCTAGATTTTCAATTTAAAGTTCTTTAATTTCAAGATCTCTCTAAAAATTCCTCTTCTTTTTCCTTCATCTTTTTTCTTTCGACAAAAGGGGGATAAGAGAATATATAAGCATATCTCTAAAACTTATGTCTTGCCTTTAATCACAACTTAAAAATGATTATATGAGTTGTCTTCAACAAAAAGGGAAAAATTGTTAATACAAATATCGCCTAAAAAACGATTTTTATATTCTTAATCTACTATTACGTTTTGTTAACGACAAAACATTAAATCTATTTCTATGTTCATATTAAAACAATACTAACTTTAGTAATATTTTTTTACACTTCTTTTCTTACATATCCCTTTTACAAAAACTCTCCTATACACATCTCACTACAAATTATGCACATTTCTTGTAAATACTTACACTTAAAACATGATTAACTAAAAATGAAAACTAGTTTTATTTAATGTGTCTCCTTCAAAGCAACACTATATCTTTCTATATTTGATCTAGGACTCTGTGAATATGAGAATCTTGGCAAGAGATTTGCTATTTATGGTTGATCCAAAGTCATCTTTTACGGACCCTTTATGTAAAGAAGACATACCCATTCGTAAGGGTCTGTGGGATCCATGCGCTGCTACCTTGCATGCCTATAAATAGAAAACCATCTCCAAACAATTCTCTTTCACCCCTTTCTAACGTCTTCTCTGTCTATCTCTCTGATTATTCTCTCTAACTATCTCTTTCTCACACTTATTTCTTGTGATATAGATCTCCAACTCTTGAAGATTATCATCAAGAAACATCTTGAAACTTTGATCATTCATTGCTTAATTTTGTGCATGTATCAAGTGCCACCTATACATCCATCATTATTGTACCAAAACATCCACCACTTGTGTAATAGTGTGCGTAGTATTTACTTCCTCAAAATACATAATGTAAAGGGAGTTTTTTTAGCCGTTTCAAAGAACACGACATCCTAGCTTAGGTGTCTGTAAATATTGTAAGCGACTTGTAAAGATTTTCTTCGCCGATTAAGGGAGGTTGGTTGACTAGTGATAGTCGAACTCTCGAGTTGGATACTCGAGGAGTGGAAGTAGGCAAGATAAGTGAGATTTTGGTAGGCCGAACCACTATAAATATCTTGTCAAGTGTGGCTTGATTATTTTTATTATTTTTATTTGTCTTGTTTAATTCCATTCATACTCGATCTACATATCCTTAGTAAATCGCGACAAAAGTTTCAAAGATTTAAAATAAATGTGTAAAACTATTCAACCACCTTCTAGTTTTTCACAAAAGGCTAACATCACAAGCGTTAACTGACGACCTTTATGTTCAAAAATTTGTTTATGACGTGAAATCAAACACGCCGTTAATTTTAAAGTTATAGAAAAAGAAGTCGATGGTGTAGTATTTGAAGTTGTAAAAAATAAAGAGTAGATAGTGATATTTTAAGTTGTGTAAAATTTGAAATTTAAAAAGTACTTATAAATAAATAAGATGATAGTGATTTTTTTTAAAATGTACCGTTGATGAAATGGGCACTACCAATGTTACATCTATAAAGACTTTACAAAATTATTTACATAAAATAACTTGACATATATAATTGTCCAATCATTTTACATTATGATATCTCTTTTTTTTACCTTTCAGAATTTATTTTCAAAATGAGTGAATAGATATAATTTTGTAAAATTTGTGTAAATTTACCATTTCTTTTTAAAATAATAGATATAATTTTGTAAAATTTGTGTAAATTTACCATTTCTTTTTAAAATAGTAGATATAATTTTGTAAAATTTGTGTAAATTTATCATTTCTTTTTAAAATAATAGATATAATTTTGTAAAATTTGCGTAAATTTACCATTTATTTTTAAAATAATAGATATAATTTTGTAAAATTGTGTAAATTTACCATTTCATTTTAAAATATAAAAAAAATCTAAATGCATAAGGGTGAAAGCTATAAAATACCATCTTACTTATTGATTTGTGCCGACTTTAAACACTTACTAATTAATCTCGTGACTTTACCGTTGTACTTTAAAATTTGTTCCGACTATACCAATTTAAGCGTAAAATGACTATATTACCCTTGTCTTCTTCAACATAATTACATGTATTGCCACCTGCTTCTAACTCCTCCTCTATTTTAGAATCTAATTAATTACTATCGATGACCAGTTGTAAACTTAAATCACAAAACAATTACTAAATTATATCAACAATAAACATAAAAGCCAAAAGAATTCAAATCAATCATCAAACTACTTGCAATATGGGCAACATGTGTCATCTTCAGCACCGTCTACAGTCAAATGAGCAACCTATTCGTACTACAAGGTTCTTACATGGACATCAAGATTAATAACTTCGAAATCCCACCAGCATCACTTTGATTTTTACGGGAACTGATATAATGGAGGAGGTGGCGTTCACCCTTTGATTTTTTATCTTGTGGAATCGTTCTATTACTTCAGACATCTGTGGTGCTCGCTGATGCAACCCAAGATTCGTCTAGGGTTTTTCCACTTAGGATCTGATGGTTTTTGTACGGGGGATTGGTTGGGTCTCATGCCTTTGGATCTCATAACTCTATCCGGTTTTAGGGTTTAGATTTACTAGACAAACCAATCATTGATTCCATGGCTAATATATGTTATTGTTTGTTATATGATTGCAGTGTGGGATCACATGGTGGTTTATAACGGCCGAGTTTAAACTGTAAAACCTCTTATGGGGTTTAACTTTTTTGCCATTTCAATGGTGTTTAGGTGCGTTCTTAGACTGGATTTGTATTAACATCATTGTATTCCCTCTATTGGTGAATGCTTGTGCCTTATCCGTGGTTTTAGGGCGATCGTAGTGTTCCAATATTGAGGAACGAGCGGACCTGGTTTGTGTTCTATTGCAGTTACTAGTTTTGGTTTTTGTCGTGGTTTACATCTAGAATAAGCTTGTGATGGTTTGTGGCTTTGTGCCGTGTTGGTTATGGTGGTGGGTTGGGGAGAGGTGGTATGTTGATGGCAGGTGGTGGTCACTTGTAGTGATCTATGCAGGTTATGCGAGGTTACTCATCGTAGTACCTAGACGTATCCTCTTCAGCAACCGCTTTTGAGGTCAACATTGCAATGATAAGAAAAAGATAGAAATCAGATCTGGGTAACTATTAATGGAGGGTATTTTGGTCATTTAAAAGGGTAATATAGTCATTTTACTCTTAAATTGGTATAGTCGGAACAAATTTGAAAGTATAATGGTAAAGTCACGAGATTAATTAGTAAGTGTTTAAAGTCTCCACAAATCAATAAGTAAGATGGTATTTTATATCTTTTACCCAATGCATAAACATGCTCTAATTAGTCTACTTGATTAAATTTGAGATATCAATATACACTTTGACCTTACATTTACAGAGTCGGTTCAATCACAGCACCACCCCACATAAATAACTCTCTTCCACCACCATATATATTCACTTTTTATAAAAAAAAATCTGCCAATCTTTTAACATATTTGATGTGTTTTTGTGGAATAAAATGTTCCATGTAGGCACTCAAGTGGTATGATATGCCACATATACAACACACTTCTCTGGCAGTAGTACACACCTCGCCACGGGATTCACTTGTTCCAACGCAATCGCCCATAATCATTCACGTACTCTTGCCACTATTTAGACCTCTTGGTCCACAAAACTTATACCCAAACCTTATGCTATGTAAATACTTATCAAATATAGAGTATTTGCAGTAATTCCTTATCATTTTAACATTCTTTTAGTTATCGTTTAAATGAATTAAAGAGATATTTTACATAATGAGTTTAACTAAAACATGATCCTCTTGACTCTGGTTTAGTCGTTATAACTAATATAGATTGATCGTATGCATGTGAGTATAGTACTTTCGCTAATCTTAGTTTAGTGTACCGTTTTTATTTCCTGTATTTTAGTTTTTTTCGTTTAGCGTACCATTGGCTCAATAAGCCATTCCGGCTGTTTCCGAATAACCATCCACCCGCTTTTCACTAGCTTAATACAATTACTGGTTGAAATAAAATATTGCAAAAACGTAGAATCGGCAAAACCAGTATGTCACTGAGAATTTCCTTCTGACCACCTATATTTTCGCCACAATAGAGAAAACCTCTATTAAGAAAAGTTTAAGATGCTGATATATCGCTCTATGGCTCTTCATTCTAAACTTTTGCTAATAGTTATTACGCTTTTACCATGGTCATTATCTTCTCTTGGTTTATATATATGCTGTACTGTACTAAGAGATGATTATATTTGTCATTTTTTATGTTATGGTGTCAATAGCGGATTAGCGGCGGACACACGAAAAAAAAATTCTGAAACTGAATTTTATAAAAACTAAAGACTCGTAACGAGCGGGGTCATATACGTAAACCAACATCATGATAACTACTCCGTATATTTTCTTTGATTCCCATGGTCCTCTGATAGTCTCAGTCCCAAACTCTATATATTGGTTAGTTCTCCAACTAACTTTCCTAACCAATTTCAAATCAAGTAGCAACTTCTTTGGTTACAACTTTCATCCCTTAGTCTACACAAAAAAGAAAATGTCCTATGTTTTAAACATGTCATGGAAAGTGCAAGATGATGAAAAAGTCTATTACGACCAAGGGAGTTGTCTCATTTATGCCTATGGTGATGACAACCGGGCCCATGAGCATGTGTCAGATGTACCTATGGATGGCGATGATGATGATGACGACGACGACGATAGTGGTATTGCTCCCGCAGCATGAGATAATCAAGATTCTCGCATTATATAACCAGCACGTTTATGTGTTTAAAACCCTAGTTTTGGATATACAAAATGCCAATTTATATCGGCTGATATATAGATTTTACTTTTGAGCACAAGGCAGCAAAACACGAGCTAGTCTTCAATAAAGCTGCTGTCAATTACAATGCATGGTTATACATTATATGTTTGCTGAAAGAAGGATAGAAGTTACTAGTATATTTTTGTGCTATTTGAAATTGGATGGTTTGTAATATCTGCAAGCTCATTTAAGTGATGTAACATATATATATCTTTACATTATATATAAGAGGAGGGATATGCCACATAAGCATGCTATAAATCCACGTCATCAATCATTCGGGCTGTGAGCATCATACGGGTCGTGTCCCATACCCGGCTTAAATTCATATTCAACTGAAATCTTTTCCATCTTTGTATTCCTTTCCCAAAACCCTAATCAGTAACCCCTGATCGATACACACCAATGGGATCAATAAACCAACCCCTTGCATCTAATCACTATCTCAAATCAGCTTCATATAACGTTACATCCTCATGTTACTACCGTGTTTAGGTTTTTTATTTATTCATATAATGATCGCTTCGTGATACTTTCTTCAGATATAAATCTGTTAGTTTGTATATTATCAGAACTTCTCATGCTTTTCTGTATTACAGGTCTTTGGCCTCTCAAAAAAACAGCAACCAGTTGATCACGTCCGTTTCAGCCAATAAGGAATTTGTAAAAGAGTTCAAACATATGGTTGTGCGTCTTAAAGCATCAGATAAATCCAGAGGGTATCATTGAAGACAGATCCACCACTTTTTATGGATCTTAAGGGAGAAACCTTTTATGCTCTAATTGGGACACGTAACAGGTATAAGAAGTTTTAATGTTTCATTCCTTCTCTCAATACACTTACTTCACTTAGATTATTGGATCTTAGCTACACTAGCTTGGAAGTGCAATATAATTATATATCATTAAAACGGTGTATCAAGCGAGGCTGCGGGTATATACATATCTTTCCTCAGCCCCATACAACTTATTTATGTTTAAACGTCCAATCGCCTCACTATTTCTTAATCCAGATTTGAGAGATGTGGATACATGTTACAAGCAGCTTTAAACAATGCTAAAATGTTATAGTACCTTATTATGCAATAGATCTTGACACTCCTATCTCTTTTGCATTTGCGAGTCACGCTATTCAATGGGCCGCGTAAGTAACTCATTATTCATTTAATTAAATTTTAACTGTGTTCTATTATCTTAATTGGTCAAGGTGTTAATACTTACTTTGCAGGTGTATCATAACTATAGGAGCTGTAATACTCAACTGTGATCGGCTCATTTTCTACTCAGGTAAACGCATAGTTTATTACAACTCAATCTCGGTATGGTACGGAGTACATGTTTCAGGAAGCTTATTTTCTGGATTTATTGTGTTTGGAAAAAATAAGTGGTCTATAAGTTTTGTTCAATTTGCTAAGTTGATTGGATGTTCAATTTGCAGATGAAATGAACTGAATGGAAGTGATGAGAAACCGGCAGGTAAAACTCTTTTATCATTCATCCTAATATTAAGCGTGTATAGTGAAATTTATGCATATTAGTTTTAGTAGAGATAGCAAAACTAGGTCTGTTATTTTTTTTATCAAAATTGGTCTGATTTGGGCCTACCCATTGGCGATTTAATAATAAGTTTATAAAAACTAAATATTTGAAATAACTACCTTACATTCTTAATAACAGGTTTCAGAAGGTATTAAATGTTAGAGGAACTTATGACCCATTTGACTAGGTCGAGATATATCTTATGAGAAAGGTAGGTGATATGGAAAGAGATATATGTTATGCGTATTAATAAAGGGAGCATTGCAATTTTAAAAGATATATTGGGTGGGTTTAGAACCCAGTCAAAACACGAAATTTATTATTGTTTACCTTTGGTGGTACAAATCTTGCATTTAGGTGTATGTTATATTTTTATGGAATTAAAATTCCCTTTGCACCAATCTGCTACTTCTAAAAAATACAAAAATGCATTTTGGTTACAGACGACCAATGGAAGCATGATAATCGTTTTTCAAAAATCATGTGATATACTACTGCTTAGGAAAAAAAATGCATTTTTTATTACAAATGCTATGTACATCTAGCATTTAAATTTATTCGCCAATAGTTCAGGTGATGTATGTGAGCTTGTGTATTATCAGATAAAGTAGCCCTTCTACGAGATAAAGTTCCCCATGTAAACCGTACTAATTGCCAGCTAATCAATATTTTAAAGGATAGATTTGTAAGTTTCATTTTATTCATTTTTTGTAGCGTAGTATAACCATACGAACAACTAGAGATGGTTTGCTTCCATCTTAGCATTTGCCATGGATGTCGAGTAGTTGACATGCATGGTATGTAACAACTTTTGCTTCAGAAGTTGTATATAGTTATATTGAATTATAAGGTGTTTAACAATTGATTTTTTGTGTTGCAGGTTAGTGTAGGTATTCTTCTTGCATTCACAATGGTGGCAATATCACTGTTGATACTTCTGTATGTTCCACCAGACGAGGTACCGCTTTCTGCTTCACTTCAGGAAGCAATAGATTCGGTTTCACTGCGTTATAGCAATATTATTAGTACAGATGAAACCGATGTTGAGATTAGTAAGGATGTGAGTGGTGAGAAGGATCAACATTTACCCAAAAAGGTAAATTATCAGCTAAATCACGTCTAATTGCTAAAGTAGCAACTAAAGGTGAATACACTTGATGTAAATCTAACGGGGCACATATCTCTTACAGGATTGCAGCTCCCTCGCATGTTGAAGAGAGGTAGAGGACAATTTGTTATGGTATTTGGCGCTAAGTTGGCAAGCGTGGCTATGACACAGTTTATAAAGGAGTCCTATCTGATAACAGAATAATTTCTATAAACAAGTCCAAATTAGCATATCAAAACCAATCTCAAATATAGGAATTGATCAATGAAGTTGTTATCCTTTCTTAAAATAATCATAGGAATGTGGTGAAGCTGATCAAATGTTGTTTGCAAGTCGAAGTCTCGATATTGGTATATGAATTCATTCCAAATGAAACATTCTCTGATCAAATTCACAGAAAAAAGGCAATGGAACTTATGTATATTGTCTTGGCTTTAACCTTTAGTCCTTTACTAATAATAGCCAACCGACACTAGCTGGAACAGTTTGGAAATGCATCAACCGGGTCAGTTTACACGTTTTAGTTTTATCATAATACTGATATCGAGGGTGCGCTTTATTTGGACTTTTAAACTTGCAGCTCTACAGGGCACTTCTCCCATCCTAGACCAACCTTATTGAGTCATACTTAACACTAATAAACATATTCTTATTTCTTTACATAGATCTCTCACGGGACTGATGAATGTGATACGGCAACCAAGTGTAATGCCGTTCAGCAGCTGATCGATGGTTTCATATGGACCAAGGTTGTATTACTTGAAACGCATATGTACAACGACGAAAAAAAACCCATCATAGATAAAGAGTAATCCATATCGACACATTCATATCATTTTTATCACCATCTTATCAAGCGCCATATTACTGACCCTAACTTAATGTATCAGGTTATGCGACTTACATATACATCCTCGAGACGATAAAATTGTTTCCATATGGATAGAAGATTCGACCATGTAAATTTACAATTTCAGAATTGATGAGGTAACTTTACTCGCTTTTAGTCAACTTCACTTCAAAAATACCCCTGCCCATCAGGGTCTTTTTTTCTTCAAAATATTGTGTTTAATAAATTTGCGTTTATTTATGAATGTTCTTATAATTACTGGCAGCCTTACAGGGTCTGAAACTTTGGAAAAAGAACAAACTTCAGCTCATTAAAGAATTGAACAAACTTCAGCTCATTAAAAGAGCACATGAGTGTGTAATGAATGGGTTTGAAAGATTTGCTCGGGGAAACTTGATTACTCTTTTCTCTAATCTCTACAACAAACTATTGCGGTTATAAGATCACTTTTTAGTATTCTTAGTTTTGAAAGTTCATATATAAATATGAATTTCAAAAAGCTATATTATTGGTGTTCATCCCTTCGGTAAAACGGTAATATACTGTAATGGTACCTGAAAGATGATCGTTAGGCAATATTTTTGGGTCCTTTTGCTAAGATATTTTTTTCTTGTGCAGAACTTGAAACGTGATCGAGTTTGAAGAAGCTAGAGATGCTTGATCTCAGTTCCAGTTATGATGTTGACAATGATATCATTCCTTCTATAACTACACTAACTTCACTTAGAGTATTTGATCTTAGCTACACTAGCTTGGAAGGGCAATTCCCTACTTCTTCCATGTGTTCCGTCTTATGTTCTTATCTTTGGTTATCTCGCATAAATTCATACTTCAGAGATGCTTAATGCCCTTTTTTACATATATTTCAGAATTTGCGTCTTTGGAAAACTTGGAAAATTCAGAATAAGAGTTGGTTCGTCTCCAATGAGCATATTCAGAACAAATAGTCAAACATAGATGATAACTTATGGAATATGCTCTCTCTTCACTTGAGAATGAAGCTTGAAGGCCATAAAGAATGGATAATATGTCTTGCTTTCGTACCTAAAGTGCTGGTGTCTTCTAGCACTGATGCTCAGGTAAGAGAAGTTAGATAATATTTTGAGTGTGATTTTTAATGATTCTCAGAAGATGGTTTTTTATGCTTAATTTAATAAACTACATTTATCTATGTTTAATGAAGCGATGTCATGGTTAGTTGATACAACTTTTTAATGTCTGATGCGTTTGAGCACTGTATTTATCATCATTTTTTGGATTTGTTCAAATATATATTTTTTTAATTCACAAGACTTCCTGTTTGTTCAGAGATTTAAATGATGAGAATAACATTGTGGGTCTTTGAGAATCTTTAAATAAGTATGAGCTATATTCTTTTAATGGTTTGGTAAAAAAACTATGCGCTAAAAAAGGTATTAACCGATCAAAATATGACAACAGATTAGCATTTTTTATATTATTTTTCCTTAGACGTAAAGTGAATAGCCTTTTTGTAAATTTTGTTTAGAAGATGATAATTCCAATTTGTTAAACTGATTTGTATGATATAATGTTTGAATGACAGATTTTGTGACAATAATGACCAAAAGAACGCCGCCTGATCCAATGGTAGTATTGAGAGGCCATCGTGCTTCTGTTGTGAATGTTGGTTTCCATCCTACTCAAAACTTATTGTTCTCAAGGTAACAAATCTTAAAAATATAGTTGCCAGTATTCTAGGAAAATAATGACAGATTCTTAAAAATTGCTTTAGTACCAAGGTGATTAAAGCAACAAAAAAGTGCGCAAAGTTCCAGTTGCTGCTGTTGTAAATGTCAATGAAAGAATGGAACCCCTCACAGACCCTACTCTATTATGATGTGCATTCAAGGAGCACAAAATATATGCTCAGGTATAGCAAGTCAGCTGAAGCATCAAAGCACACCAAATACTTATAAAGGTTTACATAATTAGTTCTTTATTATGTTGCCTATTACAAATAAAGACTTCGGAGAAAGGCCCAACCAGGAAGAAATACAAAATTATGTCTCCTTTTCCTAAGTATTGCCCATAGAAAGGATAGTATATTTGTGGATCAACCCGGCCTTTTTTGACCTAATTTAAAAAGGACCCATTTTCCCTGTATTTCAGCTTGCCCAACCTAACCAATTTGTCTCCTCTAATTTCGTGGATCAAGATATGTATCATATTAGTTCTGGTAGTGTTAATAGATGTCATGTCTGCTTGCAGGTCGAAATACTAGTATAGAGGAAGAGTTGGTGCATAGATTTGTGCGTGATGATGCGCGTCCTTTGAACTATGGGTAAAAATTATACATGTCACTTATCCAAATGGTTACATCTGCACAAGAATTTAAAACTATACCAATTTGAACATCATCAAGCACAAATTTGACACAAGTACCTAGATGCATATAACTTATGACCAAACCACCCACTATAATTATGACATAATGCTAAACATCATATATACATTCCTTAAAAGTCACACTTTTGTACAGGACTGAGTTGTTTTATGAGGTCTTTCGACATAAGTTTGATCAAATGTGTTTCATAGTATTCCTGACAAAAATGTCATATATTTTAATTGTTCATACTCTTCTGGTTATTTGACTAATATTTTAGCAGGTGGCAAGTTTCTTTCATTCTGTTGTGGTGGTAATATCGTATGCAGCAACCTGGATTGTTGACTCACTGACGGGTGAACAGGTGCATGGTTAGGGTTCGCGACAACAGGTGGTGGTGATGAATGTAACTGAGTACAGTGAAACTCAATTTGTAGCTTGTGATGAAGCATTTTTGAAGATTATGGGCCTCTTTTCATATCTGATACAAGTCTGATAGGAATGGCTGGCAAGAAGCTTATTATATACACTTTAGAAGATTCTTTTCCCTTACAAATAACCATGATATTATTTTGATTTTGAACTAACTCTAAGAGTTTTGTAGTTAACTTTCTGGTTGAACCATCAGAACCAGAGCCAGATACCTATCTTTGAATATCAAGAAGTATTTTGAGGCCATAATCTATTTCATCATAGTTCATTGTATGTCGTTGGAATCAGCTTCTCACAATCATTGATAAAACGTCAGCAGGCAAATGTGGTTGTTGCAGCACCATCATCATATATGGTCAATCTAATTTATTAGGTTCTAATGGTGGTGGTCAATACATTGTCGTTTTATACTAGGTGACTTAGGATACTGCCAGGCTTAAAATATGCCAAAATATCTTATAAATATCAGTGATACTTAAAATTAGTACGTGTCTTTACTTTAGCAATATCACTTCATGCACATGTTATGACTATACTTGATCAATCTTACCACATACATAAATTGTATTATATTGATGGGAAGTGTTTGGAATTAGGCTACGCAATCACATGCGATCACGATTTCTTTCTCTTTTCGACGACTTACAAATGATTTATTTTCACAACAAGACGAACGAGTTCAATTTTTTTATTTTTTATTTTTTAAAAAATTAAATTTTATTAAATAAAAGTATTACAATAATAATAAACTATTTTAAAAAATGATTAAAGAAGATTTAATTAGAAATTAAGAGGGTAAAATACAAAAAGTAAAACTAATTCTAAAAATAGTTAATATATGTTATGAGGCACTAAATAAAACTCAATATTTTAAAACTTTAAAATTTATTAGAATTTTTATCTAATTAAAACCAATCTAACCTAATTTAAAAGCATAAAAATAAGAATAAAAGAAAAAGAAAGAAACGGTGATTTTCATTTCTGCCGTGTATACGATCGATCTTTGGGAGTTGATCGAATTGATTCGGTCGTCGCAACGCGGTCAATCGGGTTCGAAACCAATTGATCGAGTGAAATCGAATATCGCTACAAGTGGCCTTATGAACGTGTATCATGCATAACTTATTCGTTTTAGGGATTGTTTCAACATCTTACAAGATTAAAAACAAATTAAAGTATTATGAGAAACCCATAATAATTTAAAATTATGACTTGGCCCATAGATAATCAAAGTTAGTTATGTTATGTAGATAACTTTGGATATTTACCTCTTTTTTGGACGATATTCAAGCCCATTTATCGGGTGGGCCATGATGTGTTAAAACTTATTTTTATTTGTAGCGTCATAGAAAGAAATAAAACAAGAGCTTCTAAATGTTGGCGTAAGTTGGTAAGTTCTTCACTCATAATGAGTTTTTTCATTTGTTTTTTCCAATTATAATGGACATGTAATTTTTCTTTTACAATTATCACTCACATGAACTTATTAATAATATAAACATAATATTATTTTAATAATATATTAAAAACTATGTTAATAATTTAATCTTGAAACATTCTTGAAGCTAGCGGCTCATAGGATGAGTATAGAAAAACTATTGCTTCTTGTATAATATATAAATTTTTTAACATCAAAATTTAGCTAAACAAAAAATTATAAACGATAATTACAAGTCATGCGAGCTTATTATAAATTTTTAAACTTGTAAATGATAATTACAAGTCAAACGAAATCAGACATCATAAACTTCAAAACTTTGCTCATGATAATCTACCTCAAAACTAGACTATATATTCATTTAGTGGATGCGTAATTTAAGTGAAAAAGTACAATGGAATGAGGACACGCTCTTTAATTGCTCATTCAAGTTTTACAAACCTTTTATTTACAATTGTTTCTTAAATTTTTCTCCCCAAAAGTATTATACAGATTTAGAAAATAACAACTTAACTATTTACATTTTCATTTTACCATATAAAAAACTAAACGAAAATCAGAAGTCATACCCGTCCATCGGACGGGTTTTGCCACTAGTATATATATATATATATATATATATATATATATATATATATATATATATATATATATATATATATATATATATATATATATATATATATATATATATATATATATATATATATATATATATATATATATATATATATATATATATATATATATATATATATATATATATATATATATATATATATATATATATATATATATATATATATATATATATATATATATATATATGTATAGGGGAGAGTTAAAATAAAAAGACTTTTTTTGGTGAAAAGGATAAGAACGATTTTTAGCCAATCATTTAAAATCAATTGATAAGATCAATCCATATTCCTAACTAACTAACTAACTAACTAACTAACCAACAAAACACGATTTTAAAAAAGTCTTTAAAAAATTCTGAAAAAATTCCAAATGGTCGTATTTGTTGGTGCATAAAAAAGTTGTGAATAAACGTTTTTTAATTTTGAGTTTTTTACGTTTTTCTGATGCACAAAAAACAATATTTGATGCACAAACACGTGAATTTTGGTGTACAAAATTTTTTTCATTCAAAAAATTTTCAATTTATTATAGTTTGATGCGGAATCATATTTTAAACAAAAAGTCAAAAGAAGTTGGGCATAAAAATGAATTCTTGATGCACAAAAAACCTAAAAACGTAAAACAAAACGTTTTTGTGCATCAAAATTTCGTTTTTGTGCATTAAAAAAACGTAAAAAACTTCAAATTAAAAAGAAAATTCACAAAAGTTTTTTGCACCAACATACCCGATCTACTGGAATTTTTTCATAATTTTTGAAGAACTTTAAAAAAAATACGTTTAGATGGTTAGTTAGTTAGTTAGTTAGTTTGTTAGGATTGTGATTTAATCTCATCCATTGATTTTAAATCAATGGCTGAAAATCCTTCTTATCCTTCTCACAAAAAAAAATCTTTTTATTTGATCTCTCCCCTATATATATATATATATATATATATATATATATATATATATATATATATATATATATATATATATATATATATATATATATATATATATATATATATATATATATATATATATATATATATATATATATATATATATATATATATATATATATATATATATATATATATATATATATATATATATATATATATATATATATATATATAAAATACGCGTGACATTAATTAATCAAACATGTTCATTCTCATTTATGTTCCAACAAAGGCCTTAGATCACTCAAACGCATCCCCGAGCCGCATCCAATTGAGAACATATGGTTTTATAAGATTAATCTGATTTAATATTGAGCTGGTAGTGATCTCCTTGCATACAATTTGTTAAAAAATATTGCTATAGTTGTTTTCTTACTTCCAGTATTAATCCAAACAAACATCCTTCTTGCTATTAGATGGTTAGATTAGGGCCCAATCCGAATGTGCGCTTGGGTCCATTAGGGTTATAATTGCTTATTGTTAAAGCTATGTATTTAGTATAAATACATATGCTATGTTATGTAATTGGAGGATCCAATCAATAAAACATATTGTGTTATTTTACATGGTATTAGAGCTTTAGGTACAACCCATCACAATAAAGTTATCCTCCGATCATCGGTGAAGATGATTCGGAGGGATCCCGCTTAACTCCTTTTTCTCTTCATTTTTTCATAATTAGTTACTTTTTTATCGAATAAATCATAGCTTTCAAAACCCTAGCCATCATAACACATCTCCAATACAATCAACAATTATACTTTTCCTCAATCACCATTATTTTTTTTCAATACAATCAACAATTATACTTTTCCTCAATCAACTCTCATTTAACTTGATACTTCTCACAAATTTGTTACTAGCTTTAATTTTACTAATTAAGCAACTTATGGCTAATGAATAATAAGCTCATAAGCCCATGTTCGATAATTGGGTTATATTATTATAGCTAAGGAGGTAATTAAAATGACCTAAAAGGACCTCAACATCTAACTTAATTTGCAATTGTTATATGATGGAATACTATAGAGGTCTTTGGCTATTACCTATGTTTATAAGCTCATAAGCTCAGCTATATAAGCTTACTAAAACACTTGATTGGGCTCATTTTGTTTACATAAGCTAATAAGCTAGCTTATGGCTCACTAAATATAAAAACACAATTTTCTCTCTCTCTCTCTCTATGGGCGATTTCTTTCTTCACGCCGCCTAGATCTTCCTGATAATCATCATTCACCGTTTAATGTTAATTGAGTGTGTATACGTTATTTGTGAGGATCATTCGCAGCTAGTGTAGTGAGCGTGATAGGCTACGTGTTTTTTCACTCCCTATTTCCGCTATGAGCAGCTAGTTCCGGTGGTCTTTTTGAATATCCTGTACCTCTGAATTCTCTTTAACTGGTTCGACGTGATTTATAGGTTTGATTTATTCGGTGTTTTAGAGTTTAATCGCGACGTAGAGTTTTTTAGGGTTTGATTATTTTATTGGTTGGTCAATTGTTTATTATTTAATGCTGTGAGTGGATTAGGGTTTCCTTCTAGGGTTTCTTTTTGAAACCCTAATTTTTTTGTTTCGCTGTTTGTTTCGTTTTTGATTTTGGGTTTTGGGAGAGATGGAGGAATCGGTGAATAACAAGGGACCAAATGCTGATGGTACTGGTGGAGGGTCTAGGTTGTTACAATCATTGCTGGGCGCCCGTAAGCCCATTCGAGGTACTTTGTCTCAACCAGTGGAGGGTACAAATCCTTCTGAGAGGACTGAGGCCACTGGGAATTCTGGCAAGGCAATAGGGACTGATGAAGTGACTCAGTCCTTTGCTTCCGTATTACGTAACTCGGAGAAGAAACAGCTTGTGCGTGCTAAAGAAGAACGTAATGAGAAACAAGTGTCTAGGGCTGCTGTTGCTCTTCCTTTACAGGCTGTTAAGGAAATATCTAATCATTTCGATAATACGTTACTTGGGTATTTTATTGGGAAGCGATTACCTTTTCCTTTAGTGGAAAACTATGTGAAGAATACCTGGGCTAAGTATGGCTTGGAACGTGTGATGCTGAAGAATGGTTTCTTCTTTTTTCAGTTTGAATCCCATGAGGGGATGGAACGAGTTATTTGTGACGGACCTTGGTTAATTCGTTCTATGCCTCTTATGCTTAATGTTTGGACCCCATCTGTCAAGGTGTTTAAAAATGAAATTAAGGTTGCTCCTGTTTGGTTGAAGTTACATGTCCCTATCGCGGCTTACTCGGAAATTGGGCTCAATCTTATCGCGACTCAGGTTGGCAGGCCAATCATGTTCGACTCCTATACTAGTAGCATGTGTTTGAACCCATGGGGTAAGAACTCGTATGCTAGAGTTCTTGTTGAGGTCTCCGCTGAAAAGGAGCTCGTAGAATCTGTTGTTGTTGCTATTCCGTTTCTGGATGGGTCGGGACATTCTCTTGAAACTGTTGAAGTAGAATATGAATGGAAGCCGCCATGTTGTAAGAACTGCTTGATTTTTGATCATACGGATGCTCAATGTCCTTTGAAACCTAAGACTCAACCGGTTTCAACTGTGGAGGATGATGGATTCCAGGAAGTTAATCGTAAACGGGGTAAAGAGAAGGTTATTGTTCATCCCACTCGGATTGGTGGCATCCGCTTAAATAAACCAACACCCAATTTTTTCTATCGAAGGCATGAGAAAGGGGGTTCTTCTAAGAACCCTGTGAAGGAGATGGTGCAAGTGGAATCTAGTTTGAAAGCGGATTTGAAGAAGAAGTCTTCAACCAAACTTAATGATGGCACTAAAAATCAAGCTGATGGTAGCAACCCTGCTGTTACTACTAAGAACTCGTTTGACATTCTGAATAACGAGGGCAATGATGGGGAATCTGATTTTGGTCAATCCCAGGGAAATGGCGAGAATTTTGCTTAAGACCAGAAGAAGCCTGATGATGTTCTTAATGTGAGCGACAGTGATGTTGATGACGAACTGGTTCTTGAAAGTCCTCCTGTTTCTTTAAGCGCGGTGGCTGATTCTGTAGGGGCAAGCACTCCTATTACTGATGTTCCTCATGTCTAGTATAGCAGCGTGGAATATAAGGGGGTTGAATTTCTCCCCTAAGCAGAGTGAAGTTCGCCATGTGATTTTGGAAAATAAATTGTCCGTGTGTGCGATATTGGAGTCGCATGTGGCTGTGTCTAATCTTTCTAAGTTGTGTCCAAAAGTTTTTAAGCACTGGGACTGGACTACGAATGGCAATCTATGTTCCAAGGGCACTCGTATTATCATAGGCTGGAATAATTATGATGTTGATGTCACGGTTATTGCTATGTTTGATCAGGTCATTCATGTCCGCATTTGGTTTAAAGTAGATAAAAGGGAGCTTTTCTGCTCCTTTGTATATGGTCATAATAGATATCTTCATCGTAGGGAATTGTGGGAAAATCTGTGTGCGCACAAATGTTATATCAGAAACAGGCCTTGGTGTCTCCTTGGGGATTTCAATGCGGCATTGTTTCTTAGTGATAGTACTTCGGGTTCTTCTACGTTAGACATTGCCATGAGAGAATCTAAAGCTTGTGTGGAAGATTTGGAAGTCTCGGATATCCAAAGTTCGGGGATTCACTTTACGTGGAACTAGAAGCCTAAAGGAGGGGAGGGCTTGTTGAAAAAGATTGATCGTGTATTGGTGAATTCTGAGTTTAATGACATATTTGTAGGTGCTCACGCTATTTTTCAACCATATCGTGTATCGGATCATGCCCCTGGTGTTCTTGTGATTCCTTCAATGTCTAAAGTCCAGCCTAAGCCTTTTAAGTTTTATAATATACTTATTCAGCACCCTTCTTTCAAGGAGATCGTAGCTAATGGATGGGATGTTGGGTTTTCTGGATTTTGTATGTTTAAGGTTGTTAAGAAGCTTAAATGCTTGAAGAAGCCTCTCTGTTTGTTGCTTTTTAGTCATGGTAACATTCATGAGAATGTGTCAAGACTTCGGTTGGAGGTTGATAAAGTTCAACAAGCCCTTGATTCGGATCCTTTTAATAGTTGCTTGCGTGATCAGGAGGCTTCTTGTGTTAATGCTTTCAATGAAGCGATTTTGTTACAAGAGAGGTTTTGGAAACAAAGGGCGAAGATCCAGTGGCTGAAAGAAGGAGACTCAAATTCGGCCTATTTCCATAAAGCGGTCAAGAGTAGGAGAAGTAGAAGTCGCATTGATATTATCACTAACTCTCATGGTACTGTTTTTGAAAATGAGCAGGTGGCGCATGCTTTTGTTGATCATTATCGAGCTTTTCTTGGGCAACCTGGAGACGCTAGTGTTTTTGACTCGCATGAGCTTTTTGAAGCGCGGCTATCTGATTTTGATGCTGATTTTATGATCCGCCCTGTGTCTTCGCAAGAAGTTAAGGGGGCTATGTTTTCTATGGGGAATGATAAATCGCCGGGTCCGGATGGGTACACGGCTGCTTTCTTTAAAGATACTTGGGATATTCTTGGTCCGGACATTGTTCTTGCGGTTAGAGAGTTCTTTACTAATGGTAGATTATTGAAAGAGCTCAATCATACGGTTATTGCTCTTATCCCTAAAATTCAGACCCCTTCGCGCATTAACGATTACAGGCCTATTTCTTGCTGCAATGTCTTGTTTAAATGCGTTAGTAAAATCATTGCTAACCGCATCAAGGGTTGTTTGAAGTACATTGTTAGTCCAAATCAGTCGGCTTTCGTTCCTGGGCGAAATATTTCTGATAATATTCTCCTTACGCATGAATTGATGCATAATTATCATTTGGATCGTGGAAAGGCGAGATGTGCATTTAAGGTGGATATTCAAAAAGCTTATGATACGGTTGATTGGTCTTTCCTTGAACAAGTGCTTGTGGGTTTTGGTTTTCATACTAAGATGGTTGCTTGGATTATGGAGTGTGTGACTACTACTTCGTTCTCCATCAATCTTAATGACTCTTATCATGGTTTTTTTAAGGGTAAACGTGGCTTAAGGCAAGGTGATCCACTTTCTCCTTATTTGTTCACTATGGTTATGGAAATTCTCACTCTAATGCTCCGACGTAAGGTCCGTATTGCTGACTGTTTCAAGTTTCATCGTGATTGTGAAGCTATGGAGTTGATTAACTTGTGTTTTGCGGATGACCTTTTCCTTTTTGCTCATGGTGATGATGGGTCGGCTAGGGTTATCATGGAAGCCTTAGACGAGTTCAAGCTTGCGTCGGGCTTAACTCCTAGTCTTCCGAAGAGTACGGCTTACTTTTGTAATGTCCTTAATTGCACTAAACTTGCTATTTTACAGATTATGCCTTTTGAGGAGGGTTCTCTTCTGGTTAAGTATCTGGGTGTCCCGTTGGTGCCCTCGCGTCTTGTTTACAAAGATTGTAAGGAGCTGATTGAAAAGGTTGAGGGGCGTATTAATGATTGGAAGAATAAATCTCTATCAATTGCAGGGAGGTTACAACTGCTCCAATCTGTTATTTCTTCGATGCATATTTATTGGGCTTCTATGTTTGTTCTCCCGTCGCGTGTTTTGCTTGATATTGAGCAATGTATGCGTGGCTTTCTTTGGTGCCAAGGAAAAATGCGTAAGGGGAAATCGAAGGTGGCATGGGAGGTTGTTTGCCTTCCAAAAGATGAGGGTGGTCTTGGGATTAAGCGTTTGGACCTGTTTAACATAGCTCTTATGGCGTCTCATGTTTGGAAGCTTTTAATTCGGAAGGATTCGTTGTGGGTTCAATGGATGCACACATACAAGATTCGTAACCGCAACTTCTGGGATATTCCATGCCGTGGTAATATCTCTTGGGGATGGAGAAAGTTATTGCAGATTCGGCCTCTTATTCGGGAGTTTATTTGGCATTCTGTTGGTAATGGTCAGGCAACGTCACTTTGGTTTGATAAATGGTGTTCTATTAGTCCTATTGCCTGGTTTGTGTCGTCGCGTGACATGTATCGTGCAGGTCTTACGGCTGCATCCAAGGTCTGCGATGTGATACATGGTAATAGCGTGGTTTGGCCTAATTTTCTGGTGGTTAAATATCCTGTTCTTAATTCCGTTTCTGTTGGACATGTGGATTCTAATAAGGTGGACAGGATTGAATGGAGGAATGGCTCGGGTACTGTGCAAAAGTTCTCTGTGGCTACTGTTTGGCAATCTATTCGGCCAATGGACATTCAGGTTGATTGGTGCAAGGTTGTTTGGTTTTCAGTTTGTATCCCAAAGCATGCGTTTAATCTTTGGCTGATTATGAAACGTAGGCTGAAAACGCAAGATAGACTGTGTTCTTGGGATGTTGCTCATTCTAATATGGCATCGTCTTGTTTGCTTTGCTCATCACAGCCAGATTCGCACGACCACCTGTTTTTTGACTGCTCTTTCTCGAAAAGGATTTGGCAGCATATGGCAGATTTGGCTAACTTCCATCAGGTGCACTTTAATGTTTATGATGTGGTGGATGATCTTGTTCCTTTGGCTGCTCGTAGGACATCTACTAGTATTATTAGGAAGCTTGTTCTTGCGGCTACGACGTATTTCATTTGGCAGGAACGAAATGAGAGGCTGTTCAATAATTCTAAGCGTTCGGTTTCACAAGTTATTAAAGCTATTACGGCTGCAATTCGGTTGAAGCTGGTTTCGTGTCGTTTCAAGAAGTCTAGACGTGGTTTAGAGCTTTTGGATCGTTGGAAGATATCGGACTTAGTTTTAGATCAAAGATGATGTTTTTCCATTTTTGTTCTTGTTTGGTCAGGTGGTTATTTCCTATTGGGGTTATAGGTTTTGTAGTTCGTTTGTAGTATCGATTGGCATGTCTTTCGATCATTGAGTAGTTCAAGCTTCGCTTGAGGTTAATGTGGTATTTCAGCCACATTCCATTGTACTTCATTGATTTTTGGTGTAATATATTTTACCGGGGTATGAATTCCCTTTTACCCAAAAAAAAAATGGCTCACTAAATAAGCCTAAACAAACACCCGTAACGACTAATTATTAAAACTAGCAAAATCTAGTACTCTAAGTCTAGTATGTGTATATTCTCTTATTATAACTGACTGAGACATTGATCAACATCTTTACTTACTTCTTCTTATGGATTTTGTATTAACATTTCAAAAAAACTAAAAACTCAGTACTGAAAATTTGTTGCCATGGTTGTTATGTGCACCATCTAACAAACAAAGAGAATACGAATAAGTTTGCGAAAAATAAGTTGGCACAAGATATAACGTAGTATCTACCACTTGGGTAGTCGTAGTAGACACACAAAAGGTTAAGTTTACAATTACAATTTGAGGGGTATACACGGAAACCCTAATACTATAACTTGCTCCTAAGATTGCATTTTAAAACCCCAGACTAACTACATAAGAGCTAGCTTTCGAACCTATATCTCGAAGCCTTCTTTAATTTTATTCTGCTGACTCAAGAGTAGGATCCCGAACTTAGGCATAAGTAGAGTCCTACCTCTATCACGTTGCGTTAGATTAACATTGGAGCCTTTCCTTGGGGCCTAGATCACTCTCCACAATTCAACAATAGTAACGTACCGGTGTGATGACTAAAGTTTTTGTTGTAGAGAAGACATCTTATTTGATATCTAAATACGAAAGGTATACTGAATTTATAAATTAATAAACCGGAGATAAGAATGTTAGAATGTATAAACCCGTATATTCTTATTAATCACCATTATTTATAATGGTAAAACCCCAATACCCAAAACTCACCAACCAGGTTTGAGCTTTATTTAACTCCTAATACTCTCCTTCGAGCGACCCAATCGCGAAAGCTCAAACTGAAGTAATTACAAGAAGATAAGAAAAAAACATACGCTAACAAAACAAAACATCATCTTGATAGTAATCTGATTCCTCTTCTCTTAAGCTTCAACCACACCAACACAACATGCACAAAGCCCTACACTATATCCGGCTCATCTTCATAAACACTAATTGTGGATTGTGACCGTTACACAAACATCCAACCAAATAGACAACTATGTGGATTTGTGACCTGAGCACAAATCACCAACACACGAAGATAAAAACAATTAAGTTTAGTTATTTTGTAGAGTTGAGTGGTAGATCAAAATGTTAGTATTGTTGGATCAAAGACGTAGATCAAGATACGAACAATAAAAGTAAAAACAAAACATAAATCTTTTAAATGCTAGACTAATGATAAAAGGAGAATGCATCGTTTGCAAAGATGCAATCTTCAATACTGGAAAAAAACAATAGCAATAACACCACCTTGTCATCAAGAGGCCCCATATTTTCCTTTACAACATAAGACACTTCGAACATAAGCGTTGGTGGTATGAAAGAAAAGTGACGGCAAATTGGTCGGTTTTTTTTCTTATTTATAAGATCGGGGTTATGTTGATGGGTGGAGGCAGCGATGTTTTTAGGGTTAGGACCGGGTATGCTCTGATACCATGTTAGAATGTGTAACCCCCCATTGCATAGTCTTATTAATCACCATAATTTATAATGGTAAAACCCTAATACCAAAAACCCACAAACCGGCTTGGACTTTATTTAACTCCTAATAATTATTATGCTTTGTGATTAGATCATTAAGTCACTATGTGGATTTGATTTTATAAAGTGTCTGTGAATGTAGTATTGCTCGTATTAGAGTTTATGGATTCCATTTGTTTTGTTCGCAACTTCAAGGTCCATTTGAATAGACGGCAAGTTTCGTGTTATTATTTCGTAACAAAAACATGACCTCACGACAACAATTATATATGTAATTGTTAGTCGGGTACTTGCATAATGTGACTATATTTAACGATGAATAAATATTTTTCGATTAAACGTTTTTCCTAACAATAATCAGACAAATAAATAATAATATAAATTAAAATAATTTTAAATAATAACAATAATATATATTATTTTTTAACATTTTTTAAGTTCTGAATATGTTGTATAATAAATTTGTTTCCTAATATTATAGTAAATAGTTAAACATATAACATCTGTTTAATAATTGAGATTAGTTGTAATGTTAATTCAAAAAGAAAGTATATAAAAAACCTAAAAATTGAATTTTATTTGATCAGAGTGTTCAAGTTTCAAAAACAACATCCAAAAGGCTTGTGCAAACAGTATAATAAACTCAAGAAAATAACAACCCACGTAAATTAACCACATATTAGAAACGACTTGTACAAAAACAACGTGTCAACTTATTAGGTTTAAGCTGAAAGAGAGAAATAGGGAATTAAGTTAGTTTTTGTTCGTTCTTAGAAACACTTTCCAAAATTACAAAAAGAACCAAAATGTAATCATTAGCTAAGATAAATATTTAGTTAACCAAATAATCGAACAATATTGATTAAGATACGGCCTATTAAATTTTGTTAAAACAAACTTATGAAAATATAATCTGGTGCGACCATCTATTTGACTAATCAAAATTTAACAAATCGAGCCCCTAAATCGTTTTATGTAGAATTTAGCCTAAATAACTTTTAGAGCATACGTAGTGCATCCTTCCATTTGTGATTTTTTTCTTTGTCTTGCAATCAATTTTTATATAAATGACATGTTTCAAAAATTCATTAGTACAAATACTCCTAATGCTTAAAAGCTTTTCAAAAGCTTTGCACACATATTCTGCATAAAACATCCTTTATGTTTTTGTGTTTTTACAACTGGCCATGGATTTTGTGTGATAGTATACAATGGTAATATTCTAAACGCGTTTACGTAAACAAAGAAAATGGCAATGACATACATCAAATAACTCAGCAGAGTGTAATATACGATATTTGGCACTTTAAACCCACGGTAAATAAGCGTATTTTCTTCATTTAATCAGGTAACCGCTTGCAAAATCATACCCTCAAGCTCCCTGATGGTTGTAAAATCACACTCGTTTAGGAAAACGAGGTAATTAGGGTAACTATTAAACAAGTGATTTAGGAAAACCACAAGTAAATGACCCAAAGTAGTGGGGAGTTCGTTCTCAAGGAGGCTAGTGTGTTGTGTAAGAAATGATTAAGTGTTTGAGATTATTTTTTGGGTAAAGGGGACTGACCCCGGTAAAATATATTACACCAAAAAACGTTGAAGTACAAACAGATGTAGGTGAAGTCCTACATCACGGCCCGTTACATGGGCTACAACCAGCACATACACAATGTGCACAAACCACAAAACTTACATAAGAATAACATGCCACTCTTATGACTACCAAATACATTGGACAAAGAATATAAATAAACATTACACCGCCGATTTTCCAACATATAAAAACCAAAACAGTAATTTCGTTTCCAGAAAAGCGTTTTCGAGTGTTACGCCATGATTACTGCATAATGCCAACCCGTGTTGATCAATCACGTGACCTCCACAAGGTAATAACCAAACCGAAACCCTAAGAAGTGTAGGGTATCGAACCAGCCGACTCTCCCAATCCATAGCAACAAAAAGCACTCATGCATGCACCTCCAGATCACGAACAACAAACACAGACATCCTGAACATCGTAGCAACCTTGCAAAGATCAAGTTATCATGAAAACAAACCTAAAAGGTTTTGCCAACGATCAAAAAACGAGTACCACTCGTAACTACTCTTAGCGAGTAGGATCATGTTACCCGAATCATAAGATTAAACGAACCAGTGGTAACCATGATAACAAAGCACACGATCCCCAGGATTGATATCGCAACCCTTAAGATGAACAACCTGTCAATAAAGACCCTAATTAAAGAGTTTACCCGATGCGATACCATGCGTGGATCCCACGAGTAGAACCTCCACGCAGTCGACCAATCGACCCATATAGATGTACAAACAAAACAGAGATCGAGAATAACCAAACCAAATCGAAACCCTAATGAAGAATCAAAAATGAATGAAGGGTAATTAGGGTTTCGAGATGGGCGATGTCCATTAGATAGACAGATAGAAACCAAAGCACAACCATTCTACAATAGTAAAAACCTTGAACCGATTGCATATCTTACGGCCAAAAATTCCTAGATCTGATCCAATGAGACGAATGGTAACCTTAATTAGAAGCACCAAACGAAACCCTAAATCAAGAAAAAAGAAATTAATAACAAATAAGATAGAGAGGCGGTTGCTAGGGTTTTTTAGCCGGAATTTTAGGTAGAATGGTGGCCGGAAATCGCCCCCCTAGGGGAGAGAAAAATGGGTGTTTGCTAATAAATTAGTGTTTGAGATTATGATTATCAAGAAAAGAAAATAGAAAAGAAAGTAGAAAAGGATGACGATTACGAATATGAATTAAACTAAAACGAAAAGTTGTGCACGTAAAACCGTAAAATATGACGACATTTAAAAATTACCCTAAAAATTCTTAGAAAATTGCAATAAATCCTAAAAAATGTGATTAGAGTTTACAAAAAATCACTCAAACCTTTTATTTAATTAAATAATAATTTTTTAATGCTAATTAAAACACAAAAATAAGTTGAATTAACAAAAAGCCAAAAATGAGATTTTTCACTTTGTAAACCTTTAAAATGACTTAACTAAATTAAAAACTATTTTTGAAAATTTTAAAATTAATTAAAACTATTTAAAAATGATTAAAAACTATAAAATCTTAAAATAATTCTAAAAATTAATTAAATGACAACAAAATTAATCTAAAATTTTTTTAAAATTCCTAACTTAATGTATTTAAACTAGAAAAATGAAAAAGTTGCAAAAATCTAAAATTTAGTTTTTAATAATAAAATAATAATAAAATACTATCAAAAATCCAAAACTTATAAAAAATTCTAAAAATTTGTAAACTAGTTTATTTTAACCTAATTAAACACAAAATGAACTTGATATTACAAAATACCCCTATTGGGCCTTCAAATGGGCTGAAATGAAAAACAGTCCACTAAATTGGGCTTTTTGGCCAAATAAGCAAAAAGTAGTCCAAATATGCCAAAAAGCTGAAAGTGAGCTTATCATAGCTTAAATGGCAACAACTTATTCTTAATGGGCTTTTTGGCCCATTAAGCCATAAGCTAATGCCATAAGCTCTAATTTGACACACAAGCTTCTTTTGGGAAACTAAAGAGATCTGTGAAAAGAAATTTTGAAAAAGCCCAAGAAATAAGCCTGAAATAAGCAAAAGCTCTCTATAGAAAATGACAAAATAGTCGTTTTTGAGTTCTAGGCCACCTCAAGTGCTGATTCAACTTGCAAAAGGTTTGAATGACTTAATTAAGAAAAATCAACAAAAAGTTTTCAAATAAGCACAAAGAATAAGTTGGAATAAGCAGATAAGCACTTATGAAAAAGTCAAGTCAATTGGTTTCCTAGTCAAACCTAAAAGTCAAACCCAAATATGCTCCATATTAGTTCAATGGGTCAAATAAGAAAGATTGATCACAAAAAATAAGTTATTGCAAGTCTGAATAAGCTAAAATGGCTTATGAATAAGCTTATTATGAATTAGCACTAGTAGTGGCTAGTTTTGGGTGTCCAGCAGTGGGAAAAGTTTCCACTGCTTGACTTCTTTGACTTTTTGTCTTATGTGATTTTTTGTTGGATTCAAGGCACAAAAAGGCACCCGTATAACCAGTGGGTTATAAGGAGTCAGTATCAATCCCAAAAACACAAATCCTAATAGCCAATTGATACAATTAATTCAAAAGATCACCAGAGATTACACAGACATGAACTTAAGCAGATTTCAAACAAATAAGAAGTTTTTGCAAGAATAAGACAACCAAATTGAACCAAATGCACACAACAGCTTAGATTAATTCAAATGAACATAAATTATCTGGTTTCATGCAATGATTCAAAGTTTAGAACAAGATTCAAGCTAAAAAAAAGTTACTGAATGAAGAACACAAATAAGGTTGTTGATATACTTGACCACAAATCCAATTTCAAACACTCAAATCTCTTTAATAGGTTATACAAACTTGATTTAAACACTTGTTAGCCCTAAGCATGCATACAAACTATGTGTTTCCAAAATCTTAGGCCCAAAATTGCAAAATCAAGTGTGAAATAACACAATCTTAGATTTGATGTTTTAAAGAGCAGAGTTGGCAATTATCAGAACACAAGCACTTGTATAACAGATATCAACTCAAACAAACAATAAACTCTTACTCAAACTAGCATACAAAGCAAACACTTGTAACATGCAGTAATCTCAAACACCCCTTTCACTTATTAAATCCAAATTTAACAAAGCAAATGGGTGATTCAGTTTTACCCAAGCCTAATCTAGCATAATAACAACAATATCATGCAGTATCAAGCAAATTCAAGCCACAAGAACACCACTTATAACAGCAGAACACCAAATCACAAAATATCACTTTTCAACTGATTTTTCGCAAAAGAGACTCAAACCTCATGAATGTACATCCACACTCATAAATGTTTGAGCTGATGTGTCTAGTTAAACAAGACACAAGCTTCCAATAACACCTGCTAAGATTCAACAAGGTTAAAGGCACAATTTATATAAAACAGAAAAATAGAAAATGAAAGCTTGATTAATGCAACCTTGTTCCCACTCCTTGATTATCCCCAAACCACAAGCTCACAACACCTTGATAATCTTCTTATCAGGGTTCTATGATCACTTGCAATCCAAAAATTCCAAGGGCTGGAACCAGGAACTTAGCAAAATATCAAGTTTTGTAAAATTATGCAATTTCTTGCACAATATTTAAAAATATGTTTTAGAACTTAACAATCATAAACATGAAACAATAACAAGCATAAATTAAGATTGGCACTTGGAATTCTTCAAATATTCAAACACGTTTTCATTAAACTTGAAAAAGGATTTACAAAATTTTGAACAAGGAAAAACAAAGAGCAAATGTAAATGTTGGACCTAATACCCTTTATATAGAGGGTGAACAATGACCTAATAAGCTAAAAATGTGAAAACCCTAGTGCTTGATCTTCCAAATATGCCCTTGTAGAATTTGAAAACCTTGGACTCATGTGATGTTATCTAGGACGTTTGTGGAGGTATTAGTTGTTGGAATTTGATCTAAGGGCTCCAAGGGATGCATAGGAACAAAGCAGAATGTGGGGCGTTGGATTCACTGGCTATTTTGGCTTCTTCCCAAGAAACATGTGCATGGAAGATATCATGTGAACTTGTAGGTGATGTGACATGCAATGTGAGAGTTGGGTTGTGATTAGGGATAGGTTAATCATAAATCTAGAGGGAATTAGGGTCTAATTCATAGTATTTAAGAAATTCCCAGATCTGATTATGAACACTAAGAACATGGTTTTGATCTTGTTTTGTGTTTAAAAAGTTGTTAACCGCAACTTTTAAACTTAATTAATTAAGTTTGTTAGATCCGGTTAAGTGGAAGGTAACATGGCAAGATAGTGGGTTCTGATTGGGTGAAATGAGTTAGTGGGACACGTGGTGTGTTATGGTTGGTCTAGGTAACTTTCATGTTTTGGCAGAATACTCCCCTCTTCTTCCATTCTCTTTTCATTTCAGTTTTATATAAGCAAAACTGATTTTCCTTTGTTAACTAAGTTTGGTTTTTCACACTTTTGCTCCAAAAGGTTTTGTAAAAGTATTTCAAGGGTATTTCTTGCCAATTCATGATATTTGAAGGGATGTTTTGGCATTTTCTTCATTCTTCAAGGTGTTGACTTGTATTGTTGACTTCTTGGACGAATAATATTGACAAGTCTTCATAAATGAGGGACCATTCTTGCCAATTCTTCAAAGTGGAGGGTCCTTTTGTAATTTGATAAACTTTAAGGACCAAACATGTAATTATGAATATACAAGGGTTTAAAGTGTCAATTCTTTAATATTGGAGGACCCTTCTTGTACATTCTTCAATTCTTCAAGGGTTATTCTTGGAAAATCCACATTAGGGCTTGGTTCATTGTGCGGCTTCGTTTCCCGTGTTCGTTTTTTCTTTTTTCTTGTGATCTTTTCTCATTTTCTCAATATCTGTACCTAAAATACACATGTAACAAACACAAGGATATATTTGGCATATTTAATGATATTTTATGCATTTTAAGCCCGTTTTGGACGATGAGACTATGTATAAAAGCAGTCTCATCACTCCCCATACTAAACCATTGTCGTACCCTCACGCAATGCTAGAATAAAGTATCATAGCATCTCCAAAATTCATTTTTCTTTTTTGGTAAAAGGGTAACAATGACCCCGGTAAATAGAACCAAAAAAAACGTTAAAGTACAAGGAATGTGGCTGAAATGCCACATTAACCGCAAGCTACAGGCAGCTTGTTAAACAAAATGTTTATGACAGGCCATAAACATTAACTAGTCTAGAATACTGAAAATAAATAAACTAGACAAGAACCAAGATGATAACATAAAGTTACGAGAAACATAATAAAATATCAACATGGGATCAGCCAGTAGGAGTGCTTGCCCCAAAATTAGTGTTGAGAAGATTCACCGATTCATCAAAGACAACCTCGACTCCCTCCTCATTATCTTCCTCGCTTAGTTGAACCCCTTCATCAATACCAGGCATGGACAAAGATGAAAATTTATTAGATGTAGAAACACTGCTCATTTGAGCTGTACCCTTGTTCGGACCATTAGGATTACTAGTCTGCTGCAACTGACCAGATGTAGTATTCAAGTTTCTACTATTATCACCACTCGTACTTGTAGTATCCAAGCGAGTTTTTGGACGAAAAACAATCGTCTTTCCTATTTGGGAACCCTTACTCAATGGAACACCTCTCGGAACTTGATTCCCTAAATTACCTTTGTACTTCTTCCTCTTACTTTGCACTTGTTGGAATCCATCATTATCAACATGAGTTGTCACATTTTCAACCATTGTAGGTTTAACATTTTTCGGACAAGAATCAAAGGAATGACCAAAAATATTACAAGTATGACATCTAGGCGGTTTCCATTCGTATTCAACACGAATTAGTTCCTTAGTACAACCAGAGCCTTCAAGATCAGGGACACCAATAGTAACGTTATCTATAAACTCCAAATCAGCGTTCATCTCAATAAGACAACGAGCAAAACTACACCGACCCCAAGACTCTTTGCACATCTTATCAGTATAATTATCCATCATAATAAGCTTACCAAGAAACGAAGCAATTAAACTAATACCTTCCTCTTCAAATACCTGTAGCGGGACATCATGAAACTTGACCCATACCGGAATACGAGTTAATTCCTCCTTTAGAAGATTCGTTTTCATAGTCCATTTCTTAAGAAAAATTGGTGAATTACGAACCATCCACGGACCACCTTCCAGAACCGCATTAAGACCCTCACTAGACCCAAATTGGAAAAAGAAAAAACCTTTCTCATTCATCATGATACGCTTAAGACCATGTTTTGCCCAGTTATTCTTAGCAAAATACTCAACCACAGGAAATGCAATCCTCTTACCAAGAAAGTAACCATATAAAGTGTTTTGGTAGCGAGTATTTACTTTTTTAACAACCTTCTACTTGCCTTTTAGACATAATGTATGATTTTCATCGCAAAATGGGACGTTTAGGTTCATAGAACAAAAACACATGAATGCTTCGTTAGAAATAATTTTTTCGTCCTCGATTTTTACCCCAATTCCATGCCTAGCGTGCAACGAGATCATTGTCATTATATGTTAGTAATGCTAACACTACTCATATTCCCTAATCACGTACTTATACTCCCATTATCCTAAGTGGTATCTCTTATATTTTATTTTTGTCTTGCATGTTCACGAGGTTACATTGTTTGAATTATGCGATGATAGAGATTTAGGTCTAAAAATAGGGTCATAACGGTGTAACCAAGACCATCGAATTAATAACCCCCCTAATAGACAACGATGTCAAAAAATTAAGTCAACAAGAAGGATCGATAACCACGGTTTTATAACGGTCTTGAACATGAGACTTATTACCAAGACTTTTATACGCCCCCTAACGGATGGGCCTTATTATCATAGGTTTACCTCCATATTTTATTCAAATTCGCCATGAAGCTTTTATTATGACTTCGGTCTTGCCTTGCCTTTTATTTAACCTCGCCATGAGGTGTTTATTATGGCCAAAGACGTATATCCTCACGCTAAAAGCGAATTTTGGATCTTTAAAGCTTCAAAGATTAAGGCTTGATTCACTTTTAATTTCATATAGGTTTTTCGGCCTTGTGAGCTTCAAATTGTTTGCTTGATTTAGGTAAGCACTTGAAATCTTATTATTAGGTGAAGCTTTCGATTATTCGGGTTGCCAATACTTCAAAACTGTGACGCTGGCGATACCTTAATGGCTTCCCAATTTAATTACATAGAAGCTACTAGAAAAGACTAGAAACCAACAATCAAGACTAAACCGCTAAGCCAATACTTATTAAGCAAAATATATATACAAGCGAAGGGAGAATAAGCAAACAACGAGAGCACATGAGTTTTTGAAAGAATACGAGTACTCTATGTTTAGCATAGTAACTTATAATTAACTCTATCATTTCTAGTCCTCATTTAAGAGACTTAGCCTAATATAAAGTGAAGGAATCGAAGCTAAGTGCTCAACACGCACGGTCGAGTAAAAAATTACTCTTATTCTCGCCATCGGAGAATCCACATTCGTGTCTTCAAACAATTATGAAACATGAGAAAAATTTTAAAATTTGGCCATTTTAGCCTTATTTGTAACAAAACAATAAACAAAAAGATAAAATTTGGAAAGCGTGAACGTTTGGCATTTCAAGTATCTCTTCACCCCCCCCGTACTATAAACATTTTCCTCAATGTTTCGATCTAAGGGTAGGATACCCCCATACTAGAGACGTAGTCGAATGCTTAATCTAGCATGGAAAGGGTGTAACCGTTAAATTTAAAGCCGTTTATGAAGTGTGCTAAAAACCTAAGGTTAGAACATATAAGGATATATCATGGATATTGATAATTTCTTCAAACCAAACGATCGAGTACTCCCATAAAACGAACACGAGAGGCTCCAATCATGAAGATCATGATCATCTAAAAACCACATATCACAAACAACCACGGAACAAAGGTTGGAAGGGCATAAATCCCCTCATGTTACTACATTAGAAAGCGATAATATGTACATGGATAAGCTCGTTTTTTATTACCGAGTCATGAGCTCGACTCGATCCCCTCAATACTAATTCTCATTGGGGAAGGTGACTTGGTCGAGGTAGTTCAAAGGGGTAACTTCCCCGCCAAAGTAGTGCTTCAACCTACGTCCATTCACCTTGAAATTGGGGCCATCATTTTGAGCTAGCTCGATGGTCCCATATGGAAAAAATTGGGAAACGGTGAATGGACCGGACCAACGGGATTTCAACTTACCGAAAAAGATTTTCAAACGTGAGTTAAAAAGCAACACTTGATCTCCAATGTTAAAAACCCGGTTTTTAATTTTTAAGTCATGAAAATTTTTAGTTTTTTCTTTGTAAATCAATGAATTTTCATAAGCAATGTCTCTCAATTCATCTAATTCATTCAATTGCATTTTCTGATGTTTTCTCGCGGTCTCAATGTCATCATTACAATGCGTTAGGGCCCAATAAGCTTTGTGCTCGAGTTCAGTTGGTAAATGGCAATTCTTGTCGTACACAAGCTTATAAGGAGTGCATCCAATGGGCGTCTTATGAGCGGTACGAAAGGCCCATAAAGCATCGTCCAAATTATCCGACCATGATTGTCGGTTCTCTCCAAACGATCTCTCCAAGATACTCTTCGATGCTCGGTTTTAAACCTCGACTTGCCCACTCGTTTGTGGGTGATAAGCCGTAGAAATCCGATGTGTAACCCCATATTTCCTTAGGACCCTTTTGAATTGGTCATTACAAAAATGGTTTCCACGATCACTTATGATCGCACGAGGGGTTCCACACCGATAAAACAAACTTTTCAAAAACATGACTACCATACGAGCATCGTTCGTGGGCAAAGCCTTAGCTTCCACCCACTTGGATAGGTAGTCAACGGCGACAAGGATATACTTGTTACCACGAGAAGATGGGAATGGCCCCATAAAATCAATTCCCCAAACGTCAATGATCTCACACACTTGGATGATGTTTTGTGGCATTTCATCGTTTTGTGAGGCTTTTCCTTGACTTTGGCATGAGTCACATGACTTCAAAAGTGCATGTGCATCTCGGTAAATAGTAGGCCAAAAGAACCCGGTATCAAAGACCTTCTTTGCCGTGAGGTTAGCACCATGGTGACCACCCGTGGGTCCCTTGTGACAAGCTATAGGGATATTAGAGGCTTCGGTGCCAAATACACAACGTCGAATAATTTGATCCGCACAAGTCCGAAAGAGGTAAGGGTCGTTCCAAAAGTAGAACTTGACGTCACGCAAGAATTTTCGTTTTTGTTGAGTCGTCATACCCTTAATGATGAAGTTGTCCGCATGGTAATTTGCGATGTCAGCAAACCATGGGGTGGATGAATCAAGCTTAGAATTCACTACACCAAGTGTCTCGAGAGGAAATGTTTCGGTGATTTCCTTTGGCTCGTATACACTTTGGTGAGGATCTTCTAAACGAGAAAGATGATCGGCCGCTAGATTCTCGACTCCTTTTTTTGTCAAGGATTTCGACATCAAATTCTTGTAGGAGGAGAATCCAACGCAATAATCTCGGCTTTGCATCTTGTTTAGCCATGAGATACTTGATTGCCGAATGATCCGTATATACTATGCATTGAGTCAAGACGAGATAAGGTCGAAATTTCTCAAATTCATACACCACGGCTAGGAATTCCTTTTCCGTTGTAGTGTATTTAAGTTGAGCCTCGGTCATCTTCTTGCTAGCATAGTGAATAGGCAAGAAGTTCTTTTCATGACGTTGCCCCAATACGGCCCCAATAGCGTAGTCACTAGCATCACACATGAGCTCAAAGGGGAGGTTCCAATTGGGAGCAACAAGAATGGGAGCTTCGGTAAGTTTCCTCTTAAGGATTTCAAAGGCTCATACACAATCTTCGTTAAAGATAAAAGGAGCATCTTTTTCGAGGAGATGTGTAATAGGTCGAGAAATATTTGAGAAGTCCTTGATGAATCGACGATAAAAGCCCGCGTGGCCTAGGAAACTTCTAACTCCCTTGACGGTTTTGGGATGAGGTAATTTGGCGATGACGCCTACCTTAGCTTTGTCTACCTCAATCCCCGCTTTTGAGACCTTGTGCCCTAAGACGATTCCTTCCATAACCATAAAATGACATTTTTCCCAATTGAGCACAAGGTTGGTTTCCTTACAACGTTTCAACATTCTCTCAAGATTCGACAAACACGAAGTGAATGAACAACAAAATACAGAAAAATCATCCATAAAAACTTCCATCGTCTTCTCGATCATATCATGAAAAATATCCATCATGCACCTTTGAAAGGTTCCCACTACATTACAAAGTCCGAATGGCATTCTACGATAGGCAAACGTTCCATATGGACACATAAACGTAGTTTTTTCTTGATCACGAGGATCGATGAGGATTTGGAAGTAACCGGAAAAACCATCTAAAAAGAAATAGAAATCGTTTCCAGCATGACGCTCCAACATTTGGTCCATGAAGGGCAAGGGAAAATGGTCTTTTCGAGTGGCGTCATTCAACTTACGATAGTCGATACACACCCTCCAACTGGTCACGAGTCGAGTTGGAATTAACTCGTTGGCATCGTTTGGCACAACAGTCATTCCTCCCTTCTTAGGGAAACAATGAATAGGACTCAGCCAAGGGCTATCGGAAATAGGGTAAATCATTCCTGCGTCAAGGAGTTTAAGGACTTCCTTTTTTATGACGTCGTGAATTTTGGGGTTCACCCTCCTTTGGCATTGGATTGCTGGTTTGTAGTCCTCCTCCATTAAGATTTTGTAGGTACAAAATTTGGGATCGATCCCCTTAATGTCGGATAATTTCCACGCAATTGCCCTAGTGCGGTTTTTTCATCATTCGATAGATCTTTTGCAATAAACACCGGCAACTTATCGTCTCCTCCCAAGAATACGTATTCAAGATTGGTGGTTACTCAATTGAAGATTTGGGCTCGATACTCATAACCTCCTCGGGTGGAGGAAATGGGAAATCGTTGAGAAAATCCTTGATAATCGAGAAGTCCTCATCGTTGTCGAGGTCTTCGTCACAAGTACGTGGAACATCAAATTCTTCCAACATAAAACCACCACCTTCAAATGGAGTAAAGGATGGTGTCGAATTATCAAGAATAGGATCAAGCATAGTGGGATTGCCACTATTTTCATCGTCACCAAAACCTAAAACTTCTTGTGAAAATTCCTCGCAAACGACGTCGATCATATCAACGAGGTTTATGGTCGCGACAGAAAAAACATGAGAAATTAGAAAGTTTTGTGTTGCGTTTATAACAAGTTCCTCGTCGTTGAAACGTAAGGTGATTTTTCTAGCATGCACATCAATCAACGCCATAGACGTATCTAAAAACGAACGACCTAAAATAAGAGGAACTTGAGGATCCGTGGGAATATCGACAACGATAAAGTCTACCGGATAATAGAACTTTCCCACTTTCACAAAAACGTCTTTGGCCAATCCACATGCGGGAATCGTGGAATGATCGGCCAATTCGATAGACATTAGTGAAGGAGTAAGATTAGGAAGATTGAGCAACTTGAAGATTGCAAGTGGCATCAATTTAATACCAACACCAAGATCGGCCAAGGCATAGCATTCTTCCATATCTTGGATAGCACATGGAATCAAGAATTTACCGGCATCACCGACTTTTTGAGGTATGCGGTTAACATAAACCGATGAACATCTAGACAATAGTTGTAATTTCTCCTTGTTGTTTAACATACTCTTAAAGTTAGCGGCAAATCGAGGCATCATGACCAAAGCGTCGGCAAAACTTACATTGAAATGCACGTCACGAAACATTTTCATAAAAAGCTCAAATTGGTAATTGTCGCGCTCTTGACGTTTCTCCTTTCTAAGTCTAGATGGGTAGGGCAAAGGTGGTGTTGGTTGAGGCATATTCATAGCCTTTGGAATCTCGGGTTCCAATGATGGTAATGGGTCAACCGTAGGTGTGGCATGAGCGGTACTTCGTGGGATTGGGATATGCTCCTTTTCGACCACCACCTCGGATTCTTCCTCAATTTCCTCCACCATTGGAGTAATTGGTTGAGGGGTCGGTTCCTTAAGTTTCTTACCACTTCGTGTGGTAATCACTTTCATCTCTCCCTTAGGGTTAGATATGGTGTTACTAGGAAGACTACTCGAAGAGGGTTTACACATTATAGCCTCAAACATGGATGAAATTTTATCCTCAAACATAGATTTCCTCCTATCGGCCTTAAGCATCTCTTGTTTTATCTCATGTTTCCCTTGTTCCATCTTTTGGTTGTTTTGTTGTAACCTAGTTACATTCCCCTCTATTTTGTTGGTATGGATCTTAAGCTCATTTGCTAACTCATTTTTTAACTCCTTTTTCAAGTCATTCTTAACTCATATCTTAGGCTAATGATCTCTCTTTGAATATTATCAAACCTAGCATCATTTCCATTTGCGTATTCAACAAATTCATTTGGAAGATCTTTCAAGTTTTGCAAACTATTGTTTTTGTTTTGAAAATCATTGTTTTGATTTTTGTTTGAAACTTGATTGTCATTAGCTCCTTGATTTCCATAGTTCTTACCTTTGTAATTGTTTTTGTAACCAACTTGATTGTTTCGATAGTTGTTGTTAGCATTTTGATTGGGAGCAAAACCCGGTGGAGTCATTTGATTATAGCGGGTAACTTGACCGTTTTGGTTGTAAGTTCCCGTGGCCGCATAGGTACTCGAAGTGTTACCACCGTTGGTAATGCACTCGGAGAAATCATGACCTCCACCACAATACATGCAAGAAACCTCAACCGCTTTAGCCGTAGCGGGAGCACTTTGTTCACCAACTTTGAATTCAATCAAAAGACCTTTAAGCTTATCAAAAATTTTGTTTTCCAAATTTGCCTCAATTTGGAAAGCATCGATGGTATTTGACAATGAAGGTGAAGCCGAAGACGAAGCCTTACAAACACTCGATGTGCTACGAGGACTATAGAACTTAGACCTATTCTCAATAATCAACAACGCTTCCTCGACCGTTTTACACAAAAAATTACCTCCCGCGACGGAATTAAGATAATCTCTCTCATGATCGTTCAATCTATTGTAAAACGTGTCAATTTGATGCAAGTCGGAAAAACCATGATGAGGACACTCATGCAACATTTCCTTAAACCGATTCCAAGCCGTAGAAAAACTCTCATTAAATTCTTGTGAAAATTTAGAAATCTCATTTTTCAAATGCGTAGTCTTAGAGGGCGGGAAAAATTGGTTCACAAATTTCGAAACGAGATCCTACCACGTCAATATAGAATTGGGTGGCTCTTTCTCTAACCAAATTTTTGCGGGCCCCGCTAACGAATACGGAAAAAGCATCATCTTAATCAAGTCATTAGCAACGTCCTTAAACTTGCAAGTAGTGGTAAGACGATTGAATTGGCGGATATGTATGTGTGGGTTGTGCTTTTCATCACCATGGAATTTGTTGTTTTGTATCATCGACAACAAACCCGTCTTAACTTCATAATTCTCCGCAGGGATGGCGGGAATTACAATAGCCTCTCCATAACCCTCGGTGGGTGCTGGAAGTAACTCCATCATAGTTCGATTAGCCATGGTGACTTCTTCTTCTACGATAGGTTCGTCAATAGGAGACTCTTCACTAGAAAGGTTAGGTGTGGTCTCTGGTAGTAGTAAAAACACGTCTTTTAGGAAAAAGAGCGTATAATGGGCAAGTATTAAACTCGACGATTTAGGAAAACCGACGAATCGAATAAATGCGGGTTCGTTCTCTAAGGAGGTGTGTGATTATGAGTGCCAATATGTAAAATCAAAGTTTGGATTAGTGTCGTTTTTGGTTTAAGAGAGAAAAATAAAAGACGAGCTACGACTACAATTACACTACGACGTAATAACGTAAAACGCGAACGTAAATACGTAAAACACGACAAAACTAAAAATTAAACCTAAAAATTAAATAAGAATGAAAACTAAGTCTAGAATAATATAAATAAGAATGAAAATTAAATAAATAAATTTTAAAACCTTTTATTAATTAAATAGTCAATTTTAAATGCTAATTAAAGCCCTAAAATTAAATATAATTACGAAAAAGCCCAAAATATTATTTAATTGAACTAATAACTCACTTATATTATTGAAAGACTAAAAAGTGTTGTTCCTAAATTTTAAAGACTACTTTTTAAAACACTAAAAACAGTTTTTAAACTAAAATAATGCTTAAAAATAATGAAATAATGCTAAAATTAATTTGACTATTTTTAAAATCCTAATTTATATTACTAAACAGTAGAAAATTTTAAAGGTTGAAAACAATATCTTTTTACACTAAAAGACAAAACAGTTTTAATTAAAAACTAATTAAACTAAGATTAAATATAAAAAATACTTAAAAAGGTGAACAGTAAAACATTTTTAAACTAAAAATCTTAAAATAATTTTCTTAAACTAGGAAAAATTTTAAAATTGAAAAATATAAAGATTTTGCACTAAAAGACAAAAACAAAAATAATAAAAACTAATTAAATTCAATTTAATTCTAAAAAGTGAAAAATAAACAGTAAAATAAAATTAAAGTAAATGAAAAATCTTAAAAAAAATAAAAAAAAGAAAATTGAAAAAAATGGAAAAACTTAAATTTACTCACTACAGACAAAAAATAGCCTAGATGATGTTGACTGCTAACTGGGCTTTTGTCTTCTAGCCCAACAGTGGGAACTTTTAGCCTAGCAGGGGGGAACTTTGTTCCCACTGCTTGAACAAAACATTCACGTCTAGTGATGTTTTGAGCTTAGGAAAGCTCATTTCTTGGTATTTCTTGGCAACAAAGGCACCCCTACACTCAGTGGAGTGTAGGGAGTCAAATGAAACAGGAAAAAAAACAAGCCACTCACAAGAATCTAACACAAAAATCCATTTACAGTTACGGATAATGTGAAATAGGGTCTGAGCAATAGTATGTTGGTCTACTTGGCTATTTGATGATTTTCAATGGCTAAAATCTCACTCAATTCATACACAAACTACCAATAACCAACTCTAAATCCTAAACAGAACCTAAGTCTAACAGCTTACCAACTTTTGGATTCTCAAAGTACTAAATCAAAGCAAATTTTAAAGCCTATTGATTATCTAGGTGGTTTATACCAAAACTTTATCATGCAACTTCTAACAAATCCTTACCAAACTAAAAAACCAAATACTAAATAAAGCTATAACAACATAATAAAGTGTTTAGATTGATTTTAAGCCAAGAACATGTCAAACCCTAAGCCTAATAAACAGATCCAAACACCCCTTAACCAAACTGTCTACGGTTTTTAACAAAACAATCAACACAAACTAACATCAATTGATGCTTAGTCCTAGTAGATCTTATCTCAGGCATAAAAATAAACTTGTGAGCTAAAAACTTCACACTTACAAACAAGTCCAAGCCAAATTCACAATTTCTAAAACATAGCAGACACAATAACTAGGGAGTTCAAGTATCTTACCAAAACTATACCTTGTATGCCAAGAGTGGCTCAATTAATGCCACCAGCCGGCTATATGGAAGCTATAGGAGCTTGTGAAAAAGCTTATGAACCCTTGCTGTTGGTGATTCAACAACTGAATCAAGCAAGTGAAGGCTTGAAATGGTCACTCTCCTTTGTACATGCTAAGAAAACTAAACAAACCCAAGTAACTCAGGCTCCTATAAGCTCTCTTTGTCAGAGAGGGCTTATAGCAGCTTATGCTACAATGAAATATTAAAAAAAAAACAATAAAGTGATTTTTAAAAATAAAATGTTAAACAACAAATGAGAAGACTTCTTGGAAAATAATTCTTGCAAACAGGAAGTAACAAATTTCAAATCTTTGCTATGAAAATGTTTTGTCAGGACTCTTTCACACCAAAAATATTCAAAACTTGGGTCCAAAATATTCAAAAAAGAAAAACCGGTTTTCTTGAAGAATATTTTGTATAACTGAAAATCTTAAAAAGGTTTTAAACTAGAATGAAATTTAAATAACTTTTAAACTACTGGAACTCAGCTTAAACTTTGCAAAGATTTAGACAAAGAATACTCTAAATATTAATTCATTGAAAAAAAAGTACTTTTACAAAGAAAAAACTGGAACAAAGAAATGAGCTGTATTTAGTGTATACGAAGTTATTTTTATATAATTCGACACTCGTTCGAAAATCATTATATAACTCATTAAAATTTATTTATCATATATAACGTTACATGTCATATTAACTAAAATAATACTTTTCAAAAATTATTTTATAACGTAGTTATTCGTTAACTATTTCTTTTATAAAAATATATATATTTTTAGAAAATTTCGACATGACCTTGCCGATTTTATAACATTTTCCATGTATATATTACATAATTTTTCCTACTTTGTCTCAATCAATACCCAATTAATATTTTTCTCAATCAATATTCTAATTAAGGTATTCTTAATAATATAATTATTATATTAATTATATATTCTCACCATTAATATTTTAATTACTTTCCATTTCTCCTTAATTAATTACTTTCCATTTTTAATCAATACCTTAATTAATATATTAATTATCCCCATCAATATTTTAACTACTTTCCATATATCATTAAATAATTTTATATTTTAATATACCATTTATTAATAATAATATTAATAACAATACTCTTTTAAATATGTATTTATTTATTTATTTCTTATAAGTCCTCAAATAATTATTTATCCCACTATATCAAATAATAACAATTATTATTATAATATTTTCAGAATACTTACACTCTATATTTTATTATATCCCAATTATTAATAATAATTATTATTATTATTGTATCCTCAAAATATGTATTTTCATACATCCCACTATGGTTATTTCCTTTATTTATTTATTTATTTATTTCTTTTATATATCACTTTTAACCTAATAAAAATAAAAATAAACTTATTATATAAATAGTTATAATTTTATTTATTTTCTTATTCATTAAACTTTGTATTTATCATTTCATTATTAAATAAAAGAAATAAAATAAAACAATAATAATAAAAATACAAATACAATTATACATCTAGATCTTATACCCAAAATAACAAACAATCAACAAGAACAAGTCCAGGAGCATCACCACCACAAGCCCGACACCACCATGGTGCAGTTGTGACGACGTCCGGCCGCCACCACGACGGTGGTTGGGCGGCGGACTGCCCTTTTTCCGATCAGAATCGCGGCCAAAACAACCATAACATATAAAAATAATAATTAAACCACTTTGTCTAATCTTGATGTAACCATCTTGCATGTGTAGATCGGGATAAGATCAAAAGGTTTTTGGGGTTTTTAAGGTATACCCACATGTTGAAATGGTGAATCCGTCACCCACACACCACCACAAGGCAGTGGTGGCGCAAATATCACCACCACAGTGGCGGTATGGTGGTTTAAGGTGGCGGTTGTAGCAGTTAAGGTGGAGTGGTGGCCGGATGATGATGATGGTGGAGATAGATGGTGGTGGGTGTACAACAACGGGTTTGGTTGTGGTCGAGGTAGGCAGCGATGGCATTGTGGTTGGTGACAGGAGAAGGACGAGCGGTGGTGCTCGATGGTGATCGCCGGCGGCTGGCCGGAGAATATTTCTGGTGATCAGAAAACAAAGTGAGGCGCCGGAATTTTTAGATGGGAGAGAGAGAGAGTTTTTGATGGCTGTGTTTTGTTAGAAATGAGATAAGAAACCCTAATTTCCCTTTATATTTGCTAGTCAAAGTTTTATAAAAGAAAGTGAAAGGTTCTAGATAATGCAGGGACTGTTAATGTAATTTTTGTTATCACTTTTGTTAATACATGGTTCGGGGCTCGTTTGGGCGACTTAACAGACGATTCAAGTCACGAGACTTGCGCCATCGTTTTTAAAATCATTTTTTCAATAAATATGAGTCCTTACTTTGTCGAGTTTCGAAAACATTTGCTATTATTTATTTAATTGCTCGTTTAATCATTTATAGATATTTCGGTTAGATTTACCGTAAAAATAAAATGTAAATTTTATTACTCACGTTATTAGCAACGTTTTAGGATATAATAAAAATACTATTCCTTCATATTTTCAAGGTTTTCGTTTTGAATCGTTTCAACTATTATTTTTATTAATTTTGCTCAGTCCGTCGTTTAAAATGTCGATAAATATTACAAGTAATTAAAATAAATATTTAATTTTACGAAATGTAAACGTAAAAATTTTAAATTTCTCTGTTCATAAACTAAAAGAAAATATTCAAAATAAATTTGAATTTTAGTTAACACGATCTTCGTTAAATTATCGAAAATAAATAACAAGTTTCGTAAATGTTCGAAAAATCTTAATTTAAACTTTGGTCAAAATTTTCGGGTTGTTATAGTAAGCAGCCCAAGAGGAAAAGGGACAACACATGGTTTCAAGAGAAGATCTACTTGGTGAATGCTCAAGCCCAAGGACGTAAGCTCGATGAAGAAGAGTTGGTATTTCTCGCAGATCCAGGAGTCGCGGACACTGACGGTCTCACAACAACCATCACAAACAATGCCGCATATCAACGTGATGATTTGGATGCATATGACTCTGACTGTGATAATCTCAATACCGCCAAAGCAGCTCTCATGGAAAATTGTTCACTTTATGGAGCTGACATAATTTCTGAGGTACCAAATACTGCTACAGATACTAGTATTGTACCTTATCAAGTTGAGCAAGTGTCTGAGTATCCGGAACAGCCTCCGGTGGTTAGTACCTCAATTGAGGAGACAAACAATGATAGCTATATCAATGCAACTCCCCAGACTTTGAGTGAACCACAACCGGGAGCTATTACGACTACCAATTCGTCTGCTCAACCTGATTTGGTTATGGTCTCGGCATCTTTGCTTAGCCAAATGAATAATGCGGTCCTTGAAACCCTCAGTGTTAATCAGACTTTATCTGCCGAGCTTGCTTTGCATAAGGAAAAGGTTAAAACCTTAGAATTAACTCCAGTGTCCACGACCTTAACTAATCCTGAATTTGATAGGTTTAGGCAAGTCCAAATGGATAATATGCTAGAAATTGAGAGTTTAAGAGCAAATCTTTCGAAAGAACTTAAAGAAAAAGAGTCAGTCGTTAATAATTTTCAAAAACTATAAACGGATTTCGAACTTCTCGAGTCTAAAAGAGTTGAAACGAAAATTAAGGCGTCTGAGAGAGTTAAAAAGACTGAAATTTTGCTTTTAAAACAATATTCTCCTTCACATTTAGTACACTTGTTTCATTCTTCTTTTCAAGAGTTCAATCTATCGCGTCTAATAGACCTACCGCCTAACCCGGGGTATGCAAAGCAAGCATTTCACCACAACCCACGACTTTATGATGCAACCAAGTTAGGATTAGTATTAGATCCGATTGTGTTCTTGAATGAATCTGAGAGCATGACACCATATGAAGAGAATCGGTTAAAATTACTTCCTACGTATCCTAAATATGACTATGCACAAATGAATGCAACAAATGCTAAAATAGATCATAGAACTCGATTTAATATGCAAAAGAAATCTATCCAAACATCTGCTTTCATGCCTACTAGAGAATGTCTTAGTATAATTCCTACACTCGTTAACTCGGACGAACCGAAGGAAATTTCTAAGAATCTTCCATCAGTAAGTACGGCAAAGCTCAACTTTGAAGAGATTGAGCGATACCTTACCGAGTTTGACAAGGTCATCCTGGAATGTACGACTTCAACGGCTCAAACCGCTGGAGAATGGGCTTCCGAACACATGAAAACGGTGTTTGAGAAAGAGATTGTTCCGTTTGTAAACAGTATTAAAAATGGAGTCTATAATCTAGCGGGAAATCTAAGCTTTGAAATAGGTGAAGTTCAAAAAGTTTTCTATGAAATGGATGATGCTTATGAACAACATTTAATTGAGAAAGAAAATATTTTATCCGAGTATGACTGATTCTTAGAACATATAGTGTCTCTCGAAGTGATGCAAGTTGTTACTCTTAAATATGCTCATGAGATTTCATCTATTGTGAATAAATGTGATGATGTGCATGATATATTTGTGAATATTGTTGAGCCTATGATTAATGTAGATAATCATTCTTTTCATAAATCTAACGTTGAATTTTTAGAGCTTCAAGATTCTTATAACACACTTTCTAAACGTTTTAATGAGCTTCAACAACATTGTATATCTCTTGAAATTGAAAATCAATCTAAAAATGAAACTCTTTCAAAAACAAATAAGTGTGAAAACTCCATTGAGACTAGTGACAAGATGATTCAGGTAGTTCAGGCATTAGAGGAAGAAATTATGAGACTTAAGAGATAATCTGTAGCAGAGAAATTGGAACTAGAGGCTGCAGAGATTAAAAATCATGCCCTAGAAGATATAATTACTTCTATGATAGGGGAGCTTGATAAAGTAAAGCAGGGTTTCTCAGATCTTTATGGTTCGTTAGAAGAACGCTTCACTTTTAATGCGGCAGAGCAAAAGTTACTCGTTAACCAGTTGAACCGTAAGTGCGAGGAAATCTCTGACTTAAACATTCAACTCATAGACAAAAACATGGTTTTGGCTGAATTAAAGGAGACACTTCAACTCAAAGGACAAGAAGTTGTTGATAATCCATCCACTATCTCTGCCTCGACCTCTAGTGCTCCCAAACCCAACCCACGTGTGCTATATCAGGATCCAAAATTTAAGAATAGTCCAACTATGTTTGCCGCATACATGAAAAATGCGTTAGAACATGCTGATCTTGCTAAAGAGATCGTTGATGACATGCGTGAACTGGATACCACAAGTCATCTTCTATTGAGCTTTTCTTATATGTGGATCGCGTTCAGGATTGCTTAGCAAACTTAGAGTACATTGGGCAACCGATATATGTACCCCCGAAACAGCAAACCCCCACCATTGCCATTACTCCATTCAATAAGAATCCAGGATCTAAGCCTGTTTTAAACACACCCATCAAGGCTACATCAAAATCTGTCACTAATGTTCCCATGGCTTCTACAGGAGTAATTATGTCTACTAAGGCTAAAGGATCTCAAGACAAGAAAGATAGGATCAAGCCTTCCACTAGTAGGACTGCCAAAAAGAAAGTAGAAGTTCACCCTAGGAATGTTATTTCAGTTTCAAATAAAAAGAATCATGTATCTAAGACAAAAGGATCTGCTTTTGTGTAGAAGCCTAAGAAAAATGTGAATTCAAATTTGCGATGTTGGAATTGTAATGAATGCATGTTTTCTCAGCGTCATGATTTATGCCTTGTTGATCACGTGAATGAAATGTATACAATTAGGAACAATCTTGAATGGATTCCAACAGGGAAGAAATTTACCCAAGTTGGTTGGCAATGGGAACCCACTGGTAGGACCTTCACTGTTATTGGAACTAAGTGCCCTTTAACTAGGATCACATCCACGGAAGTTAGGTCTCAGCGTCCTTTAAATAGGAACACTAGCACTAAGAGATGGAAAAAACGCCCTTTAACTAGGTATGCCCCCACTATTGTGCCTACCAGTGAAGAAGTACCTTAGGATCTTAGACAACAAGAATCTAAGCCGGCATTTAGGAAGCAAGTTTGGAAGCCTAAGAATTCTTTGGTTAGCAAATCTAAGATAATTATATATGTACCTGCTAACACAGAGGAACTACTAGATTCTGATACATCGTCCTTGTCTGGTGATATTTTTAGGTGGTCCAAATCATCCTCTGGTACTTGGACTCTGGATGCTCAAAGCATATGACCAGAGATCGCTCGATGCTCAGAAATTTCGTCAGTAAGTTTCTAGGAACGGTTAAATTCAGCAACGACCATAATGCGAAGATCATGGGTTATGGTGAATACCAAATTGGGAATGTTACGATTTCAAGGGTTTATTATGTGGAGGGACTTGGTCACAATCTATTTCCAGTCGGATAATTTTGCGATTCAAACCTTGAGGTGGCTTTTTGATAACATACTTGCTTTATTCGCGATCTTGCAGGAAATGATTTGTTAAAGGGTTCTCGAGGGGATAATCTCTACATACTGTCCATTCAAAACATGATGGCCGCCTCTCCTGTATGCCTTCTCTCCAAAGCATCCAAGACCAAGTCATGGTTGTGGCATCGCCGGTTATCTCATCTTAACTTTGATGCTATAAATCATTTGGCTAAAAACGAACTTGTTCGTGGTCTTCCAAAACTTAAGTTTGACAAGGATCATTTATGTTCCGCATGTTCTTTGGGGAAAAGCACCAAGAAATCATACAAACCTAAAGCTGAAGACACCAACCAAGAACCATTTATCTTTTGCACATGGATGTTTGCGGGCCAATGCGTACGGCTAGTGTGAGTGGTAGAAAATACATCCTCGTCATGGTGGATGATTTTTCAAGGATTACATGGGTAAATTTTTTAGCATATAAGGATCAAGCACCACAGTATATTATTACTTTCTTAAAGATGATCCAAGTACGTCTTCATGCTACTGTTCGCCGCATTCGCACTGATAATGGAACTGAGTTCATTAATCAAACTCTACGAGACTATTATGAAAAGGTAGGTATTTCACATGAAACTTCTGTTGCCCGCACTCTACAACAAAACGGTGTCGTGGAAAGACGTAACCGTACACTTATGGAAGCTGCTAGAACTATGTTGATTTATGCGAATGCTGCTTTATTCTTATGGGCTGAAGCAGTGGCAACCGCATGTTATACCCAAAGCCGCTCCATCATTCGTAAACGTCATGGTAAAACTCCATATGAGCTACTTCATGGACACAAACCCGATATTTCATTTCTTAATGTGTTTGGTGTACTGTATTATCCAAATACAAATAGTGAGAATTTGGGCAAACTTCAACCGAAGGCTGATATTGGAATTTTCATTGGATACTCGCCTGCAAAGAAAGCTTATCGAATTTATAACCGACGTCTTGGCAAGATAGTAGAAACTTTGGATGCCGATTTTAATGAGCTGACAGCGATGGCTTCTGAGCAACACAGCTCTGAACCCGCATTACATGGGATGGGAACCGGTACAATCAGTTCTGGATTAACTCCCAACAATCCTACTTCTCCATTATTTATACCACCTACAAGGTACGAGTGGGATGAGTTATTTCAACCTATGTTTGATGAATTCTTTGATCCACCTAGTAATGATTCTCCATCACTTGTAGCAGTAGCTCTGTTTCCCGAAATTGTTGCTCAAGGTAATGGAAATCAGTCCGAGACATCTACTGTTACTCTTGAACCAGATGTCCCATCCCCCACCAATTCACAAACTACACCTGAATCATCACCCCCACTCGTTCATAATGATGTTGAAGAGGATCCCTATGATCACGATTTGGAATATGCTCACTTACAAGGGCTTCCTTTCTTTGGTTCACAAATACCTGAAGACCCTAACGGTGCGTCTACGTCAGAGGAAGCTCCTGCAATCATTCACTCCCGACCACCACATATTGAAAATCACAATACAAAATGGACTAAGGATCACCCAATCCATAATATTATTGGTGACATCAATCGACTAGTCTTAACACGCCACCAACTCGAAGAACATGCATTATACTGATACTTTGATGCATTTCTTTCCGACACTGAACCTAAAAACTGGCAACAAGCAATGACTAAATCATCTTGGATTTTTTGAAGCCATACAAGAGGAACTTAATGAATTTCAACGTCTTGAAGTGTGGGAATGAGTTCCTTTACCCAGCAAAGTTGAAATCCTTACATTGTTACGGGTATATAAGGTTAAACTCGATGAGTTAGGTGGAGTGCTGAAGAACAAAGCTAGATTGGTTGCTAGAGGTTACAAACAAGCTTTGGGTATTCACTTTGAAGAATCCTTTGCTCCTGTTGTAAGATTGGAGGCGATTAGACTATTCCTTGCTTATGTTGCTCACATGAACATGATCGTCTACCAAATGGATGTTAAGACGGCATTTCTCAATGGTGAATTAAGGGAAGATGTCTACGTAAGCCAGGGGAATGGATTCATCATCTCGGAGTATCCTAATCACGTGTACAAGCTCAAGAAGGCTCTTTATGGGTTGAAACAAGTTCCACGCGCTTGGTACTATCTCCTGTCGTCGGTTCTCATCTCGAAAGGCTTCTCCAAAGGCAAAGTGGACCCAACATTATTTATTCTCAAGGAGGACAACGACATGATACTGGTACAAATTTATGTTGATGATATAATATTTGTTGCTACTAATGAACTATTGTGTGAACATTTTGAGAAAATTATGTCCACACGTTTTAAGATGTCGATGATGGGAAAAATTCCATTTTTCTTAGGGTTGCAAATTTTTCAGAATCCTAGAGGCATCTTCATTAATCAATCCAAATTTGCTCTTGAATCATTAAAGAAGTATCATTTTGAAAACTGTGACCCCGTGGATACTCCAATGATGGAGAGATCCAAGTTAGATGAAGATAAGGAAGGGATAGTTGTCGATCCTAAACTTTACCGTGGAATGATCGGCACCCTTCTCTATCTGACTGCTAGCAGGCCTGATTTGCAATTTTCTATATGCATGTGTGCCCGTATCAGGCTCGGCCTACCGAAAAGCACTTACATGTTGTGAAAAGGATCTTTCGATATCTTAAAGGAACACTTAATCGTGGTCTGTGGTATCTGAAGGATTCCTCTATTGCACTAATCTCATATGCAGATGCGGATTATGCTGGGTGTCAAGATACTAGACGTAGCACTTCTGTCAGTGTGCAACTTCTTGGAGATAGACTTGTTAGTTGGGCATCAAAAAGGCAGAAAAGCGCTGCGATATCAAGTACAGAGGCTGAATACATTGCTATGTCCGGTTGTTGTGCTCAAGTTCTTTGGATGAGATCACAATTAACTGACTATGGTCTTGGATTAAACAAAATCCCGATGTACTGTGATAACAAAAGTGAAATTGCTCTGTGCTGCAACTACGTTCAACATTCCCGAGCAAAGCACATTGACATACGCTACCACTTCATCAAAGAGCAAGTGGAAAATAGAGTGAGCGAACTGTACATCATCAATACTGAGTATCAGCTGGCAGATATATTCACAAAGGCCTTAGATCAAGGACGTATCGAGTTTTTGATCGAAAAGCTAGGCATGAAATCATTCTCCCCAGCGACACTTAAGGAGTTGGTAGAAGAATCTGAAGAATAGTGATGGTAAACTATTCTAGAGTATCCTTTGATCGTGATCTTGTAAATTATCGTATATATTTAAACCACCAAAAGAAAAATACAAAAATATAAAACATAGAAAAACCATAAAAAATATAAAACATACGAAATCCAAAAAAACTATTAAATCAAGAAAATCCAAAAATATTTTTCATTTTCAAACGGGCATGTCTTTTAGTACGGTAGTATTTACGGCCTTAGAAATGTCGATTAAAATTGACACGGCGCCATAAATAGAATCCGTATAAAAGTTGTACATGTTTTTAAAACATGCCCATTACGGTTTGCTATTATTTCAGATAGTAACCCGCTTTTCATACTCAAGTCAAGCATTTCACCGGAAAGCTTTGACTCAACAACGAGAACTAATTTTATCGGGCATGGTTTATTTTATAACCATGTAAAGGATTCTGTTTACGGAATAACACAATCTAACACAAATATATGTACGTGTCAGTGCATTTATTTGTTAAAACAAGAGAAATCTTGTTTTTTATGAAGTTATCATCTCCACCAACCGTAGCAATTTACAATTGATATCTACATACTCGACGATGTGACTACTCAAACGGCGACTACAACTCTTTTAATATAACACGGGTCAACAATTGAGGGGGAGCAATTGTCCAGCATTATGAATCTTTGACGCCGAAAGTGCCAAGTTCACATGTTTGTGTCAAGACAACGATATCAATCGTACACATGGAGTAAAGAGATAACTTCAGACATGATGAGGCGACCAACATTCGTGAACAAGAACCATGTGCTTCTTTCATATGATGTTCTCCATCACTCAGGTCTAACCTCATAAATCGCTATTCTTGTGAATTCATTATCATATATGATCTTTGCACGTGATAAGTACCTTACACTTGTGTTTAAAAGGTATTTAATTTACGTTTCAAGTACACCCTCATTAATTTGAGGGGAGCTTGTAAAATTCAAGAAGATAATTAGATTTGCATCTTTCTTCCCAATTTTTTTAAAAAATGCTATTAAATCAATTGATATTAAAAAAATCGATTGGGTTAATATTTTTAATATGGGGGAGAAAATGTGATTTAATATGGGAAATGATTAATCATAAATGGTTTGACTTAACGTGATAGCTCATCCCGACATGTGCGAAATGTTTTCGAATATCGTGGCATATGTTAAGGGGGAGCAAAATGGATTTTCACTTCAAAATGGATTTCATGGTGACATACACTTACCCAAAACATCTCTATTCACGACGGTGAAGATTGTGGTGACATAAGGATGGTAGGATAGGTTAAAGTCCAATGATTCCTCTAGAACCGGAGGAATCTTCCCAAGAACATTCCATAGCTAGAAATAGTAGTCCTTAGGAAAGATGGAGAAAGATTGTGAACGTAGCTGAATGCCGACCAAGTACTTAAGTTAGCACGGGAACAATCACAACAAGGTGATTGTGTTGACGTATTGGTAAGCATTGAAAGGGTTTAAGAATGAAAAAGAATTGTAAAGATAAAGGGTGTAAAGAAAGAAGCCCTCCTTACAACTTAATAAAAAACCGAGTCAATACATATGCTATTAAGATCATTGTTTAATGATTCTTGATATTGAAGGCAGACATCATGGACCCAGTGATGCAAGGCACAACCCATCCTAGCTAACTCAGATATCTCTTAAAAGATATTTGTTTTAATCCCACGGAGACAACACAATATCTATTGATTTATTCACTCCGAATAAATTGGTATTGAAAAGGTGGCACTCCTCTCCAGCCTCCGATCACTAAAATCCAATGTGCACGATAGAGTCTAGGGCCATTTGAGATCATCAAATATCTCATTAGGACACACTTTCATAATTCCTTGCTTCTTCACACACTATGAAAAGTAAGAAAGATCTTAAGAGTCCTACGCAAAATCTTCATGATCTTGCCTGAACATCCGAGTAATACGAAAGTATTTACAATGAAGATGGAAATCCTTCTTGAGCGAATATAAAAAAGCTCATGGTAGGTGACTTGTGCGATTCTTTATGAATCAAACTTGTGATAACTGGAATGCAACAGTGGTTTAATTCGTAAATGAATTTAAACACGTTCAGGGCCTCTACGCAATATCTTAGTGATCTTGCCAGAACACTCAGAGTAAAACCTTAGTGTTCATAGTGATGAGTGGAAATCCTTCTAGTGTTAACCTCAATTAGCACTTGGTAGGTAACTTGCAAGATTCTATACGAATAAAGCTCGTGACAACTGGAAAGCAACGATGGTGCGGTTCTTAATTGAATTTCACTTGTTCCAGTTTCATGAATTGACGGCTTCAATCATAAGGATTTTTAATCCAAATGATTCACTCTTTATTTTCGCAGTCAGCTTTGGAAGTTCGAATAAAGAGAACGGGTTTACCCGCGAAATCCTGTCAGGAAGTTACTTAATTGAAACTATCTGTCACGGGTACGATATCTAATATCGTCCAACGGTCTTCACCGACGGGAGGTAAAATGCTATCGAATTAGAATAAAATGTCAAAGCCATTTATTCGTGTCTTATTATGTTGCTGCATTCAAAGACGGTGGCGTTGCGGTGTACCTGTTGAAGTCGTCCTCACATACTTATTCCTTCTGCATCAAATACTTCTGCAAATTCAAGAAAGTATGACCTAAAAGTCTTCCGCTGTATCGACTCTGAAACTTTCAAGAATTCAACAAAGGATAAGTGTGTGGGACATGAAGTCACGAAGATGCGAACATCACAAGAAGATAAAGATTGCACGTGAAAGGCCAAAAGAACGTGTTCCAAGCAAAAGGCTGATATTATTCAATACATATTCACAAAAAGAAGAAAAGTTAAAGAAAGAAAGAGAAAGTGGACTACGAGCTCAAGAACAATATCTAACATGCTAGATTAGGACTTTGTAAATTTGGAGTGACCTCCCTTTGGGGGAGATTGTTAGAAATACGTTTTTACGTATAAAGAAAGTCTCGGTCACTCCAACAATATAGTTATAGGCTCGTAGTAGTGTTTAAGTAACATTTATTAAATAGCCCGACCCATGAGCATGTTCATGGGCCGGAGGCCCAAGTCCATTAAGGACTTAGGTATATAAGCCTCTTTCCACCATGGAAAGAGGTGTTGGTTGTTTCATTTTCTCATAATATTACACATAGTTTCTTTCACTTCTCTATCTAAGTTTCTCTCTCTAGAAAACATCAACCCTCTTGAAATACAAAGATTATCATTGTTCTACAATGATTTTTGTGGGTTTGATTGTGATTTGGGTAAAGAGAAGGGAGCATATTTTTTTGATTTTTGGAGGCGATATGTTTTAGGTGAGAGAGGGGCGGAAGTTACAAGAATTTAGGGTGGGTTTTTGTTTTAAATAATGAGTATTAATAGTGAGTGTTTGACTGATTGTTTTGTTAAAAGCCACGAAGATACGTCTAAAGCCACAATTTTGTGGGCCTTAGTTGTGCAATACTAAGCAAAAAAAAAAAAAAAAACGATGTGTTGAGAAAAGGCAACTTGTCATAGATTTGTAATCCAAGTATTTACTAAACGTGTATGGAAGCTTTCTTTTTTATTTTCTTATGAAAGTGTGAGTTGTAAACGACCGACTTGCGTTTTGTTTTGTAAAAGTGAGGTTAGGTTAAGATTTTTGTGAAGATTGGTTTATACTTATATCTTCACTTACAAAACTAGGGTGGTTTTGGAAATTGTTTGGATTTTTTGTTTAAGCGGGATGTTATTGGATTGAGGGTATTTTGAAAGAATCGAGTGGTAAAATATTTGACGGGTAAAAAGCTTATGTGGCCGGATTTGAAGACAAAAAATATCGAGACAAAGTGTCAAAATTTCTTTTGACGAGACCGAGAAAATTGGCTACTTTGGAAACTTTTAGTGGCTACGAGTTTAATCAGGTATTATTATTTGAAATTGAAGACCGATTTTTCATCGATCAGTAATCCTTACCTTATTTTACATCAAACTTCAATGGATTCGTTGAGTTCGACATTTCAAGAGGGAGAATCGCGTCACATGAAAGTTAAAGCTAGAGATAGTAGAATGACTTTATTTCGACTACTTCGGTCCCATCTGTCGAACATTTCTCTACTTAAAGAAGGAAGCGGATTTGTGACACTCTTCGGTCAAGATCGTACCATTTTCGTCCACCGAATGCTCCTCAAATTGAACCAGCTACTAGAGCAAATCTACAAAGAAGACATTAATCAAATTGAATCCTCACATTCACATCAAGTTCACATTTTTCGAGTTTATTTCAGTTTGATCATGCCAAGGATGAAGTTTCAACGATATGCCAGTCATTCCTTAAAGACACAAAAATCAAGGTTAAAGACTTCAGTGATAGATTGCTCGATTTCATGAAATCTATTGCACTTTCGATTTATGAAAGTTCACAACCTCAACTAGAGCATAATAGTGGAATACAAGAAACTCCGATGCAGATGCCAGAGAAAACAAATTGTCTTACGGATGACTCAAAGGAGACCACATTGTTTAACAATGATAGCAGCGTCATTGCATCACGACAACATGATTCAGGCATGCATGACGATGAGCCAATAGTTGGGGTACAATTGAATACTGTATCTAACAATGATTTACAACATGTTGAGCCTTTCGATCCTATCAATGCCGAACATGGGATGGAAAAGAGTGATAGCAATACCACTTCTAATTCATCTGGTGTGAGTCATAATGAGGGATAAAATGATCAGTATGCTAAAGATCATGACATGTGCTTTATGACTGCTTCTTTAACCAATTCTGTTTCTATAATTGAAGAGCTTGAAATGATTTTAGCTCAGCAATCGAAAGAGCTTGAGGATGCCAAAATTGAATTTTCAAAGAAAACGAACAAATTTGAAAAGTATTTTGAAAAACTTGAAAAGTCAAACGTTGTTCTTGAACGAAAACTGGATCAAACAATTCTAGATTCTAAAGCTGAAAAGGATAATCTTTTGAAAAAAATTAAGTTGCTTGAATCTAAGTTGGCATCCCAAGATGAATTGCTCAAAGAAAATGAGACTTTAAAGGCTCAAGTTCAAGAAAAGTTCTTTGCTATAGTTGCGTTGAAAAACGAATTAAGGAAAACTAAAGGAACTAGTGTGGACACTAAGCTTGAAAAACCATCAATCTTGGGGAAACCGCCTACAAATCAGTCTGTTAGACAACCGAATGCATTTAGATCCGAGAGACCACAATCCTCGAGACCGCGGTTTGCCTCCCAAGTTGATATGGTTCATCTTTCTAGACCAGTCACTCCACTATCTAGGCCCAATGTGACTAAAACAGCTTATGCGAGACCTAATCACATGATTGCCTCTAGTCTCCCTAGACAAAGTCCAAAAAACACGTCTGAAACTAGTTCAAATGACGTTCGCCATACATTTGGTCTAAGGGAAGCTAAGCAAAAGACACAAGTAAGAGATAGGAATTTCAAACCTAGTCAGATGCCTTCTAGTTTACCCAACACTGATAACGGTAGCATGTCACATCCTAGGAGCATCAATCAATCATCTAGGAATTCTAGATCTTACTCGGACATTAAATAAGCTACTTGTAAAACATGTATGAAATGTGTCATTAAAGCCAATCATGATTCTTGTGTCAAGAAATTACTTAATGAGGTGAACTCCCGTGCTAGACTTAAATCCCAGTGGGTAGCTAAAATCAAACCCATTGGTAAAATGTGGCACCCCACTGGTAGAATTTTCACTCTTGTAGGAAACGAGTGCCCTTTAACTAGGATAGTATCCGATTCAACTAAGACTACTAGGGAGGAAATTGAAATGGATGACACATCACATAAGCCTGAACTTAAGGTTTTCTATAAAAGGAAACGTTTGCCAGCTAAGACAAGTGAATCATCTCATCAGGTCACCTCTGTCACAAGAAAAGAAAACTGTGAATCCCCGCAGGGTTCTAAAATAGATATCGCTAACCCACATAAAAGCATACAAACTCCTAATGAGAATGCAGGTACCAAAGTTAATGTTCAACAAGAACACAACATTCCAATTGTGGTATAACATTCAATTAAGGACACTCTCAGAGTTTGGTTATTGAAGAAGCTGATATCTAAGAAACAAGTGTCTTAGGGGATTTGTGGTTAAGCTCGTGTATATGGCTCACAGTGAAATCGCAGTCTGTGACCCGAACTTCAAAGAAAGGGTAGTTTATCTACGCAACGATAACTTATCCTCACAAACGAGAAATTAAATTTTCTCGGACACGAGCTATTATTAGAACTATTCAAAGGTTTTTAAGCTCGTGTACAAGGCTCATTGTTAAATTTCAGACAATGACCCGTACTTTAAATAAAGGAATGTTTATCGTCGATGATAAACTTATCCTCATTAACGAGAAATTAAATTTTCTCGGACACGACCTTACATTAAAACTATTCAAAAGTCTTAAGCTCGTGTAAATGGCGTATAATCACATTTCAGATTATGCCCCGGACTTCAAAGAAAGGAAAGTTTATCGTCGATGATAGACTTATCCTTACAACGAGGAATTGATTTTTCTCGGGCATGAGCTAATATTAAAAACATTCGAAGTTTTTAAGCTCACGCACAAAGACTTACAATTAAATATCAGACTGTAACTCGGACCTTAATTTTAGGAAACCTTATCTTTAAAGATAGCTTATCCTCGTAACCAGAAATTAAATTTTCTCGGTCATGAGCTTGTATTAAAACATTCCAAGTTTTAAGCTCATAAAGGAATGTGTATCTTTTAAATAAGAGAACTTTTCTTCATAACTAGAAACTCACCTTTCTCGATCATGAGCTTTATGTTAAAACATTCAAAAGTTTTTCAAGCTCATGAAAACGACTTCTAAGTAAATGTCAACTTAGGACTCATTCTTCAGTTAAAAGGAAAGTTTATCGCCGATGGTAACTTATCCTTAACAACGGGAAGGTTACAAATTCTTGGACTTGAGCTCGTTTTGTACGATATTCAACATCTTAAGCTCAAGTAATTGGTTTTCAAAACGTTGAACATAATTTTTCTAGAATTTCTCAAAAGTTTTTTCTAAATCTTTCAAAATTGTGTGTTCAAAAATGTTTTGATAAAAAGAACATGTCTTCTGCAATCGATAATATTTACGAACCTAGAAATGTCGTTCAATAATGACACGGGGTTGTAAATAAAGTTTGAGCAGAAGTTTAAATGATTTAAAACATGTTCAAAATGGTTTGCTATTATTTCAAATAGTAACTCGCTTTTCATAATCGAGTCAAGCATTTCACCGGAAAGTTTTGACTCAACAACGGGAATTAATTTTCTCGGGCATGGTTTACTTTATAACCATGTAAGGGATTGTGTTTACATAATAACACAATCTAACACGAATATATGTACTCTTCGGTGCATTTATTTGTTAGAACAAGAGAAATCTTGTTTTTATGAAGTTATCATCTCCACCAATCATAGCAATTTACAATTGATATCTACATACTCGACGATGTGACTACTCAAACATCGACTACAGCTGTTTCAATAGAACGCGGGTCAACAATTGAGGGGGAGAAATTGTCCAGCATTCAGAATCTTTGACACCGAAAGTGCCAAGTTCACATATTGGTGTCAAGACAACGACATCAATCGTACACATGGAGACAAGAAATAACTTCAGAAGTGACGAGGCGACCAACATTTGTGAACAAGAACCATGTGATTCTCTCATATGATGTTCTCCATCATTCAGATCCAACTCGTAAATCGCTAATCTTGTGAATACATTATCATATATGATCTTTACATGTGATAAATACCTTACACTTGTGTTTAAAAGGTATTTAATTTACGTTTCAAGTATACCCTTATTAATTTGAGGGGGAGCTTGTGTAAAGCATGAAGATAATTGGATTTGCATTTTTCTTCCCAAATTTTCTTAAAATGCTATTAAATCAATTAATATTAAAAAGATTGATTGGGTTAATATTTTTAATATGGGGGAGAAAATGTGATTTAATATGGGAAATGATTAATCACAAATGGTTTGACTTAATTTGCTGGCTCATCCCGACATGTGCGAAATGTTTTCAAATATCGTGGCATATGTTAAGGGGGAGAAAAATGGATTTGCACTTCAAAATGGATTTCATGGTGATGTATACTTACCCAAAACCCATTTATTTCACGACGATGAAGATTATGGTGACATAAGGATGGTAGGATAGGTTAAGTCCAATGATTCTTTAAAAACCGGAGGAATCTTCCCAATTACATTCCATAGCTAGAAATAGTAGTCCTTTGGAAAGATGGAAAAAGATTGTGAACGTAGCTGAATGCCGACCAAGTACTTAAGTTAGCACTGGAACAATCACAACAAGTACTAGTTATGACGTATTGGTAAGCATTGAAGGGGTTGAAGAATGAAAAAGAATTGTAAAGATAAAGGGTCTAAAGAAAGAAGCCCTCTTTACAACCTTAGGCGGAAACCAGGTCAATACATATGCTATTGAGATCAGTTTTTCAATGATGCTTGATATTGAAGATAAGACCTCATGGACCCAGTGATGCAATGCACAACCCATCCCAGCTAACTCAGATATCTCTAAAAAGATATTGGTTTTAATCACACGGAGACAACGTATTATCTATTGATTTACTCACTCCGAATAAATTGGTATTGAAATGGTCGCACTCCTCTCCAGCTTCCGATCACTAAAATCCAAAATTCACGATCGAGTCTAGAGCCATTTTAGATCATCAAATATCTCATTAGGACACACTTTCATAATTCCTTGCTTCTTCACACACTGTGAAAAGTAAGAAAGATCTTAAGAGTCCTACGCAAAATCTTCATGATCTTGCCTGAACATCCGAGTAATACGCAAGTATTTACAATGAAGATGGAAATCCTTCTTGTGCGAATATCAAAAAGATCATGGTAGGTGACTTGTGCGATTATTTATGAATCAAACTTGTGATAACTGGAAAACAACAGTGGTTTAATTCTAAACTAAACTTAAACACGTTCCTGGCCTCTACGCAATATCTTAGTGATCTTGCCAGAACACTCAGAGTGACACTCTATAGTGTTCACAGTGATGAGAGGAAATCGTTTTTTTTTGGTAATAACGTCAAACAACACTTGGTAGGTAACTTGCAAGATTTTGTATGAACAAGCTCGTGACAACTAGAAATCAACGATGGTGCGATTCTTTAATGAATCAAACTTGTTCCGGGAATCGGATTTGACGTCTTCAAATCATGCGGATAATTTTATCCGAATGATTCATTCTTTATGTTCGCAGTCAGCTTTGGACGGTCGAGTAAAGAGAACGGGTTTACCCGCGAAATCTTGTCAAGGAGGTTCTTAATTGAAACTACCTGCCACAAGTACGATATTTAATATTGTCCAACGGTCTTTACCGGCCGGAGGTAAAATGCTACCGAATTAGAATGAAATGTTCAAGGCCATTTCATCCGTGTATATGTTTTGTTGCTAACTGTCTTATGCAGCGTAACAAGAAGGTGGCATTGCGGTGTACAATCCAGAAGAAGTCGTCAACACATGCTTATGCTTTCTGCACTTAATACTTCAACAAATTCAAGAAAGAGTAAAAGTCAAGTCTTCCGCTGTATTAAACTCTGAAGCTTTCAAGAATTTATAAAGGGATAAGTATGTGGAACATGAAGTCACGAAGAGGTAAATATCATAAATGATGAATGCACAAGGTCAAGGCAAGGAAACATGCTCACAACTAAAGTCAAAGATCACATCAAGCATATTCACAAGAACGAGATCGAAGACTCAAGCATAGTATGCTAGGTTTAAGATTTTGTAAAATGGTGTGACCTCCCTTTGGGGGAGATTGTTGGAAATACGTTTTTCCAAGGAAAGTCTCTGTCACATCATTCGTTAGCATAGATCACGAGCTATAGACTATTTAGGACATTGTAACTTGGAGTGACCTCCCTTAGGGGGAGATTGTTGGAAATACGTTTTTATGTATTTAGAAAGGATCGGTCACTCCAACGATATTTTCAAGTATTGGGTTCGTGATCCAATATATAAACATATAGCCCATATAGCCCACATGTAGGATGGGCTATATATACCCCCTCCTAGCATGTTAGGAGGGGTTGAGCACTTAGTTATTCACTTTCACATTTCATCTTTTCTCTCATTCTTCCTTTCTCTCTATAACTCTCCCTCTCTAGTTCTTTCATCTCCTTCCATTCTTTAGATAATCATAACATATATACAATCCTAAGAAACTAAGGACCTACAGTTTGCTTATTAACGGTTTGTGCCGGTTATTAATACTTATCAAATTTTCGATAATACACGTATCTACTTTTATTTACGTCACATGATTAAGTTTTTCGTGTTGTGATTCACGTTGTTAAGATTATACGCGTCTAAAACTCATGTCATTTTGATAAACCCTTTTTGGCCGAATATCATGTTGGATTACACTTAATGGGCCAAATACTATATACTTAATGGACCGATTACTACTAACCTGATGGGCCGAAATCTAATAACCTTAATGGGCCGGACAGCCCACTAAAACCCTCGCTGGGCAGAATCCAACTAGGAAATATACTAACTGTGAATTTAAAAGCAAATGTTATGAAACTTCCATTTAATATAAACTGTGATTACCAACTTAGTAAAACCAAGTCAACTCACAAACCTATCATGTTTTACAAACCCACTAACAAGGTCAAGACAACACACATGCCAAAAATACCTTAAATGGGTATATCACAAGACCTCCAAAAATCGGATGGGGTTTAACCCTATGTAGAAAATACATAGTTAAATGGAGACCATGTTCACAAGTCTTAAACACAAAAACAAAGCACATCACAACAATCTTGCTAACAAAGGGAGTTTTGAGCAAGATCTTTGAACAACCAATCAAGGTTTTAATTCCAGCCGAGCCACACTTCATTGTCCATCCGAACGCCACCAAGCCGAAACCAAAACCCTCATTGTGAGTCCTTTAAACTTTTCTCCTCATTCTCATAACATACATATAGAGTGCTTGATCATTTACACCTATGAAACATAAACAAATGTGTTAGATACATTAAACACCATTCTAATCTTAATACTAAGGATCCCAAAATCATAGCCGAACCCTTTTTATATTTTCTTAAGTAATTTTTGATGGAAACCATGATGAGATAACAAATAGCGCATTAGAAAACAAATACCCAATCGAACGATGTTGGGTCCACTAGATATGGATCTTGCAGCCTGATAAGGATGGTGAACGACTTCTGTAATCACAAGTCTATTCATAGAGAGACTCTAGATAACACACACAGTATAAGTGCGGAATACAAATACTATGAATAAGAAGAAACAGAATAACTATAATGACTTGATCCTTACTAAGGATTTCTAATATTAATATGAACTAAACAATGTTTGATGAAGGTGTGTTTAAACCTTATGCCAATGGTTCCTTTTTTACTACAAGGAAACCCTAATACAGCATTAAACCAAAACGTGTAAATTCTGATATGCATATCCTTTCCTAACATATCTCATGCATATCCTAACAAACTACTCAAAATAATAATGTTTGACTTTCTAAAGACCAGGAGCACGTGTTGCTCATACTACTAGGACCAGGAGGAACTACATACCTCCTAGCATACCTATTACAAATGTCTATTACAGAGGTACTAACAATCCTCCCCTAAACTTGAATTTGACTTGTTGAGTTCAAGTTTCCTGGTAAATCTTACAAAACAGCTTGAGGATTGGAACAGCAACACAAACAGCAGCATCATAACCATCAGCATGAACAACATAAAGACTGCTGCAACGAGAAACACCTAAAAGCTTCTTGAAAGCTGGAAACAGATCTGCACCTTGTTGAATCTTTACAGCAACAAAAAACCCTAAAAGAAACATCAATGGCTGCCAGAAAAATCCTTTCTTTTCAAAATCCGATTTTCTTTTCCCTTTAATCCGAATACCTCATAATGATGCTGTTTTCTCGATTAATCATTGATTATTCTTGAGTTAACAAAGTCCTTATTTGGTTGATTGGTTTTAGGGTGAATTAAATTGGTTTTTTTATTTATTTTTCTGCCGTCATCTACTTTGCAATTGTTTTTGTCTTTATCGGTTGTTTTTTTGTTGCTTATAGATCGGTTTGATTCTCACGTGGTTACTGGCAACAAGGGTTTCTTTTTGTTTTATTATGTCGGCAAAGTATTGTTTTTAGGGGTGATATTTAATTAATCTGTGTCAGTGCAAGGGTTGGCTTGAATTAATTTGGGTGCGCTTGGCATTAAATCGTCCTTGTTTGTTCTTGTCGGTTACCCATCATAATAGCGTGTCAAAGGTCGGCTGACTTTTCACAAAGGTCGGCTGACATTTAATCCTTTATTATATCGATTGCAGCACTATATTGTTGACCCCATCTTAAGAATCAAGTGTCTTTAATTTATAGTGATGTTGTCGGCTGACATATCATTGATTGTAGGCTGACAACGTGTGGGGTCTCTTTCATTGTTGGGTAGTGCGTCAATTGTTTGTTTGTTTATTTAGAGTCGATCTATTATTTAGTTGGGTAGTGGGTTTCGGTCATTGTTTGTTTTTACGGTAAAAAAAAAGTTACTATTTGTTTGGGGTTTATTTTTCGTGGTTAGGGCTGTGTTTGTTGAACATGGATTCGAGCAATGAAAGTGATAAGCCATTGTTTACAGGTTGGAATGATAGGGATATGGTGTCTAATCTTAAGGTTTTAGTAACGTTAGAGGAGATATCCAATTTGTTTTCTATCCCTTTGAATACTGTGCGTGACATTGAAGTGTTTGCAAATGGTGTTAAGGCAAACAAATTTCCTAAATGGTCTACCTTACCTAAGGAGACCACTATGCTTTATTATGAAGTTTTGTGTGAACGCCATATGAATCTTACAAGCAAAACTTCTTCACTCAGTTCAGGTGATTCGAGTGTGCACTCAGCACAAATGGCTAAGGAAACAGATGACTCTATTCCAAATGTTTCCTCTTCTTGTGATGTATCTTTGGACCTTGCAGCTAAGGCTGCAACCATTAATGGTATGCAACCGTGTAATCTACATGAGGTTTTGAAATTATTTGGTGTAACGATTTGCACGGTTGGTGATGCGGGTGAATTTATGCATGAATTAAGAATGAAGAAACATCTTTTGTGGGAATTGATCTCACATGACCGTGCTAAAGAAATTCTGGAGTTACTTTGCAAATTTGAAGCTGATATGGTTACGTCTACTAATAGAGGTATTAATGCAGTCTCTTCTTCGTTTAATTTTGATAATGTCTGTGAAGGGGTTAATATCTCTATTCCTAAGAAGGTTGTTGAAAAAGTTAATACTCGCTACCAAAACACTTTATATGGTTATTTTCTTGGTAAAAGGATTGCATTTCCTGTGGTTGAGTATTTTGCTAAGAATAACTGGGCAAAACATGGTCTTAAGCGTATCATGATGAATGAGAAAGGTTTTTTCTTTTTTCAATTTGGGTCTAGTGAGGGTCTTAATGCGGTTCTGGAAGGTGGTCCGTGGATGGTTCGTAATTCACCAATTTTTCTTAAGAAATGGACTATGAAAACGAATCTTCTAAAGGAGGAACTAACCCGCATTCCGGTATGGGTCAAGTTTCATGATGTCCCGCTTTAGGTTTTTGAAGAGGAAGGTATTAGTTTAATTGCTTCGGTTCTTGGTAAGCTTATTATGATGGATAATTATACTGATAATATGTGCAAAGAGTCTTGGGGTCGTTGTAGTTTTGCTCGTTGTCTTATTGAGATGAATGCTGATTCGGAGTTTATAGATAACGTTACTATTGGTGTCCCTGATCTTGAAGGCTCTGGTTGTACTAAGGAAGTAATCCGTGTTGAATATGAATGGAAACCCCCTAGATGTCATACTTTTAATATTTTTGGTCATGCCTTTGATTCTTGTCCAAAAAATGTCAACCCTAAAATGGTTGAAAATGTGACAACTCATGTTGATAATGATGGATTTCAACAAGTGCAAAGCAAGAGGAAGAAGTCCAAAGGTAATTTAGGGAATCAAGTTCCGAGAGGTGTTCCATTGAGCAAGGGTTTCCAAACAGGTAAGACGGTTGCATTTCATCCAAAAACTCACTTGGATACAAGTACGAGTGGTAATAATAGTAGGAAGTTGAATACTAAATATGGTCAGTTGCAGCAGTCTAGCAATCCTAATGGTCCGAACAAGGGTAAAGCTCAAATGAGCAGTGTTTCTACATCTAATAAATTTTCAACTTTGTCCATGCCTGGTATTGACGAAGGGGTTCAAGGAAGTGACGAAGATAATAAGGAGGAGGAGGGAGTCGAGGTCGTCTTTGATGAATCGGTGAATCTTCTCAACACTAATATTGGGGCAAGCACTCCAACTGGCTGATCCCATGTTGATATTTTATTATTTTCCTCGTAACTTCATGTTATCGTCTTGGTTTTTGTCTAGTTTATATATTTCCAGTATTCTAGACTAGTTAATGTTTATGGCCTGTCATAAACATTTTGTTTAACAAGCTGCCTGTAGCTTGCGGTTAATGTGGTATTTCAGCCACATTCCTTGTACTTCAACGCATTTTTTGGTTCTATTTACCGGGGTCATTGTTACCCTTTTACCAAAAAAAAATCTTTACAGCAACATGAGCAGATTTGATGAGCCTTTACCAAGTAGCTGCTCGCTATTGGGCTAGCTAGTCTTTGTGGTGGAACACGCATCACCCTGGGAGACCAGAACCCAGTCCAATTCTTAAAACGTGAATCAATGGTGAGTGGGGGTACCCTAATGATTTTGGGCAAATCATCACAGCCGTCAACGGATTTGATATGAGTCTTTACCAGAAGTCGTACCCTTCCAGACTAGCCAACTCTTAGCAATGAAGCATCGGTGAGCTGAAAACCCTATAGCTTTGAGCAAGCTATTACATCTATCAACGGATTTGTGATAGATCTTTACCTAGAGCCATACCCCCTTGGACTAGCCACTTTTCAGTCTAGGACCAAGGCAAGTGAAAACCATCCAGTTTTGGGTAACCTGGCAACCATCAACGGATTTGAAAATCACACCAGAGTCGTACCCTCATGGTGAATCAACTCTTTCTTGTCTATTAAACATGGTTAGTTGAGCACCATTTGTTGTCTGGAATAGGTCAAACACCAGAAGTACCTCTCAAAACAACCCAAGTATGAAAAGTTCAAGTGAAAAGCAATGTCATGATAGAAAAGTATAAGCATATATTATATTATGTACAAGTTTGAAATTCCATCACATTTTAAAGTATAAGCATATATTATATAAAAAGTGTATATATATATATATATATATATATATATATATATATATATATATATATATATATATATATATATATATATATATATATATATATATATATATATATATATATATATATATATATATATAACTATAACGTAAGTCACCAATCACTATACACATTGGTGAAAAGAATGTTAGTATAACACAAGAATAGAAGAACCATACCAATCACTTACCAGAAGCTACAACCTTGTCCGCATGCAACCGGGCCTGAATACCTTCAACCAAGGTAGTGGCCATGGTAGACTCATTACCAGAAGGAGCATTGGATACCTGCAGATGACATTCTAGCATAGCTTCCATTGTAGCAATTGTCAATGGATACTCCATATCTGTAAACATAAACACAACAACACTAGTCTCAAGCTCTAACACATGAACACCACAACCAGCATACAATTTCCACCTCCTGATCACCCATCGAGGTTGATCCTTCCATACACCAGCATGGGGAGAATCAGGAGGGAAATCTAACATCAGCTTCCAATCACCCCAAATAGTCAATCCAGGCTAGTTGGGAATCTCACTCAGAGATTGAGGAATCTCATCATCCACCAAACAATATAACAGCATAAGATCACGATGCTCCACCCATGTCAAAATGTTTTGCAATCCCGAGACATAGCGAGCATAGCCATCACTGGTCGTAATCTTATGAGTAAAGGTACCACGAACAATAGGGGAAGGCTGAACCTCCCAAGCGACAATCCAACCCTTGCCCATGTGCAACTCTGTCTCACTATCGGAAGCAGCATCAATGAGATTTACAGGATCTGTCTTCTCAAACGGGACAGACTTACCACGGCGAGCCTTCTTCTTTCTAATAGAGCGACGAGGTGAACAGACACCAGAAGAAGATTCAACCTTGACCTTTCCAGCAGCAGTAGCATCAGCAGTAGTAGACACAAAGTCCTTACCAACCATAGGATCAGATTTAGCTGCACCAGCGGATGAGGTAGGAAGTGGTTCAGTCACCGGTGTGGATGTTGGCTTCACAGCAGAAGTAACAGGAGTGGTAGTAGCTTCATTGGTGATGGTAGTATCAACAGGAGAGTGAGTGGGATGAACAATGGAAGTGGTGGTAGTAGGAACAGTAGTAGAAGGAGCGCCAAAAGATGGAACACCAGAAGTATCCTTGGGAACACCAGACGAAGAGGTGGGAGCAGCAGCAGGCTGAGAAGTGAGGACAACACTTGGAGGTGGACGATAAATAAAACGTTTAGGAACCGGTGTATATTGACGCTTGATCATCTTTGTGTAAAGATCTTTAATCTCATCAAAAGACAACCTCCTCACCCTTTCCCATGTCCATCCAGTGTGAAAGTAAGCAGCCGATTGATTCTTAACATACTGCTGCATCAACTTTCTCTCCTCGACACGCGATAAAGGTATGTTACGGCGCTTTTCACGAAGCTGGGCAGCAAGGGACAACTTTTGTTTACGCATCAAAGCCATTGCACGTTGAACACAATTTCCTTGATTCACAATTGCACCCAACAAATCAGTGAACTGCGAGTAGTCATAAGTAAGTATGGCAAGCACCCTCATCTAGTCATTGTCATCCCAATGCATGGCATCATGTCTCAATTGTTCACGTCTTTGCTGGTGAAGGGCTTCATCCTCAGCCCTAGCTTGTTGGTCAAGCTCCTCTTGAAATCGGTGAGCAACCTCTTCCCCCAACCTTTCTTCCTCTACTTGTCTGCGAGTACGCTTCCTGTGAGGAGATGGTGCATCAGTCATAGGGGCTTTGCCCTTGGAATCATGAGAAGAACCAGCAGGAGGACCAGCAGAATCATCCATTGGCTTGGGATCAACAGTCTTAGGAATGCATGAATGACTAGGAGGAGCAGGTAAATCATCACTCGGCTTATCAGCAAAGGCAGCCCTGGCCAAAATAGTCAGCCTATCCTCCTCAACATCCTCATCAGAATCAGAAAGCACAACTTTCTTCTTTTGGCGCTTCGGCTGTGACTCTAATGCTTTAATCCTGTTCGCCAATAGAAGCACGAAGTCCCGTGTGAGCTGGCGGTGCTGAATGAGATCATCTTCCAAAGCAATAACCTTCGCATAATACCAGTGCATAAGAGCTAGCAAAGAAGTTATAGTAACAGGTTCCTTAGCTTCTCTACCAAGAGGACTTGGGTTGGGGGATGCATCATTGGGACCATAAGCACCAGATGGGTCATCCATATGAGCATGACAGTTAGATGGCTTCTCATCAGAGTGCGGAGCTGGGCTAGGAGGGGGAGTATCAGCAAATGGGGACTCATGTGGGCGAGAAGAGGGGGCAGCCTTTGAGATGGATGGCATTTCTACCACCACCTCTCTAGCTGGCTCCTCTACCTCCATATGAGGCACACCAGTAGCAAGGTGCTCCTCCTCCATAGGATCATCCTCTAATGGAAGTTCCTCCTCAGCTTCATCAGCCAGAGGAATCACATTAGGATCCCCTTGGGCAAGGTCCAACATAGCATCAGTAAGAGGCCTTACAGGACCCTTAAAACCAAGGGCCATATTCGCATACACCTTGGAACTAAGCTGTGGGGTCTCATATTCCTCCCTATTCCTAGGTAGGCACATAAGAATATGCTGCAAAAACCTAGGGTACATCAAGCACTTTTTCCTAGAGCCAGTATCACTAAGGTTAAAAATCATACCATCAAACAAGTAACGAGAAAAGTTAAAAATACGACCCTAATCAATAAAAATCAAACCAGTAGCAAGGGGGATAGGAAATGAATCCCAACTCCCAGACTTGGGACTCAAACAATGAATCAAGAAATGGACCAGTAGCTTCCATTGAGGGGAAAATCTATTTTTCTGGAAGCTAAACTTCCCCCCATGATTATAGCCTAGAGCAGCCATACCATCCAGTACCTCTGAATTGGGTATAGAGACAATGCCACCTTCATCCTGGAGATGAAGGGCAGATCTAATAGATGCCTCAAACACCACATATGAGCGACCATCTATGGTAGCATGGAGCTCTAGTGGGCGACCCAAAACATCAACGAGATGGGCAGTTGCCCAGAACTGACGTATAACACTATCATACACAGTAGGGAAAACCGTTAGAGCATACCTTAGATTGGAAGCCTCAATGTATTCCAGTATGTCTGTGAACTCTTCTCTTTTAGGACCTTCGCCAAGATAGGCCACCTTGTTATGATCGGGTTTGTACTGGAGTGCAGCCATTGTTGATAATTGAAGGAGTGGAAGATGATTGATTAAAAAAGGTAAAGAGTAGGAGCGTATGTTTGTGTGTATGGTTGGGATGAATGAGTCAATTAAGGGATCTGACCATAAATAATGGTCATAAAACTGTTCATTGACCCCTAATTATGGAGGTTGCCCTTTCAAAAATTAAGTCATTAATGCAAGGGTAACCACTTGCCCCTTAACCATTATTTGCAAATCCCAGTTACCAAAGATAAATAAAAAGATATGCACCAGAAGTAACTTGCAAATCCTACTAAACGCGTAAAGGTCAACACTAGGATCACCAAGTGGTCAATGAGAGTCAACGAAGTGAACAGTGACCCAAAACCCATACTAGAAGCCAACCATGAGTGAAGTAGAAGGATTTGTACCCACTAGGAGCAGAAGACTGCCACTAGGAGTAACAAAAATCTTCCACTAGAAGTTGCACACACCGCAAGTACCCATGAAAACTGTTGTTAGAATATACCATATGTTAGACTGTACAATGAAATATGTACACTAAGCCTCCCCTCAATCCTAGGCCTCAAGGATTGACCATTTCAATGTGAACATTTACCGGAGGATCTGGCTCATTCTTGAGTTTGACTTTAGTGACTTCATAAGGTGTTGCTGCTGGTCTAAGAGGCTCCACATCAAACTTTTGAAGAATCTCATGAACATACTTGTCTTGACTTATGAAGATACCATCCGGCTGCTGCTTGACTTGAAGACCAAGGAAAAATGTGAGTTCTCCCAGAGGACAGCTGATTCTCTATGAGTGTAATGAAGTCCTTGAGAATTGAGTAGGTCTCACTTTTGGTAGCCAGAAAGAAAACCCACGTGAACCTACTATAACCATCACTTACCACAAGACAGTATTGTTTATGGTCAATGCTCCCAATGGAGGTATGAACAAATAAATCTATGTGTAGTAGCTGCAATGGTTCAATTATGAGACTGAGAGCAGTAATGGCCTTGAAGGATGCTTTATGTTGTTTGCCTTTGCTGCACGCAAGGAAATTGATGTCATTTCTGATAGTTTTGAGAGGTAAACCAGATACCAAGTTCATATTTGCCAATTTGTGAATGGTCTTGAAGTTTACATGTCCCATCCTTCTGTGCCATTTAGTGGCTTCATCTTCTGAGGCTTTAGCAACCAAACAAGATAGTTTACCAGTAGGATTAACTTCATTCAGCTTGATACTATAGAGATTGTGTCTTCTAGGGATCCTGTGTAGAACTTGAGAGTCATCCGGTAGCTTAAAGTCTTTGGATAACACCAGTGCTTCAGTATCCGTAAAGAGGACAAACTGTTTCTTGTCACAAATCTGAGATACAGAGATCAAGTTGAAGTGTTGAAGTGCTTCCACATAGTAGACCTGCTCAAAATCAAGGTTAGGTGTCTGAATAGTTCCTTTGCTAGAGATCCTTCCTTCACCACCTTCGAAGTAGACCTTTCCGCCTTGAAATGGTACAAAGTTAGATAAAAGCCCTTTATTCCCTGTCATGCTCCTAGAGCATCCACTATCAACAATTCATTGAGTAGGATCTTGGTATGGAGTAATCTACAACAACAGAAAAGATATATGCAAAAGTTAGTGTCTTAAGGGGACCCAAACCTTTTGAGGCTTGAGTCTGCCTTGTGGATCTTCAGTAGATAGCCAAGAAGATTGATGAGATCCACTATTGTTCTTAGGTTGCCTATTCATCATATGGGTGTTATTGTTTGAACAAGAACAACCTGCCGAGGGCTTAACAGCAGAACCCAAATTTCCCAACCCAAAATATATTTGGTCTGAATTAAGAGCATAGTTCTGATTAAAGTTCTAAAAGTAGTTGCTGGTTGGTCTATTGTAGGTGCAACCATTGCTTCTCCAAAGATCAGAAGCTAAAGGATAGGTCCTTCTAGAAGAAGAATAGGATTGGGCACATGGGTTTCGTCTTCTAGAAGAAAAAGGAGCAACTCCTGGTGAACCAGGAGCAGGATAAGCTTGATAAATAGAAGGAGGTTGATCATAAAAGTCACAGTCCTTAATCAAATGAAATTTACTTCCACAAACAAAGCATGTTTTAAAAGACCTTTTATTCAAATGACATTGTTTCACACTGCTAAATTTATTACAACTAACTCTAGGAGAATCAACATTCCTAGGACTCGATAAACTAGAACTAGAAATAGTTGAAGTAGAAGCAACTCTCTCTTTATTCTTTCTAGCACTAGTAGCAACAGGGTCATTTGTCTTGGAGCTTGTAGGTCTTGACTCTTCACTTGAACCACAGGATGTATAGTCACTGGCCTTGTCATTAAAAGTACAAGAGACAAAGTCATTAGTATTAGTAGAGCTTTTTGGAGACTCATGCATCTGTGATCCATCCAAGTCAGTATGCCTATATATGGGCATAAAAGTTCCTGTAATAGGTGGAGGAACAACATGCATTGCTGCAGCTGGTTGAAATCTATTGTAACTAGGTTTTCCCTCCTCCTCCTTGTCTGGATCAAAGATACTTGAGAAAGATAAATCAAAAACATCTTCTGAATCAATATATTTATCAAAGCCCAAACCACTCTTAGTTCTACCAGACATGCTACTATCAATTAACTTTGAAAGATTCTTGGGTGCTTTTTGCCATTTTTCAAATCGTAAAAGTGTAGCATCCAATTTTTCTTACATGTCTTGCTTGTCCTTAATACTGTCATTGTTTAGTTTTTAAGTATATTTAAGCATGTTAGTGGTGTTTTCTAAATCAATGCTTAGAATTCTAATTTTATCTTCATATTCACGTTGAGTATCTTGAAGCCACCTCTTTTGTTGTTCCAATGTTTTTAAAGAACTCTTATATGCTTGAACATCTAAAAAATATTTGTCATTTTGTTCATTTAGTTCATTGTATTGAGTCAACAGTTCTGAATATTTATCATGACAACCAAGAGGGCAATGTTGTACCTGAGGCGAGATGCCCATAAGAGCAAATTCTTCTGCTTCCTCGGCATCAGATAGATTCCCAGCAATCATAGCAAATACATCAGTAGAAGCTTCAGCTGATTCCAAGGTAGCAGTCTAATGATCATTCCAGTTAACCATAGAGTCAACAGACACCAATGCTTTCTTGTCATCCTTGAGCTCTTGAACTTTGAAGGCTGAATACCGGTTCTTCTCCTGGTCAGTTTTGTTAGGGCATTCCCTAGCAAAATGACCTTGCTGCTGGCAGTTATAGCATTTAACTTTGCTTCTATCAAACCTGGCTGGCTCTCTCAGGTTGTAGTTAAATTTTCGACCGGCTTTCTTTTCAAACTTGAGCATTGCCATCTGCCATTTTAGATCCATTTCATCCAAGTCAAGTTTATCAACCTGTTTGAAATCATCAAAAGCAAGCTGTTGTTGTGGATAAACATCAGCAACAAAAGAGTGAAGAACAACTTCTACCATGCTACCAGTCTTGGGTTTTGGTTCAGGAGTAGAAGTATGTTGAGATGACATAGTATAGCTTGGGCTACTAGCATAAGACATTGGACTAGATCCCATGGAACTCACAAAAGCAGAGTTAGCAGGAGTAGGAAAGGAATCACTTGAGTATCGTCTCACATGAGGCTCAAAGGTTTAGAGTTTATAAAACAGGTCATCAAAATTAAGATAGTCAAGACCACCTTTTGCTTTGATAGAGATGACTACCTGATTCCATGAGTGAGGTAGGGCTCTAAGAAACCTAGCATTGATGTCTCCATTGTCAGGTTTGGACCTGAGTTGATTCAACTGGCTAAGTATCTTTTGAAACCTATCATACCCTTGATGAATACCGTCAGTTTCAGAGATCTTGAATTATGTGAATTCATCTCTCAGCATGGATCTGCGCATTTTCTTTGATTCCTCATTCCCTCCAAACCTTGCCTTTACTCCATTCCAAATCTCTCTAGCATAATCCAAGTGATAAAAGTCACCCATGTGATCATCAGGAAGGGACTGAAGCAAAATAGTGTTTGCTTTCATTTCCTTTTGAACAGTTGTGATCTATTCATGAGTTTTAGGATCTAGAAGGATGACATTACCATTCTTGTCTCTTCCAGTAAGCTTCTTACTGTTGCCATTCTGAAAATTTTTCCAAAGGTCTAGATCAGTATTGGTGATCCAGCATTCCATTTTCATTGCCCAGCTATCATACTCATCCTTCTTCAAGAGAGGGAATTTTCCATTTGTATTGGAAACAGTAGCAACGATTTTCTGAGGTTGCTGTGTTTTAGAGGTGCTTGCATCTCCTGTTTCAATAGAACTAGAGTCAGACATGATTAAACAAAGATGTTAGTAAAAAGAAAAATTAATTCTTGTTGTGTAGAGACTCTCCCAGGCTCTGATACCACTTGTTGGGTCTACTAGATATGGATCTTGCAGCCTGATAAGGATGGTGAACGACTTCTGTAATCACAAGTTTATTCACAGAGAGACTCTAGATAACACACACAGTATAAGTGCGGAATACAAATACTATGAACAAGAAGAAACAAAATAACTATAATGACTTGATCATTACTAGGTATTTCTAATATTAATATGAACTAAACAATGTTTGATGAATGTGTGTTTAACCCTTCTTCCAATGGTTCCTTTTATACTACAAGGGAACCCTAATACATCATTAAACCAAAACGTGTAACTTTTGATATGCATATCCTTTCCTAACATATCTCATGCATATCTCTAACAAACTACTCAAAATAATAATGTTTGACTTTCTAAAGACTAGGAGCACGTGTTGCTCCTACTACTACTAGGACCAGGAGGAACTACATACCTCCTAGCATACCTATTACAAATGTCTATTACAGAGGTCCTAACAAACGTTATGTACATTAATCGGCCGAGACCACAACCAACAAATAATAAACCAAAAACATGAAATTGATATTTATTCCTTTCCAAAAACACCATATAAACCCTAAATTGACCACGCATACAAAAACCCCCAAATTCGTCAAACCCTAATTTTTAATAAATTGATTTAAACACTAATTATACCTAATCTAAACACGAATTGACTAGTTAATTGGATTAAAACCGAGAATTTAACAAACCTCCAATTTGACCGAAATCCTAAATTTATAAATCGGACTATATAATATAATTAACAAGTTTTTATGTAAGAAGACATTATATAATTCTAATTAAACGTTAGATTTATCAAAACCCCTAATTCATTTGAAACCCTAAATTCAAATTAAATCAAATCTGAGCAAGACCCTTTTTATAGATGAACAAATCGAGTGATATAAACAAATAGACCTTTTAATTTCGAAGTTATGAACAAGAAACACATAAAAACATTTTCTTTTGAATAAATATGAAATTAAACTTATCTTTTGTGGTGATTCATCACCAAATATAACAAGAATAACACTTTGGAACCAACCCCGAATCGGATTAAAGATGAGGTAGGGTTAAAAACATGTCAAACGAATTGTAGATGAACAAGAACACATCTTTGGAGATAGATGAATCGGGTATATATAAATCTTGACTTAGAAATTGATAAGATAGATAAATCTGGGTAGGGTTTCAACCAGAGAGAGAGAGAGAGATAGAATTATGGGGTGGTGACTTTAATTGTGTGTAACGCCCACCTATGGGTTGGGTAAACTAGTAATGGGCCAAGGAGAGACATCAGCCTGGGAACTTTATAACTTGGGCCACTTGTTTTTCACCAATTAGGGCAGCTGTGTATTAAAATACATAGGCCGAGTCATGTATTACTATTTTAGGCCATGGTTAATTTTGGTTAAAGCCCACTAGTAAACTTAACGAATTCATGTCTCGAGTTTTCCGTAAATAAAACATAATGTCAAGCACACCTAGGGAGTCATGAATTTCTATTGATAAACTTGTAGTCGTCGTGACACGGTGATTATATTTAACTAGGTTGTGGATAACGTGGTCGTATTCTCAAGCTTCTTTGCATTTTCATCCATTTTCTTGATTTACGAGGTGAGTTTATAGCCCCACTTTTAATTGCTTTTAACTCTTTGGAGTGAGAACATTGCTTGTTTTTACGGATGAATATAAGTACCTTAAAACTCTTACGTGCCTACATGATGTCTAAGTAGCGATACCCCTTGATTCTTTAGCCCACTATCATGAACCGTTAATTACTTTGTGTAAGGGCAAATTTATGGATAGATCTATTGGGATTGGCCTCCCTATCTATTTTTAGTTGTGTGACAAAAATAGATACAATTACATTTGAGACCTTACAAATACATTAGGGTAGTATTTGCTTGGTCTCTTTTATAAACTTGTTGGTACGGTTAACGCTTCGGTGTCATGAGCTTAGACGCAGGATATCATGAACGTATGCCATTTGATGATAATCTTGTATTTGTTATAAGATTATTTGTCCGTTGCCTAACTAAAATTTTATGGTTCATCACATTACTTATATTTAAACCTATAAACTCACCGACCTTTGTGTTGACGTTTTAGCAATGTTTTTCTCAGGTGTCAAGGCGGAGGAGTGACGTGGTTGTGCTATGGAGATAATAAAAATTATCATGATTTACTTTTGAGACATGATTTAAATGTATGACAGTTTGAAATTTGATTTATGTTATCATGATGTGTAAAACAATTTCCTTGGAACAAATTTTATCTTTATGTTTTATGAATGAAAATTGACTTTTCTTAGTTGTTCTTGTATCTATGTCTCTTGGTTGTCATGATAGTCACATCCTCGTGTAATTATACACGTGGGCCAAACTGAGGGTGTGATAGATTGGTATCAGAGCCATGGTTATAGAGAACTAGGTTACTTTTATAAAAATCATTTTTACAAAGGTTTTGGTCAAAAATGAAATTTTGGAAAAAGAGTAACACTAGACTATAACTACCTCTCCATCTCCATAGACCACTTCACTTCACCTCTTCGACACATGTAAGTTGTAAGTTATAAGATTACGTTATATTACCTCGTTACATTTATTACCACACTATTACATCGTTACAAGCACTAAATAACGTAATTTACAACTCTATGCTTAATGGTTTGTGTCGTGCTATATGAACGCAAAATCAATTTTATTTCGACACTACTTAAAACTCTATGCTTAATGGTTTGTGCCATGCTATATGAATGCAAAGTCGATTTTATGTCGACACTACTTGAAACTCTATGCTTAATGGTTTGTGCCATGCTATATGAATGCAAAACTGAATTTTATTTCGACACTAATTGAAACTCTATGCGAAATGGTTTGTGCCATGTTACGTGAATGCAAAATTGATACTATTTCGACATTACTTGAAAACACTACGCTAAATGGTGTGTGCCATGCTATCCGAATACAATATTGATATTGTATCGACATGTCTTGAAAGTTTTGTGCTAAATGGTGTGTGCCATGACTAACTAAAGTTACAACATATTGCAAAATTGATTTATTCTTACACATTCCTTTTTCTTAATTTGGCATAGACATGTCTACCTCGCCCAAAGATTCGTTATACCTCGTAAGTTCATCCACGAATGGAGCACGCCGCGAGTCCTTCACTAGTGGTGCCTCACCTTTTTCATCCACTCGAGGAGAGCCAAGTGCTCGTGCACCTACTCGCCCCTCACCACCACCACTCATTTGCTACACAAGGCGTGACAAGGCACCAATGATTCCTCCCTCCACCTCCTTCTCTCATGCCCTGAAGGCCCCTCGCCAACACCGTACCGCGAGGATGTCCGTGAGGTCCTCTACGTTTAGGAAGAGATTAGCCGCAATAGATTTGGACTCTACCTGCACTACCCGCAAGTCTTCAAAACCACCATCCGTGAGAGTGCCTCCTAGACACGATTCCTCTTTTCGACCCACTATGCCTATACCACCCCCACCTTGCGGCTTAAAGGGAGCCGAATGCTCCGCGGCCGCCGAGGCACGTGAGATGCCCCCTCACTATTTTACTAGACTTGCTACCTTGTGAAGAAAGGTGACACATGTGCTTCGCAACATGGGTGGACTATCTTACGAGTCATTGTATGAGACTCGAGGCTTGCTACGAGGCGGTTATTGCGGACTTGTGTTGGAATGCCCCATCTCCACCCGACCGTTACGTAGGACTTGCTAGGAGGATTAAGGAACAACAATATGAGGATGGAGCATTGCGTACCCTTTTACATAGAGCATTGATCGACATGTCCGAGAGGATCGCGGCTCTCGAGCATCGTTTCTACTAGGGTTATGCTTAGTTTACTTATGTGCACGTCATTCCAAATTTTCCCTTTTCATGTGATTGTAATCTTTAAAACTCCTAAGACTATGTGGTGACTTCTTTGTACTCATTTTATGATGGAATGGATTATTTTTTGCACTACATAACTTGTTGATCATCACTTCATTGTTTGCGATATTGTGTTTTGTGACATACTTGTACTCTGTAACCGTGAACTTGTGATACTAACCTTACCATGAACTTTGTTATGGTTATAGGACTATGGCACCTAAAACCCACAAGAACAGAGTCGACCAGACTCCGGCCGCACCCATCATTATCGACCCATCGGTATTGAGCCAAATGATAGCCGATGGAGTTGTCGCCGCCCTTGCCACCAACGAGACTAATCCAAGCAAGCAAGAAGAAACGAATCAAGTGTCAATTCCGGTACCTCCTACTCGTGCGTGCTCATACAAGGAATTTCGCTCATGCTTCACTAGCACTTTTAATGGCACCGAAGGCGCCGTGGACCTTGCATGATGGATTGAGAGACTTGAATCTCAATTTAGTGTGAGCAATGTCACCGAAGGTGACAAAGTGAAGTTTAGCTCTAGCACCTTGGTTGATGGTGCATTGACTTGGTAGAATATTCATCTGAAAGTCGTAGGTTTGGAAGCGGCTAATGCTACTCCTTGGGCTCATTTAAAGGGAATGCTTCTCAAAAAGTATTGCCCTATGAATGAAATGAAAAGATTGGAAGCCGAATTGTGGAACCTCCGTGTACATCGAGTTAACTTGATGGCTTACACTCAACGATTCTAAAAGTTTAGATTGATGTGTCCCGAAATGATACCAAATGAGACACGAGCCGTGGAAAGATTCATCGTTGGACTAACACCTTCAATCCGAGGAGATGTAATCTCTTCAAAACCCAATAATTTGAACGAAGCCATTGAAATGGAGGATGGTTGGATGGTCCGTCGCCTTGGAAAGTGGTGATAATAAACGAAAATGGGAAGGAAACCATGGCCTAAATCATGGTGACCACCCTAACAAATGCCAAGATGTGGTAAAAGTGTTCAATGTGAAAGGTGGATCCGGTTACCAAGGAAAGCTACCGTTTTGTGGTAAGTGTGGAAAACACCACAATGGTGCATGTGGAGGCACGTGTCACAATTGTGGGAAACCTGATCACTTCGCCAAGTATTTTCGTAGTGCGCCAAAGCCCACGACCCAACGGACTCTGATCACTCCAAATGCTCAATACGCGGATGTCACTTGCTATGGTTGTGGCAAAAAAAAGGTCACTTTAAGAATAGGTGTCCTAAAGCTACCACTCAAGGCCGAGGAAACCAACCGAGGCAACAACAACAACAACCAAGCTCGTCGACAACCTCGTCAAAATCATGGAAATCCAAATGGTCGAAACAATGGGAATCAATAGGGAGCACCGGGACGTGTGTACGCTTTATGTGCCTAAGCGGCCATCCAAGACAACAACATGCTCACCGGTACGTTCCTCATCAATAACATCTATGCTTCCGTATTATTTGATTCCGGTGCCGATAGAAGTTTTACATCTATTGCCTTTAGTGAACTATTAAATGTGCACCTCACCCCGTTCGATGTCGACTATAATGTGGAATTAGCCAATGGTAAATCGATCACTACAAACACCGTACTTCAAGGTTGCACCCTAAGCCTCCAAAATATTCCTTTCATCATCGACCTTTTACCTTTTGAACTTGGAAGCTTTGACGTTATCGTTGGTATGGATTGGCTATCCAAGTACCATGCGGAGATAATTTGCCACGAAAAACAAGTCCGTATTCCCTAGGGAATCTGAACCTTAACCATCCTCGGTGAAAAGAGCGGTGCGAAAAGCCGGGCTAGTTAAAACGTCATCTCATGTACTAAAACTCAAAAGTACATCGAAGAAGGTCGTCCTATTTTCCTTATTCAAGTTACTTGTAAAAACGAAGCCGAATCGAAGGAGAAGAAAATTTACGACGTTCCAATTATTTGTGATTTTCCTGAAGTTTTTCCCGAAGACTTACCCGGATTACCTCCTCTTCGTCAAGTAGAACTTTACATCAAACTAACTCCCGGAGCCGCACCCATTGCAAGAGCACCTTATCGACTAGCGCCCACTGAAATGAAGGAATTAGCCGATCAACTAAAAGAGCTTATCGACAAAGGATTCATAAGACCGAGTTCCTCACTTTGGGGAGCCCCAATTTTATTTGTGAAAAAGAAAGACGGATCGTTCCGCATGTGAATCGATTATCGCGAATTGAACAAACTCACTGTAATGAATCGTTACCCTTTACCAAGGATCGATGATTTGTTTGATCAACTTCAAGGTTCGAGATTTATTCAAAGATTGACCTTAGCTCGGGTTATCATCAATTTAGAGTTCGAGAAGAAGACATTTCCAAGAAGACGTTTCGAACCCGATACGGTCACTTTGAATACCAAGTCATGCCATTTGGGTTAACCAATACACCCGCGGTATCCATAGACCTTATGAACAACGTGTGTAAACCTTATTTGGACAAGTTCGTGATCGTGTTTATTGACGACATTTTTATCTACTCTCGTAATAAGGAAGAACACGAGGAACACCTAAAGAAAATTTTGGAATTGTTGAAACAAGAACAATTATATGCCAAATTTTCAAAGTGTGAATTTTGGATTCACACGGTACAATTCCTTGGACATGTGATCGATAGTAGTGGTATCCACGTGGATCCCACTAAGATCAAAGTGGTAAAGGATTGGGCGACTCCTACGGAGATTCGCCAATTCCTTGGAGTTGCCGGTTGTTATAGACGATTTATCGAAGGATTTTCGAAAATCGCTAAGTCTATGATGGAATTGACTCAAAATAACAAGAAGTTTATTTGGGGAGATGACCAAGAAACTTCTTTCCAAACTCTCAAACAAAAACTTTGCGACGCGCCCATTCTCGCATTACCCGAGGGTAGTGAAGACTTTGAAGTATATTGTGATGCTTCGATTAAAGGTCTAGGTTTGGTTCTCATGCAAAGGAAAAGGTCATTGCTTAAGCTTCTCGACAACTAAAACCAAATGAAGAAAATTACAGTACTCACGATTTAGAGTTAGGTGCGGTTGTCTTTGCTCTCAAAATTTGGAGACACTACCTCTACGGTACTAAGTGTGTAGTTTACACCGATCACAAATGTATTCAACATATCTTGGACCAAAAAGAACTCAACATAAGGCAACAACGTTGGTTGGAACTACTTGGGGATTACGATTGTGACATTCGTTATACCCCGGGAATAGCTAACGTTGTAGCCGATGCCTTGAGTAGAAAACCTAGTGAGCGACCTCTAAGAGTTAGAGCCTTAGTGATGACTATTGGCTTAAACATACCCGCAAAAATCTTAGAAGCCCAACGAGAAGCTATTAAGATAGAAAACATCGATAAAGAAGAAGCCGGTGGAATGATCACCAAGAACCTCGTTGCACGTATCGATGGAACATTGTGTCTTGACAATAGAAGTTGGTTACCTCGTTATGGTAATGTTCGAGCTCTAATCATGCATGAATCTCACAAGTCCAAGTATTCGATCCACCCCGGATCGGACAAAATGTATCATGACATGAAATGTTCTATTGGTGTCCAAACATGAAAGCCGACATCGCGACTTATGTTGGTAAATGCTTAACTTGCGCCAAAGTTAAGGTTCAACACCAAAAGCCTTCCGGATTACTACTCTAACCTAGGATCCCGGAATGGAAATGGGAGAGAATTACTATGGACTTTATTACCAAACTTCCTAAAACGTCCGCGGGTTACGACACCATTTGGGTCATCGTTGATCGTTTAACGAAGTCCGCACACTTTATCCCTATGAAGGAAAACGACAAGATGGATCAATTGGCACGATTATACTTGAAAGAAATCGTTGCTAAGCACGGCGTAACAATTTCTATCATATCGGACAGAGACGATCGATTGCTCAAGATTTTGGCAATCTCTCCAAGAAGCGTTGGGAAAGCAATTGGACATGAGTACGACTTATCATCCGCAAACGGATGGCCAAAGCGAAAGAACCATCCAAAATTTGGAAGATATGCTTCGCGCATGTGTAATCGACTTCGGAAATGGATGGATCGAAACTTACCGTTAGTAGAATTTTCGTACAACAATAACTACCACTCTAGCATTAAAGCGGCACCGTTTGAAGCACTTTACGGTCGAAGGTGTCGTTCACCCGTTTGTTGGGCGGAAGTTGGTGATGCACAACTTACCAGTCTGGAAATTATTCACGAGACAACGGAGAAAATCGTACAAATCAAGAGTCGTATGTAAGCGGCTCGTGATCGACAAAAGACGAAAGCCTTTGGAATTTAAATTCAAAGATCGAGTGATGTTGAAAGTCGCACCATGGAAAGGTGTAATCCGTTTCGGCAAGCGAGGAAAACTAAACTTACGATATATTGGACCTTTCGAAATTATTCAACGCGTTGGTGACATTGCTTATCGTTTGGAGCTACCTCAAGAGCTTAGTCGTGTGCATAATGTTTTCCACATTTGAAAATTAAAGAAATGCTTATCCGAAGAGACACTCGTTATACCAATGGACGAAATCCAACTAAGCGAAAAACTCGTGTTCGTTGAAGACCCCGTCAAAATTATGGAACGAGAAGTTAAACGACTCAAACAAAGCCGTATACCAATTGTTAAAGTGCGTTGGAATGCACGTAGAGGACCTGAATTTACTTAGGAACGCGAGGACCAATTCAATGCAAAGTACCCTCATTTGTTCACTAATGTTGTGTCGACTTAAAATGTATCGTTTGTTTTGCTTTGCGGACAAATCCCTCTTAAAGGAGAATGCATGTAACAACTTGAATTTTCGCGTCTTATTATTAATTATAATAGAGACGTGCTCCTTATTAATTGTTTGCTTTTTAACGATTTGTGCCGGTTACTAATGCTTATCAAATTTTCGAGAATACATGTATCCACTTTTGTTTACGGCACGTGATTAAGTTTTTCGTGTTGTGATTCACGTTGTTAAGATTATACACGTTTAAAACTCATGTCATTTTGATAAATCCTTTCTGGGCCGAATATCATGTTGAATTACACTTAATGGGCCGAATACTATTTACTTAACGGGCCGAGTACTACTAACCTGATGGGCCGAAAACTAATAACCTTAATGGGCCAGACAGCCCACTAAAACCCTTGCTGGGCCGAATCCAACTAGGAAATATACTAACTGTGAATTTGAAATCAAATGTTATGAAACTCCCATTTAATATAAACTGTGATTACCAACTCAGTCAAACCAAGGCAACTCACAAACCTGGAAATCATATTTTACAAACCCACTAACAAGGTCAAGACAACACACGTGCCAAAATACCTTAAATGGGTATATCACAAGAGCTCCAAAAATCGGATGGGGTTTAACCCTATGCCGAAAATACTTAGTTAAATGGATACCATGTTCACAAGTCTTAAACACAAAAACAAAGCACGTCACAACAACCTGGCTAATAAAGGGAGTTTTGAGCAAGATCTTTGAACAACCAATCAAGGCTTTAATTCCAGCCGAGCCACACTCCATTGTCCATCCGAACACAACCAATCCGAAACCAAAACCCTCATTGTGAGTCCTTTAAACTTTTCTCCTCATTCTCATAACATACATATAGAGTGCTTGATCATTTACACGTATGAAATATAAATAAATGTGTTAGATACATTAAACACCATTCTAATCTTAATACTAAGGAACCCAAAATCATAGTCGAACCCTTTTTATATTTTCTTAAGTAATTTTTGATGGAAACCATGATGAGATAACAAATAGTGTCATTAGAAAACAAATACCGAATCGAACGCTATGTACATCAATCAGCCGAGACCACAACCAACAAATAATAAACCAAAACATGAAATTGATATTTATTCCTTTCCAGAAACACCATATAAACCCTAAATTGACCATGCATACAAAAACCCCAAAATTTTCAAACCCTAATTTTTAGTAAATTGATTTAAACACTAATTAAACCTAATATAAACACGAATTGACTAGTTAATTAGATTAAAACCGAGAATTTAACAAACCCCATATTTGACTGAAACCCTAATTTTATAAATCAAACTATATAATATAATTAACAAGTTTTTATGTAAGAAGACATTAATTAATTGTAATTAAACGTTAGATTTATCAAAACCCCTAATTTATTTGAAACCCTAAATTCAAATTAAATCAAATCCGAGCAAGACCATTTTTATAGATGAACAAATCGAGTAATTTAAACAAATAGACCTTTTAAGCGAAGTTATGAAAAAGAAACACATAAAAACATTTTCTTTTGAATAAAGAGGAAATAAACTTATCTTTTTTGGTGATTCATCACCAAATCTAACAAGAATAACACTTTGGAACCAACCCCGATCGGATTAAAGATGAGGTAGGGTTAAAACCATGTCAAACGAATTATAGATGAACCAGAACACATCTTTGGAGATAGATGAATCGGGTATATATACATCTTGACTTAGAAATTGATAAGATAGATAACCTAGGTAGGGTTTCAAGTAGAGAGAGAGAGAGAGAGAAATATGGGGAATATGCCTTTCTAGGAGCATTACGATCTGCAGCTCAAATGGTCTCTTATGAAGTCTCTATTGGTCTTATTCTTATTGTGCGCCTTGTGAGCGCGTTTGGATCCGCGAAGGAAATCGCTCGGATGTTCCCCTAACCCAACCCGGGAACGGACCGGAGGGAACCGCAGCATGGGGAATGTCCGCGTCTCGTCGCAAGGCTCATTTTGAGTTGTGGGTCATAGGACGGGCAGCTTTTTCTGATCAGGGGCCGGGGCACAAGGGTCCTATGACTTTAATTATGTGTGTGTGGGTGAGTCATGTAAACTGAACAGCCAGGGAGGTTTTATTACCTCCTCTCCCACTTTGTTTGTAACGCCTACCTATTGGCTGGGTAAACTAGTAATGGGCCAAGGAGAGACATCAGGCTGGGAACTTTATAACTTGGGCCACTTGTTTTTCACCAATTGGGCTGGCTGTGTATTAAAATACATGGGTCGAGTCATGTATTACTATTTTAGGCCATGGGTTAATTTTGGTTAAAGCCCACTAGTAAATTTAACGAATTCATGTCTCGAGTTTTCCGTAAATAAAACATAATTTCAAGCACACCTAGGGAGTCATGAATTTCTATTGATAAACTTGTAGTCGTCGTGACACGGTGATTATAATTAACTAGGTTGTAGATAACGTGGTCGTATTCTTGAGATTCTTTGCATTTTCATCCATTTGCTTGATTTATGAGGTGAGCTTATAGCCCCACTTTTTATTGCTTTTAACTCTTTGGGTGAGAACATTGCTTATTTTTATAGATGAACATAAGTACCTTAAAACTCATACGTGCCTACATGATGTCTAAGTAGCGATACCCCTAGATGCTTTAGCCCACTATCATGAACCGTTAATTACTTTGTGTAAGCGCAAATATAATGGATAGATCTATTAGGATTGGCCTCCCTATCTATTGTTAGTTGTGTGACTAAAATAGATACAATTACATTTGAGAAGTTACGAATACATTAGGGTAGTATTTGCTTGGGCTCTTTTATATAAACTTGCTAGTACGGTTAACGCTTTAGTGGCATGAGCTTAGACGTAGGATATCATGAACGTATGCCATTTGATGATAATCTTGTATTTGTTATAAGATTATTTGCCGGTTGCCTAACTAAAATCTTATGGTTCATCTCACTACTTATACTTAAACCTATAAACTCACCGACCTTTGTGTTGAACGTTTTAGCAATATTTTTCTCAGGTCTCAAGGTGGAGGAGTGATGTGGTTGTGCTATGGAGATAATAAAAATTATCATGATTTACTTTTGAGACTTGATTTAAATGTATGACATTTGGAAACTTGATTTATGTTATCATGATGTGTAAAACAATTTCCTTGGAACAAATTTTATCTTTATGTTTTATGAATGAAAAATAAATTTTCTTAGTTGTTCTTGTATCTATGTCTCTTGGTTGTCATGATAGTCACATCTCGTGTAATTGTACACGTGGGCCAAACTGAGGGTGTGACAGATCTTGCGAAGGTTGAAGCTATCACTAAATGGCCAAGACCGATGTCTGCAACGGAGGTTCGTAGTTTTCTGGGTTTAGCTGGATATTATAGAAGGTTTAGCTGGATATGAACAGGAGAAGAGATTTGAAGAACTTAAGCAGCGATTGGTTTCTGCACCTATTCTTACTCTCCCATCTGGCACAGGTGGATTTCAGATATATAGCGATGCTTCAGGAAAAGGACTTGGTTGTGTACTCATGCAACATGGGAAGGTGATTGCCTATGCATCACGACAACTTAAGCCTTATGAGGAAAATTATTTCACTCATGATCTGGAATTAGCAGCAGTTGTTTTTGCAATCAAAATCTGGAGGTATTATCTTTATGGTGAGTCATGTGACATCTTCACTGATCACAAGAGCCTCAAATACATTTTCACTCAACGAGAAATCAACATGAGACAGCGACGATGGTTAGAGCTACTAAAGGATTATGACACCAATATTTAGTACCATCTTGGTAAATCTAATGTGGTGGCTGATGCATTAAGCAAGAAATCAGGCATGATTGTTGGCATCAAAGTTGAAGAGGAGATTATTCGTGATCTAGAGTGTTTAAACATTGAACTTTTTGTACGTGGACAACATGGGTACTGGGCTAATCTAATAGTTGAGCCAGACTTAATCTCTCGTATCAAGGAAGCTCAGAAGGACGACTGTGAGATATGGGCGATTATTCAGAATATCGATCAACATACAAAGTTTCGTATAGACGACGATGGCATTGTATGGCAGGGTACCAAGTTATGTGTTCTAGAAGATTCTACACTCAGAGAAGCCTTATTGACTAAGGCTTACAGCTATCCATTCTCAATTCATCCAGGTTCTACCAAAATTTATCATGACCTCAAGCAGCATTTTTGGTGGAGTGGCATGAAACAAGATGTTGCTACCTTCGTTTATAAATGTCTGACTTGCCAACAGGTTAAGATAGAACATCAGCGAGCTAGTGGTTTACTACAGCCATTAGAAATTCCCGAATGGAAGTGGGACAAGATCTCCATGGATTTTGGCCATTAGAAATTCCCGAATGGAAGTGGGACAAGATCTCTATGGATTTTGTTACCGGACTATCGTTTGACCAAATCTGCACATTTCCTACCAATCCGCAAGGATTAACCAGTTAGCAGATTGGTAGAAATATTCCAGCAGGAGATCATGCGACTACATGGTACTCTATCAGATATCATATTAGATAGAGATCTACGATTCATATCTTATTTCTAGAGAGGTTTACGGAAAGCTTGGGGCACTAGACTCAAGCATAGCACATCTTTCCATCCTCGGACCGATGGTCAGTCAGAGCGTAATATTCAGACGTTAAAAGACATGTTACGTGCTTGTGCGTTAGAATGGATAGGAAATTGGGATGACTACATCTGTTTGGTTGAGTTTGCTTACAACAACAGTTGGCACGCAAGTATCAAATGTGCACCATTTGAGATGATGTGTGGCGGAAAGTGTCGTGCTCTAATCTGTTGGGATCAGGTTGGTGAACGAATCATTGAGGGTCCAGAGATGATTGAGATGACCAATGAGAAGTTCGCGATTGCCAAGTCAAAGCTTCAGGAAGCTCGTGCTCGTCAGAAGAGCTATGCTAACAAACATCACAGATCGTTAGAATTTTATCCTGGTGATCATGTTTTCTTAACGGTATCACCAGCACGTGGAGTCAAGCGTTTTGGTATTAAGGGCAAGCTTAGTCCTCATTTCATCGGACCGTTCGAGATCCTCGAACGTTTCGGTGAGGTGTCGTATCAGTTGGCTTTACCTCCTCAGCTATCTCATGTTCACAATGTGTTCCATGTGTCCTTACTCAGAGGCTACAATTATCATCATCTACACATTGTCACGTATCCACTCGATCAGATTTGTCAAGATCTATCCTATATTGAGGAATCTGAGGTAGTTCTCGATTGTCAGGATCGTGTCATGAGGAGAAAGGCGATTTCATTTGTCAATATCCTTTGGAGGGACCATCCCGAGCGGGAAGCCACTTGGGAAATGGAGGAGTCTATCCGGACTTCTTACCCTCATTTTTGTCTATGATTCGGGTATGTCCTTTTCAGCTTATCGTATCTCTAATTCGAGGACGAATTATTCTTTTAGAGGGGAAGAGTTGTAAAACCCCCATAAAATACATGAAGCATTAAATACAAAAAACATGGATTAATTAAAATGTTGTAATTAATTAATACATGACATGTATCATGAATATTTAATGTATAAATACAAGCATTTCGTATATTATGTATTTATCATTCACAAGTATTTACGTATAATAATTAAAGCACGACAAGAATTAACACGAGTTTAAAACACGAACGTATGCCATGAATATTAAAAAATGAGGAATAAATTAAAACACGAAAAACTAAACATAAGGGAGTGTTCGGTCGGCCTTAAAGAGAAAAGGAACAAGATGGGCCAAGCCCGGTCCGTTAAGCTTAAACTAGTAACCAAAAACATCTCAGGGAACTCATTTTATAATGTTTAACAAAAATTAAAGAAACCCTAGGTATCCTTTTGTTCTACCGCCAGCCATGAAAACAAGAGTAGGGAAAAGCAAAGTTTGGTTTTGGATTAATTCGGGTTTAGATCAAGTGTGATCATCATTCATTATATCACATACGGTATTCCTAAATCTTTAATCTTTTCTTTTAATTATTATCTTTGATCATGAATGAATAAAAATAAGTGATGAACATATGATGATTGAATGATTAAAATATATGTTAAACAAGATTAAGTCGGGTTTTGGTTTGGTTTGTCACGGAAACCGAGAACCACAGCTCTTGGTGGGGGTATTGTTCGGCTGACCGAACCCCATAAGGGGTTGGTGGTGTTTTGCTTGGTCAGTCGTAACGCCAAAACCCCACAGCAGGGGGTGTTTGGTTCGAACAGTGGCAACCGAGAGCCTAGGCTCTCGATGGGTCTTGGCTGCGCAATAGTGGGAACGGGGTTCTACCGGTGGGAACCACCACACAGTTGGTGGCAGAAAGCCACGGACGGTGGCAGAAACTACAGCCTGGTGGCTGTGGTGGTGAGGTTGGTGCTGCCAAGACATGGGGGTCTCGGTGAGGCTATTTTTTGGGCTCGGGTACTCGAAACACACAAGGGTGTGTTGGCTATTAGTTTTTCTTAATTAATTAATATTAATTAATTATTTAAATTAAAATAAATCATGTTATAATTAATTAAATTAATCTGTACTTAGGATATAATTATCTGATATAATTATTCATGAAATTAACATGGTACACTTAATTAAATTAACCTTAGACTTTTAATAATTATGTTGTATAATTATTCATGATATAAAAACATGACACATTTAATTAATTTAATTAAGGACTTAGCATAATTATTTAATTACATGTTAACCATGGTTTGATTAAATTAATACCTTATTTTAATTAAATTATACAATTATCATGTTATGGTAAAGTTTTATTAATATAGAATCATGTTATATTATTAATTGATAATCACTTATAAATCATGCATTATATTATTAATTAATAATTATTATGTTAGACTAAAATATTTATTTATTAATAAACTTTAATATATTATGACATGTAATTAATCATGACTTATAAAATATATTCATTAAGCTTTAGCTTGTATTTTATACTTATTAAACAAGCTTATTGCTATTATGGAAGCATACTAATTATGGAAACTTTCTGTTTTTGGAAACTTACCAATTTTGGAAACTTTCTATTTTTGGAAACTTACTAATTATGGAAACTTACTATTTTTTGGAAAGTTGCTATATATGGAAACCTGCTATTTTTGGAAAGTTACTATATATAGAAACCTGCTATTTTCAGAAAGTTACTTTTTATGAAACATCAAGTATAATAACACATGAAACATGAAATACGTTAATCAAGAACAAATGAAACACTAAGAAATACATGATAAAGCATGAAAAAGTAAAAAAAGTCAAGAACATGTAAAACAAGTCCAGAACGAGTAAAACAAGTCAAAAAGTAAAGTAAATTAAGAATCAGTAATTTATACATTGAAGAAACAACTCATTCACGTCCTTTATTATGTAGCACTCGTGAAGATAGAGTAGTTACTTTCCGCTTTCATCTTTATTTCGTTACTGGACATAAGGTATGGATATTCCGTCCTTCGGTAAGGACATTCTCTTTCTATGCATGATTAGGATTCCCTGTTTGCTGCCATCTATTTTCCCCAATAATTTACATGTCATAAATTTTTTTAGTAAATAGTATGTTATCATTTTAAATTTCCTGAGCTATATACATGCATGACCATGTCCAGCTAGTTATGGAGGTACCATAACCATATCACTTGAGGCACCAGTGTTATGACTCTTCTGTGATGAGAGTGATTTCTCGCGGCGTCCCTTTCAGTTATTTGGACATTATTTTTATTATCATGTAGGGCGTATGGGTGCATCCTATTACATGTTTTGCATATTTACAAGGTGACTGTGGTGTGTGCTCTACATCCGTAACATTGGAGCTGATCCCTCCACCCAGACTAATATAATTAGAGGTAACCCCTGTAATTGCATGATGAGGTCACCCCTCTATGTATTCATGTACGCTGATACCTTTCATGATCTATATGAGCTCTTTGGCATTTAAACTACATTTTTATGAATAAACATGAGACTTTTTAGATATAAATCAGTTTATAAACATATTCCAGGTTTTCCAAGACTTACACATATTTTGTTGCATTTCATAGTTTACTTATGTTTTAGTTATTCTATCATGTCATTATATCCGTTCACTGAGCATATTGCTCAGCCATATTTTCTTTCCATGTCCCATAGGGCAGGTACTAAAGGACAGACTTAGGCATTCAAGAGTACGTGCATATGATGGAGGCTCCCTTTTACTTCATTTCCTTTATGCATTTATATACTTATGCTTGGTTGGACATTGTTTAGTCCTTTTCTACATTCTTTACTTTATGCATGTATGAGCTTATGTTTAGGGACCGATGTTTGATTCTAGTTTTCCTTTATGGTCAGTTATGTTTTTAAGACATTTACCTTGCATGCTTTGATGACACGCCATAATTATCATGTAACGGTCCACTTATCAAAGTGGGTTGTTACAACTACTTTATTACTTGTCAAACTTCTTGTGTAACTTGTTCAAGAATCTTCCAAAGCACTTGAACATATGTTTGGTTTGCCTAAACTCTTGTGATGCATCAAGAATATTGGGAAGATAACTTGGGTAACCAAGAGGTGGTAGCCTAGAGTTAGGAAGACCATCATCATCGTTAGCCGAAAATGAGGAAATTAGGAGGATGAGTGCGTTTATAGAATAAGACCATTTTTACTCTTTGGTCACTAGTAGGAACCATGATGTGGTCAACAAGAGTAAATTTTCCTTGTCTTCCATGTGTATTTGCCGGAATTAGAAATATGTGGTTAAAGAGCCTAGTGAGGAGCAATCCATAAGGGAGAATGGTGCTTGAGAGATTTGGGATATGGGTCATCCTATTAGCAATGTAGGATTTAAGGCCAAAGGGGGTTTGGCTTGACAAGTATTAAAGCATGTAGTTGGTACGTGCATTGATGTGATATTGGTTTCCAATCAAGCATGTGACATTTCCTCCTAAAATCTTTTCCTAATTCATGATTCTCTCCTTAAGAAAACAAAGTTTCATAGAATAAGGATCGTTAATGACTTTAACATCATCTTCACTAGTACGGACAGTGTGAGTCTTATCACGATACAAATGCTCTCCAATGTCATCTTTATCAACAAGGGAGTGTAGTACCTATGATGTGTGTTGATCCCTTTAAATAGATTGAGATTCTATTAAGAATTGTACTAATTGCTCGTAAACAAACTAGAGCATGAGAGAGACTCTTACTGAACCAAGATAAGTTATGCGGAATCTAACTTATCAAAGATAAGAAGAACAACAAATTCTACTAACTATTTGATTCTTATTAATCACAAAACTTGTGTTAAGGTCCTTACAACTCATCGTACCTATGTTCCTTTTATAGTACAAGGAACTCCTAAAATATTTTATTAGCATACGTATATCATACACGATATACTCCTATTATAACTAGAACATATCTTTACTAAACATATAACCGTTCTTATCTATACTAGCAGTACTTAAACATTAAGCCTAACGGTACTTGACATGTATCGCACAACAACTGGCAATACTTACAAATACTAACAGTACTTCGTACATACACTAACGGTACTTGGTGTTGGGTCAAAAGTTGATGAGTCAAACACTATGGAAACAAGAATGACCAAATATGGCATTGTCACTACTGGAGTTCCCACGGCTGGAGTACTTTCCCCTGCTAGAGTACTTCCAACTGTTGGAGTACTTTCCCATGCTAGAGTACTTCCCACTGCCATATATGATAAATATGAAGATTTGGTCAAATAGGATAAGAATGAATAAGTCAGTTTTGATTTAGTCATTATTACTTTATTTAGTTTCCATGTATCCCTAGGTTCCTTAACTTATAAAAGGAACACCAGACCGTAGGTTTCATACATATCTCTCATTCACAAATGTAACCTACAGAGTCTTTGATCTTTAGGTGTGGGATTCAATGTACACACACCTAGAGTGGTTTGTGTTATTTAATAATACAAACCCTTTGGGAATTAATCATCTTGTTAAAAATTTTATTCTAATCATTGTTCTATTCCGCTATGACTAATCATATGAATGATGCTTATCCTAGATAAAACGGTTTTGACTGTTTGAGTCTCAAGATGTGGGATTCCACACTTGGTACTTATACAATTAATTCCCAACAATCCTCTCGTAAACATGAATGATAATTGGTTATCTTCTTGTTTCTCTATGTATTGAATGTATAAGTATACATTTCTTCAAACTTCACTTCAAATATCTTGGTAGGACTTATAGTCTTGATATTTGTACCAACAGAATGCATTCTTGTAGATCTTCTTCTAATATAATGAACTTCGCTTATTTATGAACTTCATCTTTATCTTCAACTTATGATCTTCTATGTAATGAATCAGAAACATTCTTCCTTTCTTGTCTGCAACAATCTTGACTTTACAGTTAGTGTCAGAGCAGAGAGCTCTAGATGTTTAGGATTTAATATTTTTCTTGTCTTTGTTGCATCATTACCTTGTATCTATTTGATGATGAAAATACTACCCTTAAAGTCCATATCTCCTTGAACTACTCACCTGAAATAAAATAGTTAACAACAAACCAATCTGTATTGGCATCATGATTTTTGGCAAATCACCAGCCATCAACGGATTTGATTTATTCTTTACGAGTTAGCCTTTTACTATGGAATACCCAATACCTTATTCATCAAGAATAAGGTATATTGATCACCATACAGTTTTGGGTAAAATGCCAACCATATAACAATTTTGATAGAGTCTTTACCTAGAACCGTTTGCCCTAGGACTAGACAACTCTTTGCAATTAAGCATGGTGAGTTAATGACCATGTAGTTTTTAGCAAACTACCAGCTATCAATGGATTTGAGAAGTCTTTACCATAAACCGTTTGCTTATGGACTAGCTAGTTTTTATGTGTATTAGACATGATTTTCTGATGACCATTTATGAAGTGTAGCTGAAAGCCAAATACTTAGAGTTCTTTCTTAGCTTCTTCTTCTCTGTTTTGGTCAAATAAGCTGTTTTGGTCAAATAAGTCATATTAGCTTATTTTGTGTGTTTAATTGAGATATTTTGGATAGGACTCATTTTTCTCAGGTTTTAGTTGATCTTACAAAAATCCATCTTATTTGGATAACCCATAAGCTCTATCTCAATTTTTCAACAAGTGTTAAAAATCACTTTGACTTATTTAGCTTATTTTAAGAGCTGAAATTACTTTTAGGTAGGTTATTTTTAATAAGAATCAATTTTAAAAAAGAATCAGCTGATTTGGTAGTTTAAAATTGCGTATCTAGCTTATTTTGTGCTTATGCCCGTTTTTGGTAAAAAAAAGTATTTGGGAATTACATTCTAGTCCCTAGAATTTCAAGCTGTTTGTATTTTTGGCATTAAGACTTGTACTTTAGTATTTAGGCAGTTATAGTCCTTATTGTTTGTTAGAACTGTCAGTTTCAGTTTATTTTAAGTTTAATTTTCTGTTAATTTTAAATTCTAGTCGTTATAGTTTAATAGTTTGTAAAATTTTGTTATTTTAGTTACATTTTGTTGTACTTTGTGCTTTAAATTTTGTACGTGCAATTTGTTTTAGATTAGTACGTATACGTATAGATTTTATTTTTACATTTTTTTCATGCTTTGTGCTAATTAAACATAGATACCAAACAAGCTTTCTTTAACCAAAAACAATTAAGTCTTTTGCTTGAAACTTAATGTAACACTCTCAAATTTCGTATCGGGTCAGCGGAAGGGCCAGTAGAGTGTTACGGGATAGCACAATAACTCCAATCATAGAAAACGCATAAAAATGGTTGTACAAGGTTTAACATACATTCATTCGAATAAAAGTTTTAAGTTTACAGCAGGTCCTCAAATTTCACAGTCATAAAGTTTACAGAACATAGATCGAATGAATAATTTTATTATGTGGGCCATTAGAGTCGATCTCCATCCAAGTTACCTTCAAGCACCTGAGATAAAACATGCGAAAATCATATCAGTGAATGCCGAGTGAATTCATAGAGTTTAATAAAACGGTTACATAAAATAGTTATAAAAAGCAGAACACAAGTATAATATCAGAAGTGAGTCCTCGTATTGCTAGTCAGGAAATATATATAAATCAAGTCATACATCTTAAACTGTCCGTGAGACCGTAGTCTCAATATTAACATTATAGGTAACATTATTATTTTGGATAATTGGATTATAGTGGATTATTATCAGCCGCATGACATTTCTACCTTACTATATCAAACAACGGGCCGTGAACCCGACAAACAATTTGCCCATCTAAGTTAGCGTGTCGTCACAAATATCACGCTATGTAAATCTTCTCATACATAAATTCGCTTACACGACGGGGATCAACCGTCACGACGCGAACTGGGGTGATCTTCCCCAAATAGTACTATTATACGCATAAGCGTCTACCAAATCCTGGTAGTTCACGATTCATGCTAATGGGACTTTAAGTGACATAACCTAACTAATAATAATCCTTTACATCTCATTTATTGGGTCATAGCATCATTCGGGTCCATATCAATAAGCATACCATCGGGACTACTTGTGTTCTATTTTATCAAAAACTAGCATGTTATCTCCCTCGCGGGTTTACAAAACATTTTATAAAACATTTAAAAGGGTGCGAGGCTATGAACTCACGTTGATTAAGAAAGGCGGGTTATCGGTTACGGTGCGTGCTTCAATCATGGAAACCTATATAAATAATACACGTCTTAGACTCTTGTCCAATGAATTTATAAAAATAATGGCTATGTATATATATGATGATATTATAAGTATGATGATGATCAAGTGGGATTTTATCTCTTTGTTCAACATTATAGTGTTATGTGTTAGTAAATTTTTAGACTAGTTACACTAGTTTTAACTTGTTTACATATTAAGGCCCAATAAGCCCATTAAAAGCCCAATACATTATATTAGTCCATTTATACTTTCAATACCAGGCCTATATGCATATGTTGGGCCCAAGTGGGTTAAACCCATGAGTAAGTCCATTAGTGTTTAGCCAAACTAGTTGGGTCAATAGTTCAATAAGGCTACTTTGGCCTGTTAATGTCCATATGTTATAAAACTCGGATTTAGTGGTTTTTACTTGTTAAATGTACTTACATATCAGTAGATGAGTTATACAAATGTTACATTAGACGGGTCCGACCGTGTAAGTTTTATTTGGCGAAAACGTTAATCTTTCGGTTTTAGTCGAAAAGACGTATAACTTATATATAGTTTTATAAGTTTTAGAAAACATTTGAGTTTGTAATTATATAAAATGTCATACTTATTTATCAAAGTATACAACTTATTTTATAAGTATTATCATAAGTTAGTGGGTTTTATATATGTATTTTATAATAATATTACTTGAGTGCTTATTTTATATTATATACTTTTATTTCCAAATCTGATTATCAAAATCACTTTCACCATTTTTGCCATATCTTGAGTTCTACAAGGAGATAGAAGCTAAAATTTGGGCAGAACAAACTAAGTAATATGTACTACAAATAACTCCATTTTTCCTACTGCTAAATCATCCTCTAAGTATCCTTAATAATTCGTCCAAAACAGACTATACAGATTTGAACCTTAATAGTATTTTGGTCATATCTTGCTCATTCTATTGATTCTATTGATTGGCCAACTCTCCACATATGTAAAAGTTATATATCTAACTGTATATTCAATAATCCAATCAATTTTATCAAGTTATCATATGGTTACTTACTCTTTTATACAACCTAAAATTTTAATCAAGATTTTAACATCTTTACATGTAGATTTTAGTCTTTTTAACCAAATCTATCAAATCAAGATCCCCACATAATACTTTGATCATCATTTATCATCATATACATATACATTTAAAATAAAATACAAGATTACATTTACAAAATAACAAGATGATAGAATAAATGATCTTGTTAGCAACCAAGATAGTGAAAGTTAAGAATAAGACTTGTTTTTTGATAACCAATCTTATGATAAACCAAGACCACCTTCAAGATCACCCAAATATATGAACACCTTGATAAAAATCATCCCTAGAATCCAAGGAAAACTTCTTTGTAGATAATAGAATAACCTAAAATCAATAAGACTTCAAAAGGTTTTCATCTTGTGCAAGTTAAACACAAGATTGATGGTAGAATTTTTGATCAAATGGGGTGTTTTGTGGTGATGTATGGATGGCAAAGGCAGGGTAGAGAGAGAGAGTTGGAGTATTTTGCATGTAACAAATGAGTTAGATGGTATGTGTAGCTAGTTTTGAGGTGTTGGATGGTTTTGAGTGAAAAATAAAGACAAGTGTCCTTAGTTTTAATATAAAATGGACACATAAGGGGTGTGTTGGCTAAGCTTGGCCGCCCCTTAGTGGGTGTGGGGCAAGTGTTAACTTGTCTTATCCCCACTAATTTACGGGTACTCCTCGATTCTAGTTTCCTCGATTTGCGTGCCCTTGGGTCATTTTACAAAAAATGTTTTTATAAATTATGAATCAACGGCACAAAACGAATCTAATAAAAATTGTCTCATAAAAAACGGAGTTCAAAAACGTAAATACGTAAACCTAGGGTTTCCGGTTTAGTCGTAAAGGACGTTAAATTATGCACATAAGCCTTAATTTCAACCCGTAAGTTGTGAGTTCATCAACCAACACAAAAATAAGTTTCAAAATAATATACGAGAAAATATTTTACTACTTGAAAATGTTAGATTGTCACAGCATTTCCTCCTAAAAGGGATCAACGTCCTCGTGATCCATTTCATTTTGATTTCCGTTTCTTATTGAAATCAAAGAGGTTTGGGTATTTCTTCCACATTTCATCCTCTCGTTCCCAAGTAAATTCTGGTCCATGCTTTGAATTCCACCGGATCTTGACGATAGGTATCCGACTTTGTTTAAGTTGCTTTACCGCACGATCCATAACCTCTACGGGTTCTTCGATAAATGCAACTTCTCATCAATTCGGACCTTATCCAACGAGATTTTCTCATCACATACTGCTTAACACATCTTCAGATTAGATACATGGAATGTGTTGTGAACACCATGAAGTTCTTGGGGTAACTCTAATTTGTAAGCCACCGGACCTACTCTAGATGAAATCTTAAAGGGTCCAATATAGCGGGGATTCAATTTCCCTCGCTTTCCAAATCTTATGAAGCCTTTCCATGGAGATACTTTCAACATTACACGGTCACCCACTTCAAACTCCATCGGTTTCCCCCGCACATCCGCGTAACTTTTCTTTCTACTTCGGGCAGTCAACAACCGATTCTTAATCTAAACTATCATCTCCGTAGTCTCCCGGATCATTTCCGGTCCTGTGAGATGGGTATCCCCAACTTCACTCCAACATACAGGAGATCTACACTTCCTGCCATACAAAGCTTCAAACGGTAGATCCTTAATACTAGCATGATAACTATTGTTATACGAAAATTCTGCTAAAGGCAAATGTTTATCCCAATTCTTACCAAAATCTATTACACAAGCTCTCAACATATCTTCCAGTGTTTGTATTGTTCTTTCACTCTGTCCATCAGTTTGGGGGTGATAAGCAGTGCTCATGTCGAGATTCTTTCCCAAAGATCTTTGGAGGGATTTCCAAAAATTCGATGTGAATCTAGGATCTCGATCCGAAATGATCGATACAGGCACTCCATGCTTACACACAACATTCTCAAGATAAATACGAGTCAGCTTCTCCAGTGAGAACTGCTCTTTAACAGGAATGAAGTGAGATGATTTGGTCAGCCTGTCGACAATGACCCAAATCGAGTTATTTCTAGAAGATGTTCTAGGAAGATTAGTGATAAAGTCCATCGTGATTCGCTCCCACTTCCATTCACGAATCTCTGGTTGTTGAAGTAGTCCTGACGGCTTTTGATGTTCAGCTTTGACTCTTACACAAGTCAAACATTGAAGAACATACATAACAATATCAGCTTTCATATTCGGCCACCAGTACAACTTCTTCAAATCATGATGCATTTTATCAAATCCAGGATGAATGGAATATTTAGATTTATGGGATTCCAACATAACTAAATCTCATAAGCCTCCAAACTTAGGTATCCACATACAACCTCTTAAGCATTTCACTCCATCAGCTCTAACCTCTAAAGGATCTCCTTCTCCTCGAAACCCTTCATTATCAAAATTTTCTTTCTTAGAGGCTTCTATATGCGCATTTCTAATTTGCTCGGGCAAATTATATTGTGCACAGTCAAGACTAGAGAACGTACCATGATAGGCTCTCTATCTTTTCTACTTAATGCATCGACAACAATATTTGCTTTTCCCGGGTGATATTTTACATCACAATCATAATCACTTAACAGTTATATCTATCTTCGTTGCCTCATGTTTAATTCCTTTTGATCGAGAATATACTGTAGGCTTTTATGATCGGTGAACACCGTACACTTGGTGCCATACAGATAATGTCTCCACAACCTAAGAGCAAAGACTACAACTCCTAACTCAAGATCATGAGTAGTATAATTCTCCTAATTCTTCCTTAATTGCCTAGAAGCATAAGCCATCACCTTTTCTCGCTGCATCAAGACAGCTCCATAACCTCTATGAGATGCATCACAAAATACTACAAAATCTTCACTTCCGTCTAAATGCAATTATTGGAATATCTTCTTCATGGACGCGAAGTTGGTGATATCCAGACTGCAAATCTATCTTAGAATATACACTAGAGCCTTGTAGTTGGTCAAATAAATCATCAATCCTTGGTAAAGGATATCGATTTTTGATTGTCAACTTATTCAGTTCCCGATAATCGATGCACATACGGAAAAATTCATCCTTCTTCTTAACGAACAAGACTGGAGCTCCCCAAGGCGACGAGCCCGGTCGAATAAAACCTTTATCAGACAACTCCTTGAGTTGTTCGGATAATTCCTTTAATTCAGAAGGTGCTAATCAGTAAGGCGCACGTTCCACCGGTGCAGCACCAGGAATTAGATCGATTCGAAACTCGACTTGCCTTATCGGCGGAAGTCTGGGTAATTCATTGGGAAATACCTTAGAAAATTCACAGATAATAGGTGCATCTTCCAATCGTTTCTCCTTAGACTCAATCCCCCATAGCTCGCAACCGTTCCTGATGTAATTTTGGACTTTAATACATGAAACGATTTTCAAACGAGATTCACCTCAATTACCATCAATTACTAACGTCCTATTCCTAAGAGGAATCTTAACCTTCTTTTCTCCACATAAAAATTGTAGCATTATTCAATGATAACCAATCTATACCAATAATAATATCAAAACTACCTAGTTTTATCAACATCAAATCAATCGGAAAGGAATAGTTTAAGAGATTTAGAGAGCATCCTTTTAACAACTTATTAGTTTTTACTAATTTACCATCAGCCAATTCCACTTCGTAACTGGTATTTATCTCAACAGGTTCAATGTAAATAAGGGCACTAAATTTAGTGGATACAAAGCTCCTATCAGCACCCGAATAAAATAAAGCAACATCATAATGATTGTTGAGTAAAAGAGTACCTGTAACGACATTCGGATTGCGACAATCCGTCAATTTGAGGTCGTTATTTTATTCTCAAGTATTATTTTAAAGTCATTATTTTATTATTAATTTATGAACTCACTCACCTTTGGGAAGAAATTTGGGTTTACGTCTTAAAGTAGCATCAACTACGTCTAAACCGGAGAATTCTATGTTACGTGCATACGTTTACATACACCGTTTTTGTGACAGTCCGAAATTTCAGGAAATAAATTTATTCTCGAATATTATTTTGTAATTTTAATTTGTGTTGGTTCATAAAATCACAAATTTACGAGAAGAAATTAGGACGTACGTGCATAATTTAACGTCTTTTACGGATAAACCAGAAACCCTAGGTTTATGTATTTACGCTTTTGAACTCCGTTTTTGATGAGACAACTTTTATTAGATTTGTTTTGGGCCGTAGATTCATAATTTATAAATACGTTTTTCGTAAAACGACCCGAGGGCAGGTAATCCGAGGAAACTAGAATCAAGGAGTACCCGTAAAATAATAGAGGTGAGACAAGTATACACCTGTCCCACCCCCTCACTATGGGCGGCAAGACTAAGCAACAACACCACCTTGGTATCAACTCCTCATAAACAAAGAGGACACTTGTCCTCAAGGGTTATCAAAACCACTTAACCAAGCCAAAACCATTAACCCTTTCATTTACAACATGCAAACTAGAAAAAAATTTCTCCCACTCTCTCCCTCTTGCCTTTTTCGTCCCCTATACATCCTCAATCATCATCATATACCAAAAATCTAGCCACAAATCTTATGTATAATTTACATATGATGAAAACCCATTGAAAAGATGAAGATTGGAGGTAATCTTAACAAATAAAAAGGAGTTTTCATGGAGTTTCTAGGCTGATTTCTCAAGAGGAATACATATATTTGAAGATCACAAAGAGATGTTTTGAGAAGATAAATATTTGGTTACAAAAACCAAGTCTTGTTCATCCAAAAATCTCAATCTTTCATCTATTTGATTGGTATAGAGATTGTTTCTTCCTATCATCTTGTTATTTTGTAAAAGTAATCATGTATTTTCTTCTTAGATGTATATGTATATGATGATGAATGATGATCAAAGTATTATGTGAGGATTTTGTGTTAATAGATTGGGTTAAAAAGATTAAAATCTACAAGTTAAAATGTTAAAATCTTGGTTAGATTTATGGGCTGTATAAAACAGTAAGTATCAATCTGAACACTAGATTAAATGGATTGGATTATTGAATATACAGTTAGATATATGATTTTTACATATATGGTGAGTTGGCCACTCAATAGAATCATTAAAATGAGCAAGATAAGATCAAAATTCTATTGAGGTATAAATCTGTATAGTCTGTTTTGGACAATTATTAGATATACTTAGAAGATGATTGAGCAGTAGCTATACGGGAGTTATTTGTAGCACGTATCATGTAGTTTGCGCTGCCCAAATTTGAGCTTCTATCTCCTTGTAGAACTCAAGATATGACAAAAATGGTGAAAGTGACTTTGATAATCATATTTGGAAATAAAAGTATATAATATAAAATAAGCACTCAAGTGATATTATTATAAATACATATATAAAACCCACTAACTTATGATAATACTTATAAAATAAGTTGTATACTATGATAAATAAGTATGACATTTTTATAAAAGTACAAACTAAAATGTTTTCTAAAGTTATAAAACTTATATTTTACGTCTTTTCGGCTAAAACCGAAAGATTAACGCTTTCGCTAAATAAAACTTAGAAGGTCGGACCCGTCTAATGTAACATTTTTATAAATCATATACTGATATGTAAGTACATTTGACAAGTAAAAACCAATAAAACCCGAGCTTTATAACTTATAGACATTAAACGGCCAAAGTAGCCTAATTAGACCATTAGCCCAACTAGTTTGGCTAAACACTAATGGACTTACTCATGGGCTTAACCCACTTGGGCCCAAAATATGAGTATAGGCCTGGTAGTAAAAGTATAAATGGGCTAATATAATGAATTGAACTCTTAATGGGCTTATTAGGCCTTAGTATGTAATTGAGTTGAACTAGTATAACTAGTCTAAATTGACTAACACATAACAACTATAATGTTATATGAAGAGATAAAATCCCACTTGATCATCATCATACTTATGATATCATCATATATATACATAACCATTATTTTTATAAAGTCATTGGACAAGAGTCTAAGACCGAGTATTATTTGTCTAGGTTTTCGTGATTGAAGCACGTACCGTACATCTAAATCGCCGATAACCCGCCTTTCCTAATCAAAGTGAGTTCATAGCCTGGCACTCTTTTAAATTTTATGAAATGCTTTATAAACCCGCGAGGGAGATAACATGTTAGTTTTAATAAAAGTAGGACACCAGTTGTCCCGATTGTATGCTTATTGATATGGACCCGAATGATTATATGACCCGATAAATGAAAAGAAATGGATTACTATTAGTTAGCTTACGTCACTAAAAGTCCCATTAGCATGAATTGTGAACTACCGGGATTTGGTAGACGCTTATGCATATAATAGTACTATTTGGGGAAGACCACCCCAGTTCGCACCATGACGGTTGATCCCCGTCGTGCCACCTTGAGTGGTAAGCGAATTTATGTATGCGAAGATTTATATAAGCGTGATTATTGTGAAGACATGCTCTTTTAGATGGGCAAAGGAATTACGGGTTAGCTACTCGTTGTTTGTTATAGTAAGGTAGCAATGTCATGCTGCTTATAATAATCCAATAACGAAAATACTTATATACGCATTGAATTATAATATATTGCCTGACTAGCAATACGGGGTCTTATTACTGATATTATGTTTGTGTTTTGGTTTTACATAACCATTTTCATATAACTGTTTTTATTTAACTCTATACAACGTTATAAAACGTATTGTATGATGTTTTTAATTCAATGGTTTGTATAATGGTTTTGTAGGCAAAAGCCTATATTATGATTTACGACAAAGATTCATATAAAATGTTTTTGGTCTATTTTATGGCCTCCGACAAATAATTGTACAAAATGATTTTCGGTGATGATTATATACCGGTGATATATTAATGGTTTTATTAAACTCTAAGAACTCACTCGGCATTTTCGCTGACTTTTTTTTACATGTTTTATCTTAGGTACTTGAAGGTAATTCTCGAGAAGACGACAAGAATTTATGGCCCGCATTCAAATAAAAGTTTCCATTCAAAAGTTTTGTAAATTTGTATGATATATTATGACCTGAGGACCTATGTAATTGATATTCATGAATGGAAAATGATTTATTATTTAATGACGCAATTTTTAAGCGTTGTCTATGATTTGAATAATGTGCTATCCCGTAACACCAACGACTCTTCCGCTGAACTAAAGTATGAATATTTGGGGGTGTTACAGTTTGGTACCAGAGCTCTCGTTAGAGAACGAAAGATTTTTAAAACCAAGGTTTTGAATAAAATATTTTTAAAATCTTTTAACCATAAATATTTTTAAATAACTATTTTGAGTAAAATGTTTAAAAATCTTTTGACTATAACGGTGCCAAAGAATTCCAGAGTTACCGACAAGGCGAGACTGAGAAGTGTTATTTTAATATATATATATATATATATATATATAACTTGGATTATATATATATATATATATATATATATATATATATATATATATATATATATATATATATATATATATATATATATATATATATATATATATATATATATATATATATATATATATATATATATATATATATATATATATATATATATATATATATATATATATATGCTGTAATTGGATTACATGATTGTTTGATGATTATTTTAATACTTATACGAGGTATTTAGACGACGTATATTGTCACAAGAAACCCTAACTCCCCTAGCAAATCAATCGAAGCTATTTCTGTAGGAAATCTAGCTATTCTAGATCCAAACCAAGTTGTGGATGTTTATGATCCCAACAAAATGGTTGATATTCGTAGAAATGTTGATATTAGTTGATTATTATCTTAAAGAAGAATTGGCAGGATTAAATCTGATATCGATGTCATGACGATCTTTCCTTATAGAGTGGAGTTTGACAAAACCTTACCACCTAGAAAGGTGTCATCTGATTCTGTGTCACCCAATTCTTAAATTGAAATAAAAAAGGTGAATGTTGCACTTGAGGATGTCATTGGAACTATTACCCAAAGGCCTCATGCCACTAGTATCTTTCCGAGAAGTAAAATTGAATGTATGAGTCATTTCATACTAGTGACTCATTTGATAACTATTGTTGTAAGAACTATAGGATTGGAAATTAAGTGTTGTTCATATCGAGATTTTATTGCCCTTTCAAGGTCTAAGAATAAGGTTGAAAGTATTGGAGAATGAGGTAGGATGTCACATTGAGTATAAGTTGATTGAAACTTGAATAAAGCAAAAATTTAACTCGTATGAAATATGAGATTGTTAAGAGGAAGTTGTTGAGTCCTGTGATTGAATTATAAGGTTTTAAATGATTGTTTGTTCGTGTTAAGGGTTGTTCCTAAGCCATTGTCCACTAACGAGGATGCCTAGTGTCCAAGAAATAAATAGAAGAAATCTTCTTCTGAAATTGGGACCGATGGATCTTTCGGGACATGTGGAACACCTAATGACTCTTGTAGATTAGTATTCATTGTGGTATCTTTTAAATTCCCTAACTTAACTGAGACATCAGTTGGTAGGATGAGTCCTTGGAATTGTATGACATGGCGACACGTAATGTGTTACGGTACAACTTTTTACTTGTTTGTGATTAATGAAAAGACTACCTTTGATTGCTAAATCCTAAATGTATCGATGTTATCTATCTTTTATTGCTTCTTCCTAATATTCGCATTAGTGATGAAACCATTGAACAAGTACTCATCTCGATTTGAGTTACGTTGTGGATTATTCTCTTTGTATTCCTTAGTGCTATCGAGGTCATGAACCTCATGATTAATTGGCTAAGCTCATTTCCTATCATATTGTAGTTAGTTCTTGGTGACAACTTTTCATCACTCCTTTTGAAGATCACTCATTGTTTTTATAAGTAATACGATACCATTTGAGGGGAAAAATATGAAATTCTCATTTTATATGAGTTATTTAAATCGGTACTATTAGTAGTTAATGTCAAAATAAAGTTTTCATTAAACATCTTGTAAATGAAACGCTTTCATAACGATGAACGTTTCGGTAAAATTATTTTTATTTTTATTTCATAATTAAACATGAATATATATTTTAAACATGATGACAAAATTTTGACGAACTGAGTATTGCATCGTTAATCCTAAAATTTTATATAGTTGCGCGCCTACGTACAATTTGGAAGGGACCATGCAAGGCTGATTAGTAGTCACCATGAAATTGTTACTAAACATTACATTTCTTTTTGCAATTGCGAAAGATTAAATTTTTATGAGATCTACAAGAAGTGCGAAATAGGGACATATTGTTAGGAATACCTACATATGTGCCTGTACCATTTATTTTTACGAATTGGATTTACTCACCTGTGGAAATTGTCTTATTTGGCAATTGACCTCCCCTTCTTGTCCAATTATCTCATGGTGAGATTCTTTGGAAAAGTATCTAATTACCGAGTGTTAATACCCGACTGGGTGTATCGACGTTCCTATCATTTCTTTTGCTTAGATTCAATTTGAATGACATGGGTAACGATCCAAGGTGCTTTCGAATGCGTACTCAAATCATGAAAACATGGGATATATTCATATTCGTTAATGTTTTCGTCTTTATCTGATTTGAAGTTCTCTCGTGTAGATCATGCATTAACCTTACTCTTTTTAAGGTTAGTTATGTCTCTAGATATACTTGAATTTGTGAAGGATTATGAGTTATTACTAGTCTTTTGAAAAGTTCACATCTTATCAACGGCAATAAACTGAAAAGTTGATAATGCCATTAGGATGGATTGGTAGATTATGACATGATGTCATTGTCTTAATTGATGGGAACCCGAGTAGAATTCCCCTGAAAGATAAGACGTTGATTATCAAAGGTGATCTAAATAATTCCCGATGGGTGACGATATCCTGCATTTAGGCTTGAAATTATACCATGAATGGTTATGAACTAGTCATAGATCTTGTAATCTAGAAAGAACCTAAAGTAAATTTATTAAAAGATGTTCCTTTTATTTGAAACTTTCTGAGGTATTTGCTGATGAATTACCTAGACTTTCGCCATTAAGGCAAGTTGAATTTGGTATTGATTATATTCTCGGTGCTGCACCTGTGGCGTGTGCACCCTACTTCAGCACCATCTGAATTAAAAGAGTTACCGTACAACTGAGAGAGCTGTCGAAGAAAGCTTTTATTTTACCAAGCTCGTCATCATGAAGAGCTATGGTGTTATCATTCCTTATATTTATTTATTACCGTGAACTAGGTAAATTGACGATCAAAATTTATATCCATTACCCAAGATAAAGAATTGTTCGATCATTTACAAGGTTCTAGCATATATTCAAAAATTTGATCCACGACATGGTTATCATCAACTTCGCGTCCGCGAAAAATATTATCTATTCCAATCTCTACATCTAGAACTTGTAATGAACATTATGAGTTTCATGTTATGTCGTTTCGATTGACCAATGCACATGTAGCATCCATTAATTTGGTGAATCACGTGTGTAGGCTGTAATTTGATAAATTCATGCTTGTGATCATTAAGAACCATCTGTTTGTTTCTAAGAATAAGAAGGAATTAGTAATCATTTGTAGACTGCCCAGAGTTGGCCGAGCAATGAGAACCTATACCTTGAATATTTAACATGTGATTTAAGGCTTAATCCTTGACATTATTTGACCGTGTGATTAATAGATAATGGAATCTATATTGACTCTTCTAAGATTAGAGCCATTAAGGCTTTGGGTTATACCAAAAAGAAAGTGCAAAAATGTTTTGACAGATATTTTATTGAAAGATTATTAAGGAAATTATTCCCTCATACCCAGATCATTTAACTAAACTCACTTAAGAGTAGATGTTGGTGCATACCTCTAGACAACCAAGGAGGAATTGAGGAAATCATTTAAACATGGAATTTGGAACGACAATTTTTGCTCTCCAAATAAGAAAATTTTGACCAAAGTATAAACAAAGATTTTTCGAACATTTACGGATCTTATTAATTATTTTCGATAAATCAACAAAGATCGTGTTAACTAAATTCAAATTTATTTTGAACACTTTTCTATAATTGGACGAAATGAGTAATTTAAAAATTTTTATGTTTACGTTTCATAAAATTTAATATTTATTGTTTAATTACTTGTAATATTATCGACACTTTAAACGTCGGACTGGGCAAAACTATTAAAGATAATAGTTGAGACGAAACTAAAACTTAGAAAATATGAAGAAAGAATTTCTGAGTGATTGTGGTCATGATATTTATTTTATCGGGGAAGGTGAATGTAGTTGCTGACATATTATGTAGAAAGAACAAAAAAAACAATTAGGACGTGTTCCTTAGTAATGACCGTGTAGAATAATTTACCCGAGCAATTTAAAAATAGCCGATGCTTGTAAAAAGGATAATATAGATGATGAAGGGTTTCACGGCCAGTGAGAACCATTAGAGATGGTAGCCGATGGCGTTAAATGTTTAAAAGGCCGCTTATGTTGCCTAAATGTGGAGGATTTTGAGATTTAGTCATGTTGGAATCTCGTAAGTTTAAGTATTCTATTCCTGCCATTTCTGATAAAATGTATCCTTATCTGAAGAAGTTGTGCTGATGGCCAAATATGAAAGCCGACATCGCAACATACGTTGGAAAATGTCTAACTTTTGCGAAGATCAAGGCTGAGCACCAAAATCCATAAGGATTGCTTCTACAGCTTATTAATCCTGTATGGAAGTGGGATATAATCACCATAGATTTGGGTCATCGTCGACAGGCCGACCAAATCTGCTAATATCATTCCCGTTAATGATAGATTCTCGATGGAGAAGTTGACTCTTTTGTATTTAAAGGAGTTGTGTAAACATAGTGTGCCTGTATCAATCATCTCTATCAAGATCCTCGCTTCGCATCGAATTTCTAGAGATGTGCTCAGAAGTTATTGGGAACGAATCTTGATGAGAGTACTTTTTACCTCCCCCAATCGAAGGGACAAGGTAAAGTAACGATACAAACACTAGAAGTCTTGTTTTATGTTTGAATAGTTGACCTTTGATAATGAACAGGATAATCGCTTTCCTTTGGAGAGATTATCATTGACAATTATCCTATTAGGATTGAGATCGAATCTTGTGAGGATCTAAATATAAGAGCACCTGTAGGTGGGAGTTGGGATGAAGACACCCGACATACACCCATTATGAGTTGGACATGTCTTTTAGGTTTAAGGTTGACTATGATGACAAACCTAACCTTACAAAATACACCCATTGTGAGATGTAGGTAATTGAAGGTCTACGAATTCTAAGGATTTGGTAAATGATGGATTTGATCTATTGATTAATGGTGGAAATGGGGAAGGAGGAAGATGAAGTGTAGAGAGAGAAAGGAGAGGGAAGAAAAGTAGAGAGAGAAAGTGATTAGATTAATGAAAATGATGTAAATGAAATGAACTACCAACCCCTCCTAACATGCTAGGAGGGGTGTATATATAGCCCACCCTACATGTGGGCTATATGGACTATACATTACTAAGTGGACCACGAGCCCATTACATAATTATCGTTGGAGCGACCGATCCTTCATAAATACGTAAAACGTATTTCCAACAATCTCCCCCTAAGGGAGGTCGCTCCAAGTTACAAAGTTCTAAATATTCTATGGCTCGTGATCTATGCTAATAATGATGTGACCAAGACTTTCTTTGGGAAAACACATTTCCAACAATCTCCCCCTAAGGGAGGTCACACCATTTTACAAAATCTTAAACCTAGCATACTATGCTTGAGTCTTCGATCTTGTTCTTGTGAATATGCTTGATGTGATCTTTGACTTTAGTCTTGAGCATGTTTCCTTGCCTTGACCTTGTGCATTCATCACTTGTGAAATTTGCCTCTTCGTGACTTCATGTTCCACATACTTATACCTTTAAATTCTTGAAAGCTTCAGAGTTTGATACAGCGGAAGACTTGACCTTCAGACTTTCTTGAATTTGTTGAAGTACTAAGTGTATGTAGTATAAGCATGTGGTGACGACTTCTTCTGGATTATACACCGCAATGCCACCTTTTTGTTACGCTGCATAAGACAGTTAGCAACAAACCATATACACGGATGAAATGGCCTTGAACATTTCATTCTAATTCGGTAGCATTTTACCTCTGGTCGACGAAGACCGTTGGACGATATTAAATATCGTACTTGTGACAGGTAGTTTCAATAAAGAACCTCCTTGACAAGATTTCGCGGGTAAACCCGTTCTCTTTACTCGACCGTCCAAAGCTGACTGCGAACGTAAAGAGTGAATCATTTGGATAATATTATCCGCATGATTTGAAGCCGTCAATTCATGTTCCTGGAACAAGTGAAGTTCAATTAAGAACCGCACCATCGTTGCTTTCTAGTTGTCACTAGCTTGATTCATAAAGAATCTTGCAAGTTACCTACCAAGTGCTGTTTGATGTTAACACTAGAAGGATTTCCACTCGTCACGGTGATCAATAAAGAGTCACTCTGAATGTTCTGGCAAGATCATATGATAATGCGTAGAGGCCTGGAACGTGTTTAAATTTATTTAAGAATTAAACCACTGTTGCTTTCCAGTTATCACAAGTTTGATTCATAAAGAATCGCACAAGTCACCTACCATGAGCTTTTTGATATTCGCTCAAGAAGGATTTCCATCTTCATTGTAAATACTTTCGTATTACTCGGATGTTCAGGCAAGATCATGAAGATTTTGCGTAGGACTCTTAAGAACTTTCTTACTTTTCACATTGTGTGAACAAGCAAGGAATAATGAAAGTGTGTCCTAATGAGATATTTGATGATCTCAAATGGCTCTAGACTCGATCGTGCATTTTGGATTTTTAGTGATAGGAGGCTGGAGAGGAGTGCCACCTTTTCAATACCAATTTATTCGGAGTGAATAAATCAATAGATAATGTGTTGTCTCCGTGTGATTAAAACAAATATCTTTTAAGAGATATCTGAGTTAGCTGGGATGGGTTGTGCCTTGCATCACTGGGTCTATGATGTCTGTCTTCAATATCAAGAATCATTAAAAATGATCTCAATAGCATATGAATTGACCCGGTTTCTGCCTAAGGTTGTAAGGAGGGCTTCTTTCTTTACACCCTTTATCTTTACAATTCTTTTTCATTCTTCAACCCCTTCAATGCTTACCAATACGTCATAACTAGCACCTTGTTGTGATTGTTCCAGTGCTAACTTAAGTAATTGGTCGGCATTCAGCTACGTTCACAATCTTTCTCCATCTTTCCTAAGGACTACTATTTCTAGCTATGGAATGTCCTTGGGAAGATTCCTCCGGTTCTAGAGAAATCATTGGACTTTAACCTATCCTACCATCCTTATGTCACCACAATCTTCACCGTCGTGAATAGAGATGTTTTGGGTAAGTGTATGTCACCATGAAATCCATTTTGAAGTGCAAATCCATTTTGCTCCCCCTTAACATATGCTACGATATTCGAAAACATTTCGCACATGTCGGGATGAACTAACACGTTAAGTCAAACCATTTGTGATTAATCATTTCCCATATTAAATCACATTTTCTCCCCCATATAAAAAATATTAACTCAATCAATGTTTTTAATATCAATTGATTTAATAGCGTTTTAAGAAAATTTGGGAAGAAAAATGCAAATCCAATTATCTTCATGAGTTACACAAGCTCCCCCTCAAATTAATGAGGGTGTACTTGAACCGTAAATTAAATACCTTTTAAACACAAGTGTAAGGTATTTATCACGTGCAAAGATCATATATGATAATGTATTCACAAGATTAGCAATTTACGAGGTTGGACCTAAATGATGGAGAACATCATATGAAAGAAGCACATGGTTCTTGTTCACGAATGTTGGTCACCTCGTCACGTCCCCGAGAAAATTAATTCCCGTTGTTGAGTCAAAGCTTTCCAGTGAAATGCTTGACTTGATTATGAAAAGCGGGTTGTTATCTGAAATAATAGCAAACCATTTTGAGCATGTTTTAAAAGTTTGAACTTCTGCTCGAACTTTATTTACAACCCCGTGTCATTATTGAATGACATTTCTAGGTTCGTAAATATTATCGATTCCAGAAGACATGCTCTTTTGATCAAAACATTTTTGAACACACAATTTTGAAAGATTTAGAAAAACCTTTTGAGAAATTCTCGAAAAATTGTGTTCAAAGTTTTGAAAACCGATTACTTGAGCTTAAGATGTTGAATATCTTATAAAACGAGATCAAGTCCGAGAAGTTGTAAACTTCCCGTTGTTAAGGATAAGTTTATCATCGGCGATAAACTTTCCTTTTATCTGAAGAACGAGTCCTAAGCTGAAATTTACTTAGAAGTCGTTTTCATGAGCTTGAAAACTTTGACTGTTTTAACGGAAAGCTCATGACCGAGAAAGGTTAATTTCTCGTTATGAGGAAAAGTTCTCTTATTTAAAAGATACACTTTCCTTTCTGAGCTTAAAACTTCGAATGTTTTAAGACAAGCTCATGACCGAGAAAATTGAATTTCTCGTTATGAGGATAAGTTCATCATTAATGATAAACTTTCCTTTATTTTAAGTTCGAGTTACAGTCTGACATTTAACTGTAAGTCATTGTGCATGAGCTCAAAAACTTGGAATGTTTTCGATATAAGCTCATGCCCGAGAAAAATTAATTTCTCGTTGTAAGGATAAGTTTATCATCGGCGATAAACTTTCCTGCCTTTGAAGAACGGGTTATAGACTGTCATTTATCTATAAGCCTTGATGCATGAGCTTAAAAACTTGGAATGTTTTTGATATAAGCTCATGCCCGAGAAAAATGAATTTCTCATTTTTAGGATAAGTTTATCATCGGCGATAAACTTTCCTTTCTTTGGAGATCGAGTTACAGTCTGTTATGTGACTGTAAGTCCTTTATTGCAGCTTAACCATGAATCCCCTGAGACATTTGTTTCTCTGATATCTGCTTCTTCAGCAACCAAACTCTAAGAGTGTCCTTAGTTGAACGGTACACAACGATTGGACCGCTTCGTTCTTTTGGAACATCAACTTTGGTACCTGCAATCTCATTAGGAATTTGCATGCTTTGACGTGGGTTAGCGATATCAATTATAGAAGCACATGGGGGTTCACAGTTGGCTTTACTTGTTTCAGAGGCGACCTGAGTAGATGATTCACTAGTCTTGGCTGGCAAACGTTTCCTTTTATAGAAAACCTTAAGTTTAGGCGTAAGTGAAGTATCATCTTTATCAGTTTCCTCCCTAGTAGACTTAGTAGAATCGGAGACTATCCTAGTTAAAGGGCACTCGTTTCCTACAAGAGTGAAAGTTCTACCAGTGGGGTGCCACATTTTGCCAACGGGTTTGATTTTAGCAACCCACTGGGATTTAAGTCTAGCACGGGAGTTCACCTCATTAAGCAATTTTTTGATACAGGAATCATGATTTGCCGTAAAGACACATTTTCTACATGTTTTACAAGTAGCATATTTAATGTCCGAGTAAGATCTAGAATCCCTAGATGATTGATTGATGCTCCTAGGATTGGGCATGCTACGGTTAGCAGTGTTGGGTAAACTAGAAGGCATCTGACTAGGTTTGAAATTCCTATCTCTTACTTGTGTCTTTTGAATAGCTTCCCTTTGACCAAAATCATGGCGCACATCATTTGAACTAGTTCTAGACGTGTTCATTGAACTATTCTTAGGGAAATTAGAGGCAATCATGTGATTAGGTCTTGCTAAAACTGATTTAGTCACATTAGGCCTAGTTGGTGGAGTGACAGTTCTAGAAATATGACCCAAATCAACTTGGGAGGCAAACCGCGGTCTCGAGGATTGTGATCGCTCGGATCCAAATGCAGTAGGTTGTCTGACAGTTGGTTGTCTGACGAACTGATTTGTAGGCGGTTTCCCCAAGATTGATGGTTTTTCAAGCTTAGTGTCCACACTAGGTCCTTTACTTTTCCTTAACTCGTTTTTCAACGCAGCTATAGCAAAAACCTTTTCCTGTACTTGGGCCTTTAAAGTCTCATTCTCTTTGAGCAAGTTATCTTGGGATGCCAACTTAGATTCAAGCAGTTGAATTTGTTTCAAAAGATTATCCTTTTCAGCTTTAGAATCTAAAACAGTTTGATCCAATTTTCTTTCAAGAACAACGTTTGACTTTTCAAGTTTTTCAAAGTATGTTTCAAATTTGTCCGTTTTCTTAGAAAATTCAAGTTTGGCATCCTCAAGATCTTTTGATTGCCGAGCTACGATCGTTTCGAGCTCTTTAATCCTGGAATCAGAATCAGTTAACGAGGCAGTTATAAAGCATTTATCATGATGATCTATAGCATTCTGAATAATCTCTCCCCCATTATGACTTACATCGGATGAATCAGAAGTGGTATTGCTATCACTCGTTTCCATCCCATGTTTGTCATAATTAGGTTCAGAATTCTCAATATGCGGCATATCATCAGCATATACATCATAAACCACATTACATTGTACCATGTTTGCAGGCTCTGCGTCATAAATGGGTAAGGTGTCATCAAGAGAAATCTCGTGAACATTCCCTGACGTGCCACTGGCATCATGTTGTCCTCCTGATTCTGTGCTCTTGGCATCGTTAGGCTCCAAGTTTTCAACCGTATGACCAGTTTTCTCTTGCATCGAAGAGTCTTGCACTCCATTATCATACCCTTGCTGAAGTCGAGATCTTTCATGAATCGAAAACGAGACCGAGGTCATGAGTTTCAATATTGTATCACGAAAAACTCGAAGCTCGGTATGTGTATCTCGAAGAAAAGATTGGCAAAGCATCGAACTTTCAGACTTGATGATATTGAATTGAAGGAAAGGCGTGAGGTGTGTCACAAGAGCCTTATAAGCAAGTGCCGATGCAGAATGATTAAAGTTTTCATTGTTGAGTTGCTCAGCGAGTTTGGTCAAAGTGGTGAAAATTGAGTCGATGAATATATGACGATCTTGTCCAAAGATTGTCACAAATTCGCTCCCTCCTTGAATCCTCGAAAGAGTGACCAGATGAGACTGAAGCATTTGAAATGAAGTGATGCCACTTTCTCTAGCGTTGGCTTGCACTTGATGCAATTCTCCCTTGTTTGATTTGAACGAATCCATTGAAAATCGAGGAAAGATAAAGAAAAATGATGTGGATGTTGTAGTTTACAGGATTTTACAATTTGATTCGGCTCAAAAGATGTTGTCGGCTCAAACGATTATGAATTAAACCCGATCAAAAATTCGTAGCCACTAAAATAAATCCCGTCACTATCACTCGTCAGTTTTGACTTCAAATCCGGCCAGAAAAACGTCTAACCCGTCAATTATTTTACCACTTTGACTTTCAAAATAACCGCCTTAACAATCCGTCGGCTAAATAAATCTTGTCACTATATCACGTCACTTTGTCCCGACTAAAACGGAATATCACAACATTTTTCTAAAATAAAAAGTAAAAAGAAAATAAAATTTTTTTTTTTTTTTAAAAATAAATTTGAATAAGAATATAAAAATAAAAGTTAATATCCAAAAATAAAATTTTCAAAATAAAAATAAAAAGAAAGGAAAAGAAATAAAAATAAAAAATAATAATAATAAAAAGATAAAACTAGAAAAAACTGATCGGATATATTTTTGGAATTTTTAAAATTGCGTTAACTTAAAAGAATTACTTAATTTAAAAATTAAATTAATAAAAAAATTGTTTCTTGTTTTGTCCGCCCTACAACACGTGGCCCAAAAAAAAATAGGTATCACCGCCCCACTCCTATCCTTGTTTTATCCGTCCCTTTAATCCTAGTTTCTCTCAAACTTCACCTACTCAATCTAAAAACTCTCTCTTTCTCAGGCGATACATCCCAAAACAAAAAACTGTTCTTCAAGATCCAAACAGAAAACTGCCAAATCTCACCAAATCTCATATAATCACCATAATCACGAAACGAATCATATATTTGATACAACTGCCATATCAACCAAACCGTTCAATGTTCTTCAAGATCCAATGTTCGAGAGACAAACTTAAACCGTTCAAGATGAGGCAACAAGAACAGATAACTGTTCTCGGGTAGGTTTTTTAATTTCTTGTTGCATGTGTGTTTGGATCGATGAAGTTTTTAATGAGGCTGAGATCTTTTTTTTTTTAAATTGATTCTTTCTATCATCTGTCGAGTCCTTCTTTGAGTCTTTGGTGTGGTCGCGTCTGGAGTCGAGGGTTTGTTTTGGTTTTGAATCGAGTCTCAGAAAAGGGTGTTCGAGAGGTGTAGTGGTAAGGTTGAGTAGAGTTTGTGGGTGTAGGTGGTTGGGTGTCGGTTGAGAGGGTGTGACGGTTTGAGATTAGGCGAGGGTGTTAGTGTGAGAGTCCTGTTGGTTTGGTTTGAGATGTTGAGTCGAGGGATGAGTGTGTGTCCGTTTGTTTGTGTTTGGGTGGTGTTAGGATTAGTTGATGGTCGAGCGAGGGTGGGTGGGTTGTGGGTTTTAGTGTCGTGAGGGGAAAGAGTTGGGTTGTGGTGGGTGTGTTCGAGAGATGAGAGACGAGAGGGTTTTGCAAGGGTCAGAGATTTCGAGGGTTTGTTTTGGTTAATGTTGATGTTGGTTTGGTGTAATCTGTTTGAGGTCAGTCGAGAATCGAGTCGAGATTGTGTTTTTGTTTGAGTCGGTTCGAGGGAGGAGGGTGGGGGTGTTTAGTCTTGTGTGTGTGAGTGGTTCGAAAGTGTAAGTGGATTTGTCAGACGAGAAGTATTGGGTGTTTGTGGGGTTGTGAGTCTTGATTTGTTAAAGAGTCGAGTCTTGTTCAGTCCGGTCCGTTATATATTTTTTTTTCAGTCAGTCTATTCCGAATAGACTTCTATGCGGAAAACTGTCTATGCGGAAAGAGGTCTATGCGGAAAAAATTTTCTATGCGGAAAAAATTTACTATGCGGAAAAATTATGTCTATTCGGAAAAGTGTCTATGCGAAAAAAATGTCTATTCGGAAAAAGTCCATGCGGAAAGCTTATTCGGAATAGAACGGAAAACTGTTAACGGGATGGATCAAAAAAGGACTAAAGGACAGATGAAACTTTTTATGGACTGAAAACGGGATAGATCTGGACAGTATTGGACAAAAATAGATGGACAACAAACAAACCTTAAAAAAATTGATGATCTGATACGAATATTTGAGAAAACTTGATTAATTTAAAAAAAAAACTTTAATAAAAATAGATGATTTAAAAATTGATAAAACTGATAATAAAAAAAAAACTGATAGAAGAAAAAACTGATAATATAAAACTGATTGTAAAGAACACACGAAAAAAATATAACTGATAATAAAAAATAAAAATTGATAAAATTTATAAAAAGTTTGATCGAATGATGAAAAGATGGATAAAAAATTAGAAAAGAAAGGATTTTTACCACCAAATCAAAAGATAAAAAAAATGCAAATCCTAAGATTCAACCATGGCTCTTGATACCAATTGAAGGTCTACGAATTCTAAGGATTTGGTAAATGATGGATTGGATCTATTGATTAATGGTGGAAATGGGGAAGGAGGAAGATGAAGTGTAGATAGAGAAAGGAGAGGGAAGAAAAGTAGAGAGAGAAAGTGATTAGATTAATGAAAATGATGTAAATGAAATGAACTACCAACCCCTCCTAACATGCTAGGAGGGGTGTATATATAGCCCACCCTACATGTGGGCTATATGGACTATACATTACTAAGTGGACCACGAGCCCATTACATAATTATCGTTGGAGCGACCGATCCTTCATAAATACGTAAAACGTATTTCCAACAGTAATGAAATGATTTTTCTAGGTTCAATTGTTGTTCTCGGTATCTTAACGAATTGATCTAGGTTCTATGTGTGACTCATTCGTTCTTTGGTGGAACAAATGTTTTTGGTTGTTTTTTAAAATAAAAGTGCAGAACAATTAAAGTAAATGACTTTAAAGTAAATCTAAATCTAATTTAAAGTAAATGGTGCAAGTATTTAAAAGCGTGACTAAAATTAAAGGGCACTAAATGTAAATAACGCAAACTTAAAACTAACTAAGGCAAACTTAAAACGCAACTAAAACTAAATCTTAAACTAAAGCAAGGCTAAAATAAATCTAAGGCAAATAAACTTAAAGTGCGTCTAAGAAAAAAGGCGGGAAAAATAAAGCTTGAAATTAAAAAGCAGAAACTTAAAAACTGAAATTAAAGAAACTGAAAATTACCTATCCGGAATATGTACCCTTATTCGGAATAAATGGCTTACTCGGAATATGTCACCTATCCGGAATAATCCTCTCTATTCGGAATGTTGGTCTATTCGGAATAACCTGCCTATCCGGAATGTTTGCCCTATTCGGAATATTTGGCCTATCCGGAATAATTTCCCTATTCGGAATATTTGGCCTATCCGGAATAATTTCCCTATTCGGAATATTTGGCCTATCCGGAATAATTTCCCGATTCGGAATATTTGGCCTATCCGGAATAATTTCCCTATTCAGAATATTTGGCCTATCCGGAATAATTTCCCTATTCGGAATATCTTCTGGGAAGATACAGTAACAGCAAACAAACACCCCGAAGAACAGGGAACAAGAAATATACACGATCTAGATAAAAATTAAGCAAAATCAACCACAAGATTAAATCAAACTAACAAATAAACATCTATTAATGATAATCAAACAATCCAAAACAACAAAACTAACTATAAAGATCAAGATAATCAAAACCCACTTAATAAATTTGACAAAAACTCAAGAACATGAACATGAATAATAAACATATAAACCAAAGATTAAAGAAAGGTAGAATGAGAGATCAAACAATAAAGATAAAGATTAACAAGAATTAAAAGAACACTTACTTGAAATTAAATGGTAATTAAGGTGCAAGACAAGTATTTAAATTTGACAAGTAATTAAATGACAAGGTAATTAAAAGTGGAAGAACTAATTGTCACTATTAGCCAACAAATGAAAATGCTAATCTCATCTAATCTATATATAGGGGAGGTTAAGGAGTGCTTAGGAAGCTTCCTTCCCTCTTTCCTTTCTCCTTAATTGAATGCTTATTCCTCCTCTTCTTAATCTCTTGTTAATTGCACCATTAGTCCTTAAGCCTTTTAATCTTCTTTAATCTTGGACTTTAATGACTTTTGGCTCGGGATTTCTTTGAACTCGTCTTTTAATTCTTCAATAAATTAGACTTGAGTTCTGCGGATTTAAGTAAACTTCCGTCTTTTGACTTTTTCTTCGATAAATCTTCAGAATTGGTCTTGGACTTCCGTTCTTTTTGCACTCTTGACTTCTTGACTTCGTCTTTCATCTTTTTCTTCAATAAAAGCACGTGAATGCCCGTGTTTTCTCCACTTTTCACCTTTTCGTCCTAAATCACAACAAAAATACAAACCACGCATAATTCCGACATAAAAGACATAAAACACACGTTTTGGCTCGGTTATTATTGTAATTAAGTGGTAAAAAGGATGGGTGTTTACACACCTATCAGTAGGTCTTGAAGTGCAAGATGGGTAGCGAAGTTATGCCAAAAAATTTCACCATGGAAAAGTGAATTGATGATCTGAAAGATCATGGGAAATAAGTCCCCAGTGTATGGGACCATTGAGATAATGTAAAAATTTGGTTTGAAAGGCATATAAGCTGGATCTACCCTAGGACTTCAAGGGCTGCGTGAATTATGTTTCGTATATCGAACTTGATAAAATGTTTATCAAGTGAAAATCTGATTGTTTCTTAATTAAGTTTGGATCGGCGAAAAGTTGCATTCATCAAAAACCCGTGAACATCATGGATAGAGAAAGTAAGTCAACATTAAGCCTGATCGTATTCCCATAGTTATGTTTGATGAAACTCGCGTATTGTAATGAATTACACTTGAGTGAAAAGACCGAATGTGGAGGGAATGCCCACATGTCTTGATTCTATAAGAAGCGAGTAGTAAGATAAATCGATCTTTGAGGACAAAGAAACTCTTTAGGGGTAACTGCTATGACAATTCGTCAATTTGAGGTCGTTATTTTATTCTCAAGTATTATTTTAAAATCATTATTTTATTATTAATTTATGAACTCACTCGCCTTTGGGAAGAAATTTGGGTTTACGTCTTAAATTAACATCGACTGGAAATAAATTTATTCTTGAATATTATTTTGGAATTTTAATTTGTGTTGGTTCATAAACTCACAAATTTACGAGAAGAAATTAGGACTTACGTGCATAATTTAACGTCTTTTACGAATAAACCGGAAACCCTAGGTTTACGCTTTTGAACTCTGTTTTTTATGAGAAAAAATTTATTAGATTCGTTTTGTGCCATAGATTCATAATTTATAAAAACGGTTTTTGTAAAACGACTCGAGGTCACGTATAGCGAGGAAACTATAATCGAGGAGTACCCGCAGAATAATAGAGGTGAGACAAGTATACACTTGTCCCACCCCTCGCTATGGGCGGCAAGACTAAGCAACAACACCACCTTGGTGTCAACTCCTCATAAACCAAGAGGACACTTGTCCTCAAGGGTTATCAAAACCACTTAACCAAGCCAAAACCATTAACCCTTTCATTTACAACATGCAAACTAGAAAAACTTTTCTCTTCTCCCACTCTCTCCCTCTTGCCTTTTTCGTCCCCTATACATCCTCAATCATCACCATACACCAAAAATCTAGCCACAAATCTTATGTATAATTTACATATGATGAAAACCCATTGAAAAGATGAAGATTGGAGGTAATCTTAACAAATAAAAAGGAGTTTTCATGGAGTTCCTAGGCTGATTTCTCAAGAGGAATACATATATTTGAAGATCACAAAGAGATGTTTTGACAAGATAAAGATTTGGTTACAAAAACCAAGTCTTGTTCATCCAAAAATCTCAATCTTTCATCTATTTGATTGGTATATAGAGATTGTTTCTTCCTATCATCTTGTTATTTTGTAAAAGTAATCATGTATTTTCTTCTTAGATGTATATGTATATGATTATGAATGATGATCAAAGTATTATGTGGGGATCTTGTGTTAATAGGTTGGGTTAAAAAGATTAAAATCTACAAGTTAAAATGTAAAAATCTTGGTTAGATTTATGGGATGTATAAAACAGTAAGTATCAATATGAACACTTGATTAAATGGCTTGGATTATTGAATATACAGTTAGATATATGATTTTTACATATGTGGTGAGTTGTCCACTCAATGGAATCATTAAAATGAGCATGATATGATCAAAATACTATTGATATATAAATCTGTATAGTCTGTTTTGGACGAATTATTAGAGATACTTAAAGGATGATTGAGCAGTAGCTATAAGGAGTTATTTGTAGCACACATCATGTAGTTTGTGCTTCCCAAATTTGAGCTTCTATCTCCTTGTAGAATTCAAGATATGACAAAAATGGTGAAAGTGACTGTGATAATCAGATTTGGAAATAAAAGTATATATTATAAAATAAGCACTCAAGTGATATTATTATAAAATACATATATAAAACCCACTAACTTATAATAATACTTATAAAATAAGTTGTATACCTTGATAAAAAAGTATGATACTTTTATAAAAGTACAAACTCAAACGTCTTTTCGGCTAAAACCGAAAGATTAACATTTTCACTAAATAAAAATTAGAAGGTCGGACCCGTCTAATGTAATATTTTTATAACTATGTAAGTACATTTGACAAGTAAAAACCGATAAAACCCGAGCTTTATAACTTATGGACATTAACGGGCCAAAGTAGCCTTATTGGACCATTAGCCCAACTAGTTTGGCTAAACACTAATGGACTTACTCATGGGCTTAACCCACTTGGGCCCAAAATATGAGTATAGACCTGGTATTAAAAGTATAAATGGGCTAATATAATGAATTGAACTCTTAATGGGCTTATTAGGCCTTAATATGTAATTGAGTTGAAACTAGTATAACTAGTCTAAATTGACTAACACATAACAACTATAATGTTGTATGAAGAGATAAAATCCCACTTGATCATCATCATACTTATGATATCATCATATATATAGATAACCATTATTTTTATAAAGTCATTGGACAAGAGTCTAAGACCGAGTATTATTTGCTAGGTTTCCGTGATTGAAGCACGTACCGTACATCTAAATCGCCGATAACCCGCCTTTCCCAATCAACGTGAGTTCATAGCCTCGCACTCTTTTAGATGATTTATGAAATGCTTTATAAACCCGCGAAGGAGATAACATGTTAGTTTTAATAAAAGTAGGAAACCAGTTTTCCCGATTGTATGCTTATTGATATGGACCCGAATGATTATATGACCCGATGAATGAAAAAAATAGATTATTATTAGTTAGGTTACGTCACTAAAAGTCCCATTAGCATGAATTCTGAACTACCGGGATTTGGTGGACGCTTATGCATATAATAGTACTATTTGGAGAAGATCACCCAAGTTCGCGCCGTGACGATTGATCCCCGTCGTGCCACCTTGAGTGGTAAGCGAATTTATGTATGAGAAGATTTATATAAGCGTGCTTATTGTGACGACACGCTGTTTTAGATGGGCAAAGGAATTACGGGTTAGCTACCCGTTGTTTGTTATAGTAAGGTAGCAATGTCATGCGGCTTATATTAATCCAATAACGAAAATACTGATATACGCATTGAATTATAATATATTGCCTGACTAGCAATACGGGGTCTTATTACTGATATTATGTTCGTGTTTTGGTTTTACATCACCATTTTCATATAACGGTTTTTATTTAACTCTATACAACATTATAAAACGTATTGTATGATGTTTTTACGACAATGGTTTGTATAATGGTTTTGAAGGCAAAAGCCTATATTATGATTTACGACAAAGATTCATATAAAATGTGTTTGGCCTATTTTATGGCCTCCGACAAAGAATTGTACAAAATGATTTTCGGTGATGATTATATACCGGTGATATATTAATGGTTTTTATTAAAATCTATGAATTCACTCGGCGTTTTCGCTGACTTTTTTTTACATGTTTTATCTCAGGTACTTGAAGGTAATTCTCGGGAAGACGATAAGAATTTATGGCCCGCATTCAAATAAAAATTTCCATTCAAAAGTTTTGTAAATTTGTATGACATATTATGACCTGAGGACCTATGTAATTTGATATTCATGAATGGAAAATGCTTTATTATTAAAGACGCGATTTTTAAGCGTTGTCTATGATATGAGTAATGTGCTATCCCGTAACACCAACGAGTCATCCTCTGAACTAAAGTATGAATATTTGGGGGTGTTACACGGATCCTCTTTCTTAACCTCAACCGTTCCAAGTTGATAAGCACCACCCTGGGGGTTTCTTTCAGGTCCAATCCTTTTCAACTTGGGGCAATCCGATTTCTTATGACCTTTTTCATTACAGTTGAAGTACATAACTCCCCTCTTACAATTTTCCACTTTGTGTCCTAGCTTTCCGCAATTTCGGCACTTCCAGCAGTCGCCAGCATGCCTCTTATTACCATACTTAGGACACTTTTCATCATTGTGCGGTGTGTTGTTGGTAAGAGCATTTGCATTCCCCCTTCTTTGGTTTTGACGCCGACTAAAATTCTACCTATTATCATCTCGACCTCCACGATCGCCATCACCCTTTCTTTTCTCACCAGCATGTGCTTCATCCTCCTTGTCCTTAATTATTTTCACAATGAATTGGTAAGCCATTCGAACAGCATCATTAATGGTCAATGGTTTTGATGATGTCACATCCCCTCGGATATTCTTGGTCAACCCTTTAATGTATTGTTCAATTCTAATCTCTTCGGGTTTCACCAATCGAGGACACAGCAAGGCCAACTCATGGAATCGGTTTGTGTAGCTATTAATGTCCACACCTTTCATTCTCAAATGAATCAACTCTTGTTCCAACCGTATAATCACACTACGGGGACAGAACTCCAGAGTCATCCACTTTAATATTTCAGCCCAAGGAGTAGTATTAGCAACATCAATACCCATGAGAGCAATTCTCCCATTCCACCAAGTCAACGCACGACCTCTAAGAGTAGCCGTAGCAAAAGTCACCTTATCCTCCTCCTTACACTTACTAATCTGAAACACCAACTCAATCTTCTCAATCCACTAGCTTAATCCTACAACACCTTCAGTTCCATTAAAAGGGAGAGGTTCACACTTCATGAACGTCACATAAGTACAACCACCGAATTCAGGCGCATTAGTTCCATGTCCTCCTATATTTCCTCTAGCATTAGCATTCACATTATTATCATTCACATTCACATTAGTACCACCAATTCCACTACCGCCAGCTCCACTACCGCCAGCTCCACTACCGCCAAGTCCACTGCCGCCAGCCCCACTACCGCCAGCTCCACTACCGCCAGCTCCACTACTAGCATTTGCCATAAATTCAGTCATAGATGCGACAACTTTCTCCGCAATGATCCTACGTACATCATGCTCAGTCACAGCTTTCCTGGGCAACATGGTTCTATAATTTCACAATTTCAAAGTATATTAAGCATTCACCCAACGAGGGATTCATATAAGATGGATTCGATTCATAATCAAGATACAAATAAGGTGCGATATGGAATTCAAGACAAAGATACATATTTCATCGGATTAGAAACAACCACATTGTCTTAATTAACATTCCACATCATAATTCCTAGCACTATACAGGCCCAAAATTCGTGCCAGATCTACTAACCAATATGTCGGTCTAGTTAAGGTTACAAAAGATACAAAAGATAACTACTAAAGATAGATTGGTCTACTGAGAACTGTTAGAAGGTCCATCATCCATCGTATTCGGTATCTTCCTCGGACGATCACAAGACACATCTTCAGCTGGGCGCTTAAGAATCACTCCTTTCTCAACCATCTCAGTATAAAACCTACTATTCCAACAAACAGATATATTCAACTCTTTTTCTGCCTTCTCACGCATCGCACGAGCTGCACTCAACTGAATCTCCATTGTATTCACCTTTCTCTTCATTTCAGCATACTCACCACTTTCCAACACAGATAGTCTCCTAAACGCCTCATTCAAACCACGCTCCACATCAGTCAAATCTAAATCAAGTAACTCTCGCTCTTTTTTACCAACCTTAGTCTTCGACTCTAATAAAGAAACATGAGTCTGAACAAGACCTAAACCAATCTCTGTCATACTACCTTGAACACGGGAAGCATCTAAATCACATCTCAAGGCCCAAGGTGCAAGTCCATCAATATGTGTATCCTCTCGAACCCTAGACGACTCTCCTATCACATGCCTACGGGTAGCGATCCCATCAATACCATCAGGTGCATCATCATCCTCATCATCCTCTGATTCAGACTCAGATTCAGACGATTCAGACAATTCATCTCTAAGTAAGTCAAACTCAAAATCAGACCAATCAACTGGAGGGGGTAAGGGCTCACCCTCCTCTACATCATAAGGGAAAATAAGCTCAGCCTCATCATCATCAACCTCGTCATCTATACCTACCTCCTCTTCGACATCCTCGTCGTCATCCTCATTACCTACATTATCTATCCCAATCTCATCATCTTACTCAATACCAACATTATCATTATCATTCTCTACAACATCAACCTGAGGGGAAATCTAATCTCCTAGTCATATCTCGGGCTCGTGATCCTCAAATGGTTCCTCCTCTTCATCATCCATATCCTCATCTACATTATAATCCACTAAGTCTAAATAAGGGTTGTCATCTACGTTAGGCTCGGGGATAGCATGGTTCTCTACATGAATATTAGGGTCAGCCATGACAATCTACATTTATATAATATATCTCGTATTAGCATAAAAATAATCATTAGCAGTTACATACTGAATTCACGATATATAAATATATATAAATTAAATTATATATATCAAAATATATATCTTCTCAATAAGGCTTGTTGGTAACATCGGAGATCTTTGGCATCGTTATAGTCAAAAGATTTTTCAAACATTTTAAGAAAATGTGTATAGTTAAAAGATTTTGAAATGTTTTGTTCAAAACCTTGGTTTTAAAAAATCTTTCGTTCTCTATAACGAGAGCTCTGATACCAAACTGTAACACTCTCAAATTTCGTATCGGGTCAGCAGAAGGGTCAGTAGAGTGTTACGGGATAGTACAATAACTCTAATCATAGACAACACATAAAAATGGTTGTACAAGGTTAACATACATTCATTCGAATAAAAGTTTTAAGTTTACAGCAGGTCTCCAAATTTCACAGTTATAAAGTTTACAAAACATAGATCGAATGAATAATTTTATTATGTGGGACATCAGAGTCGATCTCCATCCAAGTTACCTTCAAGCACCTGAGATAAAACATGCGAAAATCATATCAGCGAATGCCGAGTGAATTCATAGAGTTTAATAAAACTGTTACATAAAACAGTTATAGAAAGCAGAACACAAGTGTAATATCATAAGTGAGTCCTCGTATTGCTAGTCAGGCAATATATATAAATCAAGTCATACATCTTAAACCGTCCGTGAGACCGTAGTCTCAATATTACCATTATAGGTAACATTATTATTTTGGATAATTGGATTATAGTGGATTATTATCAGCCGCATGACATTGCTACCTTACTATATCAAACAACGGGCCACGAACCCGACAAACAATTTGCCCATCTAAGTTAGCGTGTCGTCACAAATATCACGCTATGTAAATCTTATCATACATAAATTCGCTTACCACTCAAGGTGGCACGACGGGGATCAACCGTCACAGCGTGAACTGGGGTGATCTTCCCCAAATAGTACTATTATATACATAAGCGTCTACCAAATCCCGGTAGTTCACAATTCATGCTAATGGGACTTTAAGTGACATAACCTAACTAATAATAATCCTTTACATCTCATTTATTGGGTCATAGCATCATTCGGGTCCATATCAATAAGCATACCATCGGGACTACTTGTGTTCTATTTTATTAAAAACTAGTATGTTATCTCCCTCGCGGGTTTACATAACATTTTATAAAACATTTAAAAGAGTGCGAGGCTATGAACTCACGTTGATTAAGAAAGGCGGGTTATCGGCGACGGTGCGTGCTTCAATCACGGAAACCTATATAAATAATACTCGTTAGGCTCTTGTCCAATGACTTTATAAAAATAATGGATATGTATATGTATGATGATATTATAGGTATGATGATGATCAAGTGGGATTTTATCTCTTTGTTCAACATTATAGTGTTGTGTGTTAGTAAATTTTTGGACTAGTTACACTAGTTTTAACTTGTTTACATATTAAGGCCCAATAAGCCCATTAAAAGCCCAATACATTATATTAGTCCGTTTACACTTTCAATACCAGGCCTATACTCATATGTTGGGCCCAAGTGGGTTAAGCCCATGAGTAAGTCCATTAGTGTTTAGCCAAACTAGTTGGGTCAATAGTCCAATAAGGCTACTTTGGCCCGTTAATATCCATATGTTATAAAGCTCGGGTTTATCGGTTTTTACTTGTTAAATGTACTTAAATATCAGTAGATGAGTAATAAAAATGTTACATTAGACGGGTCCGACCGTCTAAGTTTTATTTGGCGAAAACGTTAATCTTTCGGTTTTAGCCGAAAAGACGTAAAACTTAAATATAGTTTTATAACTTTTAGAAAACATTTGAGTTTGTAATTTTATAAAAAGTCATACTTATCTATAAAAGTATACAACTTATTTTATAAGTATTATCATAAGTCAGTGGGTTTTATATATGTATTTTATAATAATATTACTTGAATGTTTATTTTATATTATATACTTTTATTTCCAAATCTGATTATCAAAATCACTTTCACCATTTTTGTCATATCTTGAGTTCTACAAGGAGATAGAAGCTCAAATCTGGGCAGCACAAACTAGATAATATTTGATACAAATAACTCCTTTTAGATACTGCTCAATCATCCTCTAAGTATCCTTAATAATTCGTCCAAAACAAACTATACAGATTTAAACCTTAATAGTATTTTGATCATATATTGCTCATTTTATTGATTCCATTGAGTGGCCAACTCTCCATATATGTAAAAATCATATATCTAACTATATATTCAATAATCCAATCCATTTTATCAAGTTATCATATGATTACTTACTGTTTTATACAGCCTAAAATTTTAATCAAGATTTTAACATCATTGCATGTAGATTTTAGTCTTTTTAACCAAATCTATCAACACAAGATCCCCACATAATACTTTGATCATCATTTATCATTATATACATATACATTTAAAAGAAAATACAAGATTACATTTACAAAATAACAAGATGATAGAAGAAATGATCTTGTTACCAACCAAGATAGTGAAAGTTAAAAATATGACTTGGTTTTTGATAACCAATCTTATGATAAACCAAGACCACCTTCAAGATTACCCAAATATATGAAAACCTTGAGAAAAATAAGCCCTAGACTCCAAGGAAAACTTCTTTGTAGATGTTAGAATCACCTCAAATCAATAATACTTCAAAAGATTTTCATCTTGTGCAAGTTAAACACAAGATTCATGGTAGAATTTTTGATCAAATGGAGTTTTTGTGGTGATGTATGGACGGCAAAGGGAGGGTAGAGAGAGAGTTGGAGTAGTTTGCATGTAACAAATGAGTTAAATGGTATGTGTAGCTAGTTTTGAGGTGTTGGATGGTTTCGTGTGAAAACTATGGACAAGTGTCCTTAGTTTTAATATAAAATGGACACATAAGGGGTGTGTTGGCTAATCTTGTCCGCCCCTTAGTGGGGGTGGGGAAAGTGTTAACTTGTCTCATCCCCACTAATTTACGGGTATTCCTCGACTCTAGTTTCCTCGATTTGCGTGCCCTCGGGTCGTTTTACGAAAAACGTTTTATAAATCATGAATCAACGGCACAAAACGAATCTAATAAAACTTGTCTCATCAAAAACGGAGTTCAAAAACGTAAATACGTAAACCGGGTTTTCGGTTTAGTCGTAAAGGACGTTAAATTATGCACGTAAGCCTTAATTTCAACCCGTAAATTATGAGTTCATCAACCAACACAAAAATAAGTTTGAAAATAATATACGAGAAAATAATTTACTACCTAAAAATGTTAGATTGTCACACTTAAGATCAATTCGACTCGATTTGAAGGAAACGAGTATACTAAAAAACGGATATTAACCTCCTACCACTGCACAGCTCAGAAATCAGATGGTTGCCTATCTAAAGCACACATGTTACTATACTCATGCACAACTCACAAAGAAGAACTTTGATGAAGTCAATGTTTTGTATGACAAACAGAAGAGGAGCTTTAAACAATTTGTTGGAATTGGGTCTGAACAAGATAAGAGATACATTTAAGATTTCAAACTTAGAGAACAACAAAGACAATTTGGAAGTACCCCCAGAATTGTTAAACCTACTATTGCTGATAAACCATAAGGTAGCACTCCAAAGAAGATGACTACATATGTTAGAAAGCATAAGAAGACTAATTAGTTGCCTAAGGATACAAACCAACAAGGACTGGTTGCGGGAACCAATCCTCAAAGTGTTGCAGATATTGTAAATGGACCGACAGTACATGATCAGTCGATGGTACGTACAGTTGAACAGATGGTATATACACTCCAAGAAGGAAATACTGAAAATGAACAAGTACCAAAGGAAGGTACATCACAAAAAGGGGAAGAAGAGTTAAAGGATTAAAGAGAAAGTCATCAACTCACATGGAGTCTATAGCAAGAAAAAAGGTAAACTTTTTAAAGGCTGATAAAGAAAGTGATAGTGATAGTGAACACATGAAGAATTTAAAGATTATGGATTTTGATGATCAGTTGATAGACACTGAGGAAATGTGAAAGAAGTCTTTCATAGCTAAATGGAAAATTTCTATGACTAATGACAGGGAAGCACATGGTGTTTTTAGAGGTGATGGATCCCACAGATTGTTCACTTGGTTGGAAGAAGTATTACATCTCTTTGATAGGCAAGACATTCAAGAGTTATATGAATCTGTCAGAATCGGTTGTGAGAGAAGAACAGAAAAGGTTCTTTTACATGAGGTGTTGAAAGTCATGTATGAGACTCCAGATAAGTATGATGAGAATTTATAGAAAGGACAAGAAAAGTGGATACCCGGCCAATGGAGATATTATACATCATGTGGAGTTCATACTGTAGAAACTAGAAGGACGTTGAATAGTTTCATAAATTTACTTGATTAAAGATCGGTTTTCAAAAATCCTTTTTCAAAAAACTTAGACTTGAGTGCATATGTGAAATATTCTTATGCACAATATGAACAATGGATAGTGGATCTAAACTAATAATAACAAGTATATGCAAGTAAAGAATAATGAATGTAAAGAGATAAGGAAATGAAAGATCGAACAAAACACCAAGGATTTATAGTGGTTCGCCAACAAAGCTCACTCCTCTTTCCTACTCCACTGCTCGAGTACTCCTTACTCGAGAGTTCACTAATCAACAAGCTCCCTAAGGTGGAGAAACCGTACACGTCGCTTAACCAATTTTTGACTCTAATCTAAAAGTCGAGCCCTAATCTTAGCTAGGACCAATCTACACCAATATAATTTAAGGCCTAAGTATTAACCACAATACATACAACTTCCCAATTTACACAACAATTTGGATCTTCACAACTACACAAGAATGAAAATAAAGTTTGATCTTCAATGGATCTTGAGGTAGGTACAACACTTCAAGGATGAAAGTGATCTTCTTTTTGCAATTGAGAGGATGAGAGGGGAGGAAAAAGATAAACTTATAAACAAGTAATAATCAACCAAATAACCAAGGATATGAGTGATTTAAAAAGGTGGAATGAATCTAGAAATTTATGTGCGAAAGAGGTGAAATGAAAATCTGGAAATGGTCCACTACTTATAAGACAAGGTTCCAACGGTCGTCTCTAGGCGCGGCTTAATAAATAGCCAGCGGTTCCTTGCGGTTCAATATACTAAGGAACCGCACAACTATTTAAGGAACCGCGGTGTAGACTCCGCTCCCTTTTTTGTCTTTTAGTGGTGCAGTCCCATCTGGTGAAGTTTTTACCCTCAAAGGATATTCCTAGACCATATGGAATATGCCATATTCAAATTTCAATTTCTAATTTAATAAAACATTTTCTTAATAAGAAAGTTTATTAAAAACTTTTGTCACTTAAAAAAAGTAAGTTTTAAGAAAAACTAAATCATTGATCAGTTAGTTTGGTTTAAGAATTTGTTTATTCATACGTTGAGTGATAATGGATGAAATGAAAAATACTTGAACTCAAGAATTCGATTTTCGTTATTTTCTTAAATGCTTGTTTTTATATATTATCGTAATCAAAACTAAGCGAGACCAAAAAATGTAAGTAACATTTTAAGATATCATTGCATTAACAATCTCCCCCTTTTTGATTCCGAAAATACATAAACTTAATCAAGTATGAAAACAAGATTTTCAAAGACGATTTATTTCATTTCTCCCCCTTTGTTGAAGCAAAAAAAGTATCGAAAGTCTTTGAAGAAGAAAAGAAACGGACTTTGCTTATGATCCTCATTGGTGCTTACTCCCCCTTGTCCGGGTCACCAAGGAATCAAGCTATGGTGACAAGCTTCATAGAAGGGTTAGAAGAAGAAAAGAGACGCACAACATAGTATAAGAAAGGTTACACAGTAAAAAGAATTAAGAAGAGAAGATAAAGATATCCAAGATCCATAAGAAATCATGTTAATTTAAGAACATGAAAAGATACATGAAAAAACAAGTCATACAAAGATGTATGAAACACAATCCTAATACTTAAGCATGAATCTAATCCTAGTGATACTGAATTCTAAGATTTGCTTAAATTAGATGTATTATTAATAAGCAACCCACATGCTTAATTAGAAGACGAAGTGGTAGCGGAATGTGGTGGTGGAGGCTTGGCAATGGTCACGTAGTCATAATGGATAGGAGGCTTAACTAGGAGACTCTTCATGTAATTCAACTCTCATATTTATGAGACATGGCAAGATGTTGATATTGACAACAATGACAATATGTTCCATGATGCATGACATTATCATGTGATAGAGGAAGAACACAAAAGGAAAGTGGTGGAATAGAATAGTTTCTAAAATTAGTTTTCTTAGAAGGAGAAGAAATTTGATTGAATGTGTTCTTGGGTGAATTTAGATTGAAAGATGTTGGGGAAAATGGAGAATCAAGGCTTTCATTTGGTGAATAATATTTTGCTTTGAGAAATTGATACAAAATGCTTAGGGTTATGTAGAGAAAGCGCAAGATGTTTTGAGAGAGGTTAAAGATTTAAAACAAAGATTCCAAAAAGTGTTGGAGCAAATTTGGAGTTATAGAAAACCCGAATTTGGATGCTTCTACACATGATTCAACAAATGTGCCTGCGGTTCAATAAATACATTGAGTCGCTGGACATTTAAGGAACGCCCATAGAGGGTGTGGTTTGGGTGACAAGGAGAATTTTCCAATTCAGCAAATCCTAATATTCTAGTCTAACTTATCATTCAGCCATGTTTAAGTGCAATAAAAGACTAAGAAACACACAAGAACTCAACAACACGACTTTGACCAAAATTCTTAGATTTTAAAGTAAAATCTATGTTGGAGGTGTGATTACTAGACACACAATCATGACACATTAATCCTACATAGTTCAATGTTGTTCTTACTTTGATTAAGTGACCCATACATATGAATTATATTGTTCGATATCAATAGCAAGAAATCATGAAAAACGTTTTTAGATTGAATTAACAACACAAAAATATTTCTCGGCCATTTTAAATTTTTTTTGAGATATTTGAAAAAAAGAGAGAGGAATTTTCCAAAGAGTTTAAAAAGACTCAAAGACTTAAAGATAGAGAAGACTTAAATAAGAAAAAGACTCTGTTGGTCCCTTGTAATTAGTGCTATACTTAAAAATACTAAGTATAGACCGAACTCATGGTAAAGTAATGTAAATACACAATACAATATAAAGTAAATGACACAAAAGATTTTCAACGTTTAACTCTTATTATTTAAAGAATTATACCCTATTGTATGCGAAGCTACAACAAGGATTGAATAGACAATGTGTGTGTTTGTGATCTCCTCACTAACAAACTAAATCAATCCTAACGATTGATAAGCTTGAAGATTAAGACAATAGGAGTTTAGAACTCAAGTGATTTTGATCGTATTTGGAAGAGAGAACTGTATTGATCCCTTTGAATGGATCTATATTCTGTTAAGAACTTTTACAATAGCTTGTAATCAAACTAGAGCACTTGAGAACTCTTACTCAACCAAATAAGTTATGCGGAATCTAACTTATGAAGCAAAGAAGAACAGAATTACATTTAACTATTAGATATTCTATTAATTTACTTTTCAATGAGGTACAAGAAACTCATGGTACCTATGTTCCTTTTATAGTGTAAGGATTCCTAGAATATTCTTTATGATAAGTATATCACACACGATATATTATCAATATTCTAAACTATTAAGTATATCACATAAGATATACTCTAACTATAACTATGTCATATCTTTTTTAAAGATATATTCGTCTTAATCAATATGGTAGTACTTACATTATAATAAACAATACTTGCTATGTACCGTGTTAACACTAACGGTACTTGCCAACACTAACAGTACTTGTACTTGTACTAACGGTACTTGGTACTTTACAAATAATTCCCAACAATCCTCCCCTAAACAAGAATGATAACTTGTTGTCTTCTTGTTTCTTTGTGTGTTGAATGTATAAGAATACATATCTTCAAACTTTATTTCAAACGAGGATTGAACTTGGTAATCTTGTACTTGTATACCAACTGAATGTAGCCAAACACTTTATGCAGATCTTCTTCTGATATGATAATCTTCAAGTCTTCATGAATATCATCTTTATCTTCAAAATATGATCTTCTGTGTCTTTTGAACATTCTTTTGTAGCAACTAAGTTGTCTTCATATATAGAACTCTGTCATCTCATATGTCTTTTTCCCCTTTTTGTAATCATGAAATAAGAGTCTTCTGAATATAAAGCACCTATGAATCAACATTTCTGCTTGTGTCTTCTCACATGAAATAAAACAGTTAACAACAAACCAATCTGTATTGGCATCATGAATTTTAGCAAATCATTAGCTATCAACGGATTTGATTTATTCTTTACCAGTTAGTCGTACACTTTGGAATAGCCAATACTTTATTCATAAAGAATAAGGTTTACTGATGAGACTGTATTTATACATAGTCTCATCGTCTAAATCGGGCTTAAAATGCTTAAAAATGTTATAAAATACCCCAAAATATGCTTGTGTTTGTTCATTGTGTATTTTAGGTACAGATATCGTGAATTCACCAAAATATTACAAGAATCAAGAAAAAACAAACACGGGAAACGAAGCCGCACAAAGAACCGGACCCGAATCATGATTTTCCATTGAAGTCCTTGAAGTTTGAAGATTTGTCAATATTCGTCCCTTAAATTTTGAATACTTGTCACTTAACTCCCTTGAAGATTTAACAAATTGCAATATAAGTCCTTTTCAAAGTTTTATCACAACACAAGGACCATTATTGTAATTCAGCCATAAATGTTTACAAAGGAAAAGGAGTATAAGCTGTGATAAACTTGATATGAAACAAATTTGGAAGATAAAGGATCAAAGTTACCCAGACAACAAAACTTATACCACCTATCACTACACGCTACATCACCCAAACTACCACATCACCTCTATCCACCTCACCCCACTAATTTTTTATTAACAATTTTAAAACTCGTTATTAATTAATATTAGTGGGGGAAACAGTCACTATTGACATCATAAACCCAGATTTTCCCTAAATCCACTCTCATAAACCATAATCATCCCTCTGGTTAAACAAAAAAATTAATCACTCCTTTGATGCAGATCCCTTATTAACGTTACCATAATCACTTTTCCACCTCAAAAGACAACACCACATGGATGTAGGTCCCATACGAGACATCCCCTTCCCCGTCCTTTTCTTCCCAAAACCCTATACCAGACAAGATGAACGAATGGATCTTATTACTTGGTCACTACACTTAATTGGACGACTATGATCATGTCCAACAGCTGGAAACAACAAGGCACAACAGATTCTTCACATGAGCACCACTTTGACCAAGACTCCAAACTCAAATTCAAGGGAAAAACTTGAATTCATAGCTGCTAGGGTTTTTCTTGTTCTTGTATTTATAGAATGTTCAATGTACTAGTATTTATATGATATATATGTGTCCCATATCCTTTGTTCCCGTTTTTTCTCTTTGTAAACCTTTTTATGGATTAATTAAAGAAGTATTTAAGCCTTGCAAAGTTGAAAGACTGTGTTCCATTTAGTTGTATTATTTACTTATTTTGCAAAAATCTTAGTTATTTTATCAAAACTGCTTTTTTGTTCAAAATAATTTTTGGCAAAAAGTTTTTGAGACCCCAATTGTATAACTAAACATGGATGCTTGATTCTGACAAAATCAAACATTTGTGAGGTTATAAGGTTGGTTATCTTACTGTTGTTACCTAGTTCCTCTTTTCAGTTGCAAGAAAATCTGGTTTCCTAAGCTTATGGTTAAAGGACACTTGGCTATATTCTGAAGATGCAGTATTAGCTTATAGGAGCTTAATGAATTTGTTTTGTTGACACCAAAAAAACACATTAAGCTTGTATAAGTTGTCTTGTAGTTTGTTGCTTGGATTGTGGTTTAAAAAAAATTTGGATTTCAAATTTTTTTTTGTTGACAGCTTACTGCTCAAAAGTTACTAAAAGCTCTTATGACAAGGGAGCTTCTAGTTTACTTTTGAGCTTTCATTTGTTCCTAGTTGGTTGTGTATGTGTAGGAATGAAGACTTACTACCCTATCTCTTTCCATCTTTCTTGGTTCAGTTGTTGAACCTCAACAAGAAAGTCCCTTGTTCTTGTTTATGTAGCTATCATAATCCTCTCTATTTAGAAAGCTTATTGGTCGTCCAAGCTTGGTGTTTCCTTGGTCTGAACAAGACCAAGGGTGGTAACTCTTTCCCCAATTGCTAACTGATTTGTAGGTTTTATCTAATCTGCCATGCTAAGTATGTTTAGGTTATTGGTCAGTTTAATTGGTTACTTTTAGTTCTTTAAGTGTTTCTTACATGCTCTCCTTGTTTTAAAAAAAGATTTGAACTTGATTTGAAGTTTTTTGTTTGAAAAGTTTGGTTTTCCACTTTTAAGAGGGTGTTTGGATATGTTCTTAACTAACTGCGGGTGACACACAAAGCCTTAAATTCAGTCCATACATACTCATTTAGGGTAGTTTTAGTTGTTTGTGTGCTTGGTTTGAATTAGTGTAGTTTAAAGCTAAATTTGCATGTTTTGTTAAAAATTATTCTTCATATACTAGCTAAAATAGTCAGATGCCATTCTAGGTTTTGTTTTTGTGTTTTGAAGGTTAAATCTCTGCAATATGATATATGTGGTGTTAGTCTAGGTGTATAACATCTTTATTTTTGTTTTAGTTGATCTATTGGCAAGTTTCATTGGCTCAAAACTAGCCTAAGTGCCAACTGTATCAGATAGCTTCCTTTCTTCCTGTCATGTTCTTGAATGATCTGATCTTGCTAGTTTTGTGGATTAATCCGTGATTGTGTTGTGTTTTTGTGTGACTCCCCACAACCCAACTGGTTGTGGGGGTGCCTTTGTTGCCCAAAATCAACAACAAACAAAGCCAAAAAGGGCCTTAATCGTTTTTCTGTGAAGGAGCAGTGGGAACAAGTTCCCACTGGTAGAGTAGTTCTAGTCACTGCTTAGCTAGAACACAAAAAACCCTAGCAAGTCACTATCAGTTTCATTGTTTTTTTGTCTTTAGTGATCAATTTTTAGTGTTTTTCATTCTTTTCCATTTTCCCTTATTCAGTTATTTTTCTTTAGATTTTTAGAAAAGAAAATTTTATTTTTCCTTTATTTAATTATTTTTAGCATTGTTTTAAGTTTTAATTAGGTTTTATTATTTCTGTTTTTGTCCTATTATACTTAAAATTACTTTTTTCCATTAGTTAAGTAATTTAGGATTTTTGAAAAAGTAAAATTATTTTTCTCATTATTTTATTATTTTTATCATTATTTTCATTTAAAATCAGTTTTTAGCATTATAGCCATATACATGCATGACCAGTAGTTACAAATTAAATGCTTATGTTTTATTAGTTACCTTAGCCATATACATGCATGACCAGTTTCACCTAGTTATGGAGGTACCATAACCATAACACTAGAGGCACCAGTGTTATGACTTCACCACGGCGGAGTGATAGCTCGTGGCGTCCCTTTCTGTTGTTTGGCCATTATTATATTATTATTATCATGTGGGGCGTATGGGTGAATCCCATGTTCAGTTTCAGTGAGGATTTCATGGTGAATGTGGTGTGTGCCTTACATCCTTCACAAGGAGCTGATCCCTCCTACCCATTACTGTTAATTAGAGGCATCCCCTCTAATTTACATGACGAGGTCACCCCTCCAAGTATTCATGCACGTTGTTGACCTCATGACCTATATTGGCTTTTGTTACATTAAACTTATACAGATTTTCATAAGTAACATAAGCTATGTTTTCAGAACTAAAACCAGTAAACATGACATACATCTAGGTTTTCCCAGGACTTATTCATTTCCGCTGCAATTCATGCTTTATATGCTTATTATGCTTTCATTCCTTTATGTCTTTACGTTATGCTATATATATCCGTGCACAGAGCGTTATGCTCAGCCGTTTTCCATTTCCATGTTCCCGAACGGCAGGTACCCAAGTTCGCAAGTAGGATCTCCAGAGTATGTGCATTCAGATGGAAGCTATCCAGCCTCCTTTACCTTATGCATTTATTCCTACTTTCTCATACTTTACTTCTTTTGGACATTGTTTATTCCTTTCATTTACAGTACTTAATATTGCTTGTGTGTGAGTTACTTAGACTACCGATGTTGGATTCCGGTAATTCTATTTATAGTCATGAATGCTTAGACATTTACCTTGCATGCTTTGATGACACGCCATATTTTACTGTAGCATTCTATCTTAACAAATGGGGTGTTACAATTATGATATCAGAGCCAAGGTTTCGACCTATAGCTCTATAAAACATGACCTATGACTTATGGGTAGTCACCAGCATCTTCCTAAAACTAACAGTTGGTTTTCATACATTCATTCATTTTCATTTCATTTCATGCATTCATATCATTGTCGCAGGTTTATGACTAAATAATGGTTGGTACAAGACTGGCCCTATTTACTCGCATGTGCTTTTATCGAAACTTTTAACTTTGGGACTGACCCATAGGCGTCCCCTCGCTATGTCTTTTGTTTTGGGTGTACTGACCATAGACGTTTACCCTCGCACATATAAAAGTTTTTATAAACTGCATCATGCATTCTACACTGTTTCATGCATTATAAACTGCTTCATTGATTTATACATTGTTCATACATTTTATGTTCATCTCATTTCAGACTTATCATTTATGTTGCATTTTTGTTTTAAATTGTCAGATGGTGAACAAAGCAATGCTCAGGAATTGGCTGTAGCTGTCAATGCAGCTCTGCAAGCCATCCTTCCCCAACTTCGCAATGAAATCAGGGACGAAGTTCATGCTGAAATTAAGCTCAGGGCATTCAATTTGGCCTTCATCCTGAAAACCATTACAACAACAATCCTCCAACACCACCACCTGTGACTCTTATGACTTGGTTGGAGCTATTCAACAAACAGTGACTCCGTTCGTCTGAGCAGACTGACAGCCCCAATGAGGTTGAGGCTTGGATTTCTCACATCGAGAAGATATTCGATGCGATGGGTTGTGACGAAGTTTTCAAAGAAAGACTGGCTTGCTATAAGTTTGAAGGTGATGTGTTGCAGTGGTGGAAGTCTGTCAAGTAGTCCAATCGTGGTGATAATTGGGTTGCACTTTTGACATGGGACCAGTTTAAGGAGCTCTTCCTTAACCAGTACTTTCCACATGTTGAACAGGAGAAGCTTAAGCGGGATTATCATAATATCTGACAGGTTGCTGGGGAGAATAGCAACGAATTCATGCAGAGGTTTCTCCGTTTGGCTGGTTTCTTAGGAGCAACAGCTGGTACAGGTAAGGAGAAAGCTGAGAAGTTTTGCTGGGCTCTTCGCACTGTGGTTGCCAACAGTTTGGTTTGTGCTACGTTCACTACAGTAGCACAGGTGGCCGATGCAGCCCGTAAGCTTGAGATGCTTCAAGAACGAGGGGAGTTTGGTGATGACAGGGCAGTGAAGAGGTGTCTTCAATCACCAATTTTTAACCACTCATTTCCATCAGTATTTTCATTTTCATATCATCCTCTGTTCAATTTTATATTTCAGGCAGAAGACTGACGATCGTAAGCATGCGGTCGTTCAGCAGTAAGCATCTAAGGGAAACGGTCAGACCAACGACCGTTCTAGTTATGAGAGGCGTGGCGGTAATGATAATTGTCGTAACAACGCTAATAACTCGAACAACAGCAGGTCCCTACATTAACCTTCTTTCATGATAAACTATCTTATGTTATGGTATCCTGACACTCCAATGATTTCAATTCAGGAACAACAACAACGGCAGGGATCAGGACCGTAGAGGTTCACAGCCTAACCGTTCTACCTCATATGGTAATTTTTAAACCTTCTATGTATTCATGCTTATGTTCCACCATCATGTCTCATGCATGTAATCCTGAAACAGAGTCTCAGATAACTAGGACTCCTGCTAGAGGATTCACGCATCCTATCTGTCCTACTTGTTCGCGCAGACAGTCTAGTGTTTGTCGTCGAGGTACCGGTGGTTGTTTCAAGTGTGGCCAACAAGGCCATCAGCAGAAGGACTGTCGCCAGGGTGAGATAGAAGGCACCTCTGGACATGCCGACTCCAAGCCACCTCCTACTTCTGGTCGCGTGTTCACTACTACTAGAGATCAGGCGAACAAAATTTCAGGTACCGTCACCAGAAACCTCTTTATGAATGGTTTGGCAACATGTGTTCTTGTAACACCCCATTTTGGTATATAGAATGTCACGCGTGGTTATGGCGTGTCATCAAATCATGCAAGGTAATATGTAGTAAAACATACATGACCATAGCGAAAACCGGAATCAAACATCGGTTCCCAAACATAAGCCCAAAACATAAATAAATTAAATGAACTAGGAAAGACTAAAAAAGCATAAGTATATGGGCAAAAAGGAGAAGAAGTCTATGACAGCTTCCATCCTATGCTCGAGTTCGTCCTTGGGTACCTGCTGTTTTGGGACACGGAAAGGAAAGTAACGGCTAAGCATAACGCTCAGTGCATGGATATATGACATAGTATCAATGGCTGAAACATAACTAAGACTAATAGAGCGGAATATCATAAGTTCTAAGTAATCTAGATTCATGTTCATAAAACCGGTTTTATAGTTTGAAAAGACTTATGTTTCTATGAAAATCTGTTTAATTAGCCAAATAGCCCATATAGATCATGAGGTTCCACCGTGCATGAATACTTAGAGCGGAGACCTCGTCATGCTATTAGAGGGGTTGCCTCTAATTAAATAGTCTGGGTAGGAGGGATCAACTCCTAGTAAAGGATTCAAGGCACACATCGCATTCACTCTGATAATACTGTTAACATGTAACTAGGATGCACCCATACGCCCCACATGATAATATAATAATAATGGCCAAAGCTGAAAAGGGACGCCACGAGCAATCACTTTGCCGTGGGGAAGTCATAACACTGGTGCCTCTAGTGCTATGGTTATGGTACCTCCATAACTAGGTGAAATTGGTCATGCATGTATATGGCTTAAGCTCTTAATCTAACATAAGTATCAAACATATAAAACAAATACTGGGAAAACAGTTGACTGTAGACGAGGAATCCTAATAAGGAAAGAATGTCCATACTGAAAGGACAGGAAATCCGTACCTTATGTTCAGTGAACGAAGAATACGAATGGAAGAGAGTCCTACTTCGATCTCAGTAATGCTACATAAATAGTATACGTGTATAAGTATTCTGATTACTGAGTACGTAACTAGTTTTATATTATGTCTTAGCTTGTTTTATATGTCCATGTCTTGTTTTACTGATTTTAACGTTATGTTGTGTTTATCATGTATTATGTATATTCCGAGTAAGTATTACTTGTATTTCTTGTATTATTATACTTGTTGTGTAATAATAAGTAACTTCCTAAAAATAGCAGGTTTCCTAAAATAGAAAGTTTTCAAAATAAGAAATTTTCCAAAGATAGATTAAATTCTTAAAATAGATCAGTTCCTAAGAATAGAAAGTTTCCAAAAATAGTATGTTTCCCGAATTAGAAACTTTCCATATTTAGAATTAAGCTGAATTAATATCATAAGTCATGTAGTTATAGTATACTTTATTAATAATATCTTGTTAACTAAATAAACTATAGGTTATACGATTTAATTAAATATAAGCATGATTTAATTAAATTAAAGTGTATAAAAATACTTAGGTTAAAACATGTATTAATACTATATTAATATAACCTAAGTGATGATTATTAACTAATTATATGTCATGTTTAATAATTATTTAATACTATAGTGTAAAATAAATAAATACTTAAGTTAAAAGATGTATTATTTAATAATAATAATAATAACCTAAGTTTCATGTTTAATTAAATTAATAATAAGTCATGTATTAATTAATTTAATTATCTTGTAAAAATAATATACTTGTAAAATTAATTAGACTTGTAAAAATAATCATGAACCGAACCCGTGTTCTATCTAATTAAACATGTCGTGAACCGGTCCAAACCCAACCACCCCCAAAAGCAGTGGCAAACCGGTTGAGCCGATTGCCCCTGCTCTCGGTAAGCTGCTGCCGGTGGTCTTGATTCTCTCGGCTAACCGCTGACACAAGAGTTACCACCGGCAGTTAGCCGGTGGTCCCTCCTGCGCTGCGTTCCCCCTGCATGACCAACCTATCCACCGGCTGCGCTGGTGGTGTTGGTTTGCTTGGTGTTGAGACCCATATAACCACAAGGACACCCCCGAATCATGTCGGGGTGCCATGTCTTGCTATCGACCGAAACCAAACACCACCGAGACATATGTCTCGGTTGGTGGTGCGAACCAAACGACACCGAGAGCCTGGAGGCTCTCGGTTTGTGTGGCGGCCGAACAACCAAACCCGAAAACACCCTTTTTAATTTCCCCACCATGATAATTAACATGTTTTTAATCTTGTTTAACTATTCCCTTGATCATATGCTATTAATTAATAAAAAGAATTAACAAGAAAGGTTTTTACGGATTACCAAAACGCGTAGAATGAATGGAGAACGATTACACGAACAAACCCGTAGGATTTCTTGAACATAACCAAATCAACCACCCTCTTGTGGTGTTGTAGCCTTCGGCCAAGAGAGAGAGCAAGAGAAAGTAGGGTTTTTGTTTTCTTAAAAATTCTCTGTGAATGAATATGTTTTCCTTATTTGTTATTTTGTAAAAATCAATCATTGGCTTGGCCCTTTTCTCTCTTGATGTCGCGGCTTATAGGGCCCACCAAGGGAAACCCGAAGCCTTTTTCCCGTATCTATTATATTACGTGTTCGTGTTCGTGTTTACGTGTTACGTTATTATTAAATGTTCGTGTTATTATAAATACTTGTACGCAACGATATTAATCTTATTAATAATATACGTAAATACATAATTATATGTTCATGATTCTTACGTTCATGATTTCATGTTCGTGATTATCATTATTATTGATAATAATTATCGTGTACTAACACGTAGTTAATACTTGTCGTAATTATAATACGTACATAGCTTCGTAATTTCTAATCGTGGCATGTGTTCATGCTATAAAAGGAAAGTTTTTAGGTGTACGTACGTTACTAAGTGTACTGTTCATGGTAAAAGCATGCGGGTTTTACAACTCTTCCCCCTAAAAAGAATAATTCGTCCCTGAATTATAGATCAAATAAGCTGAAAGAACATGAACGCGATATGACTGACAAGGACATGGAACGTGACGTGCCTGAAAAGAACATAAATGAATTATGGAATGATGAGAGGATAAAATCCGGATGGACTCGTCCATTTCCAAGTGGCTTCCCTCTCGGAACGGTTCCTCCCCAAGATCTTGACACAATGATGAATCTTGGTCCTCTAGACCTTGACTTGAACATACGTAAAAGTTCATGGTTATCAACGTAAGATAGATCCTCCTGAATTCGATCGAGTGGATAAGAATTAACGCGCAAGGGAACAAATGAAACGTTACGATGCAAAAATAACCTAAAGTAACTAATAATAGTAACGTCTTAGCAATGATGCGCGAGACATACTGAAACCTAGTACATGAAATATTGTGAACGTGCTACGTGAACAATTTTGAACGTGATACGTGGAGATATGGTGAGTGTAGTATGAGCAACATAGCATGATCAATGATACGTGTAACATATCGTGAACGTGATATGAGGAACGTGGAATGAACACGACATGTGAAACATATCGTGAACATGGAATACGGCGGCGGTAACGCCAAATACTATAAGGTGAGACGTGGAACATGAAGTGAAACGTCCGTTTGAGGATAGAGAGTTATACTAAACTTGAGTCTGGTCTCTCAAGTCCTTGTAAAACCTCCCAGAACGAAAATGAACTTAAAATCGTAAGCCAGGATATGATCATGAACGTGAATAGTGTCATGAAAGTGAATGTGAAAGCAAGTCGTAAAATTAGAACAAGGACGTGAACGTGAATAAGGAGCACCAATGCGAATCTTTGTCCGACCCGACAGCTGAGGGATTACCAAGTGATCGGATGAGCCTTGGCTGGAACATGTCCGATCAACCTGCTGGCTTTGAAATCCTTGTGGATGTAAGGATTCTGCAGACTTGGTCAAACTGTTGACAATAACCCATATCGCATCATGCTTCTTCTGAGTTTACGCTAATCTGGTAACCAAAATCCATGGATATCTTGTCCCATTTCTGTTCACAATTTCTGATGGTGGAAAAACATCTCAGTCCGTTGGTTTCTATCTTAACCTGTTGGTATGACAAGTACTTAGATATGAACGTAAATGTATTATGCTTAATAGAAACTAGATAAGTAGAAGTTTGCAAAACTATGAGTCTCCTAATTTAGACTTTTCTTAGCGTAGGATTTTCAAGGAACACCTAATGTAGTGTAGGGTTCTCACCTTTACGCATAAGCTGAGTCATGGTAAGATTAACCTTGAGAATCCATGTGATTCAGTGTGTCACTATAATCAACAAGAATTTATATTAGAAAATTTTAGGGTGAAATTTCTCCTGACGTAGAATTTGCAACATAGTGTAAATATGTTCTTCCTGCTATTCTCTATACTTTAGAGAAGATTAGGTTGTCCTAGATGAAAATACTGATGAGTTTATTTATGAGTTCATGGAAACTCAATTTATTAAGTCCATAATGCTGCTGGAGCATTTATGAGACTAATACAAAATCACAAATCTAGCATGACTGAGTCGTGTACGAATAGCCGTCATGGAAATGTCTTGCTCTTTCACTCGTCAATGTTGGCAGCATGATCATGAATCCGATGTTGAAAAAAATTTTAACACCCTAAAGTCGATTGGGCATGTTGTCAATACGTGGAGGAGATTAACGGTTATGAATGGTGATTTGTTTAAATCGACTGTAGTCGAGACATAATCTCATGTTACTGTCCTTCTCCTTGAAAGTTCTTCTGGAATGTATGGGGAGATTTTGGAATAATCGACTGGTTACGCGTAAAAGGACTTCAGTGGTCTTGTCTTAACTGACAGTTAGAAATTTTAGCAGCCATGGCTAACAAAGCACGTGCTTGTAATGCATAGATATTTTGTACAGATTTTCCCAATGGAAAACCATGCTGAATGTATTCAAGAGCCTGAACATTACTATACATAAGCATGAATCATAGCATGATGTGCTGTTCGTAGTCCATAATTATGATTAAATTCAACTCGCATATGTCTGAGGTAATTTCGTTAGCAGATTGGTTCTTATCATTAGATTGGTGGAAAACCTTCGTATACATGGGTGATGCGAATGGCTTGCTTTATGGTCTTGGATATATGACATATGAAATCAGGAAATGAAAGTGTTATGAAGCAAATGTTCCAGGTCTCACTGAGTGTATTTTGCCGGTCTCACCTAGAACGAGTTCTACCTGCCCAAACACGAATAATATGCCGGTGAAGGTTTTGAGATGTTTGTGGTCTGATTAATACATGGGAAAACAAAATGAATACCCCTTGGAAGGTACCATAAATTTCTTAGGAATGTTTCAGAAGATAGGCGTGAGTCATGTGTCCTGACTCGTGTCTTGGGAAATATACGTATGACATGTGTCTTGACGAGTGTCTTGACATGTGTCTTTAGAAAAATATACGTGAGACATGTGTCTTGACTGATGTCTTGACATGTGTCTCGAGGTGTAAGACGAATAAAACTGAAACTATTAGGTTATTATGCCAGAATTGGCGGGTCGGTTGGACTACTGACCCTTGTAATTTTGATCACGTCCATGGCCGGAGCTTCTGTTGCGATTGCTAGGATAGTTGCTGTCACAGTAGCGGTTACTCTCGTCTTGTCTGTCAGTTCCATGACGGTCATTCTCGTGACTGTGATTCATGTAACCATTCAACTGAGTGGCCGGCTGGTACCGGTTCTCACTCATATGACTGAGACGACAATTCAATAATGTGTGACATGTAACTAAGAATTAGGGAGAATCATTGGTGGAAATCATCTGGTTGTGAAGCATCTCCTCGTGCGATCGCTTTGATCTAACGCCTTTGTCTTCGTCTTGTAAGATCTCCAGGTTTGTGATCAGCATCAGTATCTCGTAGAATATCAGTAAGCAGAGTACACTTGAGATGATTTAGAATCGACAAGCGAATACTCGTGAAGTATTGCAAGTGAAATACACATGGGTTACGGTATGTATAATACACATGGCATAGGGTACATGGAGTACCCATGGAATGCACATGAAATGATCGGTATGGGGTCGATCATTGTCATGATTTTAAAGGAGAAATACTTGGTTAAATGGTTAGAAAACCATCATGATAACCTAGCAATGCCAGCATATGCATCATTCTGGTTGCATAGAGAAACGCTAAAGTGTAGTTAAACAAAAGTCGACGATGATTTGCCTGAAAGCATGATTAATGAAAACTAACCATGACTATCATGAAAGCAGGATTAAATGAAATCCAACAACGTCTTGCATGAGAGCATTAACAAAAAAAGAGACGTAAGACGTAATCAACATGAAGACGAAATCATCATGAAGAAACATGAAACGACTTAACATGAAGGAGTATACAACATAATCAGCGTGAAAACGAAGTTAACCATGATAGTATGAAAACACACTTGACATAAAAGACATAGTAACATATGAGGGGACATGAAGATGTATTATGCCAATAAATCATGAGAAAAAATTTATGCATGAAAATAGTGCGTGAATGCATGATGCAGTTTATGAAAACCTTTATATACGTGAGGGTAAACGCCTATGGTCAGTTTACCCAAAATAAAAGACATGGCGAGGGGACGCCTATGGGTCGGTCCTAAAGTTAAAAGTTTCGATAAAAGCACATGCGACTAAATAGGGCCAGTCCTGTACCAACCATTACTTAGTTATAAACCTGCGACAATGATACAAGGAATAAATGAGTGAAACTCAGCTTGTCAAAACTTAACAGAAAACATTTTATGTGACAAAATATGAACTACTGGGGTTCAGTCCACATTAGCCACAGTTCACAAGGAACATCATGCATGAAACAATGACACATAACTAAGTATGGATGATGGTTGTTCATCCACATTAGTAAAACAATACCGATGAAAACATCATGCTTAAAACAACAAGGTGCTGAAAACATTAATACGTGGAATGACAAGCGTTGCCTTAGGAAGCTTCTAGTGACTACCCACTAGTCAAAGGTCGAGTTTTAGAGCCTACAGGTCGAAGCCCAGGCTCTGATACCATAATTGTAACACCCCATTTTGGTAAATGGAATGTCACGCGTGATTATGGCGTGTCATCGAAGCATGCAAGGTAATATGTAATAAAACATACATGACCATAGGGAAAACTGGAATCAAACATCGGTTACCAAACATAAGCCCAAAACATAAATAAAGTAAATGAACTAGGAAAGACTAAACAAATATAAGTACATGGGCAAAAAGGAGAAGAAGTCTATGACATCTTCCATTCTATGCTCGAGTCCGTCCTTGGGTACCTGCCGTTTCGGGACATGGAAAGGAAAGTAACGGCTGAGCATAACCCTCTATATGATATAGTATGAATGGCTGAAACATAACTAAGACTAATAGCAGCGGAATATCATAAGTTCTAACTAATCTGGATTCATGTTCATAAAACTAGTTTTATAGTTTGAAAAGACTTATGTTTCTATGAAAATCTGTTTAATTAGCCAAATAGCCCATATAGGTTATGAGGTTCCACCGTGCATGAATACTTGGAGGGGAGACCTCGTCATGCAATTAGAGGGGTTACCTATAATTAAATAGTCTGGTTAGGAGGGATCAACTCCTAGTGAAGAATGCAAGGCACACATCACATTCACTCTGATAATACTTCTAACATGTAACTAGGATGCACCCATACGCCCCACATGATAATATAATAATAATGGCCAAAACTGAAAAGGGACGCCACGAGCAATCACTTCGCCATGGGGAAGTCATAACACTGGTGCCTCCAGTGTTATGGTTATGGTACCTCCATAACTAGGTGAAACTGGTAATGCATGTATATGGCTTAGGCTCTTAATCTAACATAAGTATCAAACATATAAATCAAATACTGGGAAAACAGTTGGCTACAGACGAGGAATCCTAATAAGGAAAGAATGTCCATACTGAAAGGACAGGAAATCCGTACCTTATGTCCTGTGAACGAAGAAGACGAACGGAAGAGAGTCCTACTTCGATCACACTAATGCTACATAAATAGTATACGTGTATAAGTATTCTGAATACTGAGTACGTAACTGGTTTTATATCATGTCTTAGCTTGTTTTATATGTTCATGTCTTATTTTACTGATTTTAACGTTATGCGGTATTTATCATGTATTCTGTATATTCCGATTAAGTATTACTTGTATTTCTTGTATTATTATACTTATTGTGTAATAATAAGTAACTTTCTAAAAATAGCAGGTTTCCTAAAATAGAATGTTTCCAAAAATAGAAAGTTTCCAAAAGTAGATTAACTTCTTAAAATAGATTAGTTCCTAAAATAGAAAGTTTCCAAATATAGTATGTTTCCTGAATCAGAAAGTTTCCATATTTAGAATTAAGCTGAATTTTTATCATAAGTCATGTAGTTATAGTATAGTTTATTAATAATATATTGTTAACTAAATAAACTATAGGATATACGATTTAATTAAATATAAGCATGATTTAATTAAATTAAAGTGTATAAAATTAGTTAGGTTAAAACATATATTAATACTATGTTAATATAACCTAAGTCATGATTATTAATGAATTATATGTCATGTTTAATAATTAATTAATACTAAAGTGTAAAATGAATAAATACTTAAGTTAAAACATGTATTATTTAATAATAATAATAATAACCTAAGTTTCATGTTTAATTAAATTAATTATAAGTCATGTATTAATTAATTTAATTATCTTGTAAATATAATATACTTGTAAAGTTAATTAGACTTGTAAAAATAATCATGAACCGAACCCGTGTGTTATCTAATTAAACATGTCGTGAACCGGTCCGAACGAACCACCCCCAATAACAGTGGCAAACCGGCTGAGCCGGTTACCCCTGCTATCGGTAAGCTGCCACCGGCTGCTGTCGGTGGTCTTGCTTCTCTCGGCTAGCCACTGACACAAGAGTTCCCACCGGCAGTTAGCCGGTGGTCTCCCCTGCGTTGCGCTGCGTTCCCCCTGCTTGACCAACCTAGCCACCGGCTGGGCCGTCGGTGTTGGTTTGCTTGCTGCCGACACCCATATAACCACAAGGACACCCCCGACTCATGTCGGGGTGCCTTTTCCTGCTATCGACCGAAACCAAACACCACCGAGACATATGTCTCGGTTGGTGGTGCGAACCAAACGACGCCGAGAGCCTTGAGGCTCTCGGTTTGTGTGGCGGCCGAACAACCAAACCCAAAAACATCCTTTTTAATTTCCCCACCACGATAATTAACATGTTTTTAATCTTGTTTAATTATCCCCTTGATCATATGCTATTAATCAATAAAAAGAATTAAAAAGAAAGGTTTTTACGGATTACCAAAACGCGTGGAATGAATGGAGAACGATTACACGAACACACCCGCTGGGATTTCTTGAACAAAACCAAATCAACCACCCTCTTGTGGTGTTGTAGCTGCCGGCCAAGAGAGAGAGCAAGAGAAAGTAGGGTTTTTGTTTTCTTAAAAATTCTCTGTGAATGAATATGTTTTCCTTATTTGTTATTTTGTAAAAATCAATCATGGGCTTGGCCCTTTTCTCTCTTGATGTCGCGGCTTATAGAGCCCACCAAGGGAAACCCGAAGCCTTTTTCCCGTATCTATTTTATTAAGTGTTCGTGTGTTCGTGTTTACGTGTTACGTTATTATTAAATGTTCGTGTTATTATAAATACTTGTACGTAACGATATTAATCGTATTAATAATATAATTAATTCATAATTATATGTTAGTGATTCTTACGTTCATGATTTCATGTTCGTGATCATAATTATTATTGATAATAATTATTGTGTACTAACACGTACTTAATACTTGTCGTAATTATAATACATACATAGCTTCTATAATTTCTAATCGTGGCACGTGTTCATGCTATAAAAGGAAAGTTTTTAAGTGTACGTACGTTACTAATTGTACTGTTCATGGTAAAAGCATGCGGGTTTTACAACTATTTAATACTGGAGCGACTCATTCAGTCATATCTAATACTTTTGTTGTACGTGTTAGGATTTTCCCTATGCCATTAGATACTGCCTTATGCATTTCCACGTCACTTAGGGACTCTGTACGAATCACCCAGGTGTACAGAGATCTTCCCCTAGAATTTAATGATAAGATCCGTAGAGTTGACGTACTTCCTTTGGACATGTGCGATTTTGACTTGATTTTGGGCATGGACTGTTATCCAAACACCAGGCTACGATTGACTGCCACACTTATCGGTTTATCTTCGATGATGTTAAATCTCCAGAGTACATACACCGTGGTTTTCTTCCAGGTAGGTCGGTACATATTATTTCATCCATGGAGGCGCGTGCTTTATTATCACACGACTGTCAGGGCTTCATAGCCAATATTCATGACATTACTATCGAGTCTCCATCGATCCAAGATCAGCCTATTGTGTCAGAATTTCCTGATGTTTTTGCAGATGAACTTCCAGGCATACGACCTGTTCGTGAAGTCGAGTTTGGAATTGAGCTCATACCAGGTGCAGAGCCAATTTCCAAAGCTCCTTATCTCATGGCTCCTATAGAGCTTAAAGAACTAACAGAGCAGCTGCAGGAACTTCTGGAACGAGCTTTCTTCCGTCACAGTGCATCGCCATGGGGTGTACCGGTACTGTCCGTGAAGAAGAAAGACGGCAGCATGCGTTTGTGTATAGATTATCATGAGCTGAACAAGATCACGATCAGGAATCGTTATCCTTTGCCGCGAATTGATGACCTGTTTGATCAACTTCAGGGCGCCACGGGTTAAAGAGCAGTATATCTCTAAGACTTCTTTACGTACACGTTATGGGCACTACGAGTTCGTAGTCATGCTGTTCGGACTCACTAATGCTCCAGCTGTCTTCATGGATTTGATGAACAGTGTCTTCCATGAGTTTCTGGACAAGTTCGTTATCGTGTTCATTGATGACATCCTAATTTTCTCCAAGTCCAAGGAGGAACATGAGGAACACCTTCGTACAGTCTTGCAGATTCTTCGTCAGAAGCAGCTGTATGCCAAGTTCTTCGAATGTGAGTTCTGGTTAAGCAAGGTGGTTTTTCTGGGCCATATTATATCTGTAGAAGGGATCACCATGGATCCTACAAAGGTTGAAGCTATCACCAAATGGCCGAGACCTACATCTACTACAGAGGTCAGAAGTTTTTTGGGTTTAGCTGGCTACTACCGCAGGTTTGTAGAGAACTTTTCACGGTTAGCCTTACCTTTGACTAAGCTGATGAGGAAAGGAGAGAAATTCGTCTCGACGGAAGAACGAGATAAGAGCTTTGAAGATCTTAAGCACAAGTTAGTGACTGCACCTATTCTTACTCTCCTATTTGGCCCTGGTGGATTTCAGATATATAGTGACGCTTCAGGAAAGGGTGTAGGCTGCGTTCTCATGCAACATGGGAAGGTTATTGCATACGCATCACGACAGCTGAAACCTTATGAAGAAAACTATACTACTCACAATTTGGAGCTTGCAGTAGTTGTTTTCGCGTTGAAGATCTGGAGACATTATTTGTATGGTGAATCATGTGACATATTCACCGTTTACAAGAGTCTCAAATACATCTTCACTCAGAAGGAACTGAACATGAGACAGAGGAGATGGTTAGAGCTATTGAAGGACTACGACACCAACATTCAATACCATCCTAGTAAGGCGAATATGGTGGCAGATGCTCTAAGCAGAAGTTCGGGTATGATTGCTGGCATCTGGATTGTGAAGGAGATCATCCGTGACCTAGAGATGACTGATATTGAGTTTTGTGTACGAGGACAGCACGGTTACTCGGCGAATATCAGAGTGGAACCAGACTTACATTCTAGGATCAAGGAAGCTCAGAATGACGATGGTGAGATTTGGGATATCATTCAGAACCTTGATCAGTAGACGGAGTTTCGTGTTGATAATGACGGTATCTTATGGCAGGGCACTAGACTAATGGTTCCTGATGCCTCTACACTCAGTGAAGCTGTGCTGACTGAAGCTCACAGCTTTCCATTTACTATACATTCTGGTTCTACCAAGATGAACCATGACATCAAGCAACACTTTTGGTGGAGTGGTATGAAGCAGGATGTTGCCACCTTCGTTTCTAAATGTATGATTTGCCAACAAGTTAAGATCGAACACCAGGGAGCTAGTGGTTTACTACAACCATTGGATATTCCATCATGGAAGTGGGACAAAATCTCCATGGATTTCGTTACTGGTCTTCCTATGACTTAGAGGAAGAACGACGCCATCTGGGTTATTATTGATAGGTTGACTAAATCTGCTCATTTCCTGTCGATCCTCAAGGAGCATCCGGTCAACAAATTAGCATACACTTTTCAGAAGGAGATCATGAGACTGCATGGTACTCCATAAGAAATCATCTCTGACAGATATCCCCGTTTCACATCACGTTTTTTATAGAGTCTACAAAAACCTTGGGGCACCAGACTTAAGCTCAGCAATGCCTTGCATCCTCAGACTGACGGACAGTCAAAACATACCATTCAGACATTGGAGGACATGCTGCGGGCGTGTGCTCTAGAGTGGTCAGGAAGCTGGGATGATTATATATTGCTAGTGGAGTTTGCATACAACAACAGTTGACACGCTAGCATCAAGTGTTCTCTTTTTGAGATGTTGTATGGTAGGAAGTGTCGCGCCCCAATCTGCTCGGATCAGGTGGGCGAACGACTGCTTGAGGGTCCAGAGATGATTGAGGTGACTAATGAGAAGGTCGTCGTCACCAAGGCGAAGCTTCAGGAAGCTCGTGCTCTATAGAAGAGTTGTGCTGATAAATGTCGTAGAAATGTATCGTTCAACATAGGTGATCACATTTTCCTCAAGGTATCACCTGCACGAGGAGTTAAACGTTTTGTAATCAAATGGAAGCTCAGTCCTCGCTTCATCGGACCGTTCAACATCATAGAACGCGTTGGTGAAGTGTCATATCATTTAGCGTTATCGCCTCAGCTATCACACGTTCACAACGTGTTCCATGTGTCCTTACTCAGAGGATACAATTATCATCCTGTTCATGTTGTCCAATATCAGCTTGATCAGATTCGAGAGGATCTTTTATATGTCGAAGAACCCGAGAGAGTTCTTGAACGACAAGATCGTATCATGCAGAGGAAGACGATCTCTTTCGTCAAAATCCTCTAGAGGGATCATCTTGAGCGGGAAGCCACTTGGGAGATGGAGGAGTCTATACGGACTTCATACCCTCATTTCTAGTTATGATTCGGGTATGTTTTCTTTCAGTTTATGTTTTCTCCAATTTGAGGACGAATTTTTCTTTTAGAGGGGAAGAGTTGTAAAAACCGCATTAAAATACCATGAACAGTACACATGAACAGTGAACATACAAAAATACAGTAATATTAAAACTTTCCATTTATAATATAATTCACGTGTCACGATATTTAATTACATGTAATTACGTATATATTATAAATGTATTACGAACACGACATATAAATGCACGATTATTAAACATGAATGAACACGTAAATAATGGCATGGGAAAAGCTACGGGTTTTCCCCGTAGGCTTCCTTTAGGCCGCGGCTAAGACAAGAAAGAAGGGAAGGATGGGCTTGGCCCATGACCCAACTTAAAACATGTTAAACAAAAACACAGGAAAACGTAATCATAATTTTTAAGTTATAGAAAAGTTTTCCTTGCCTCCCTTTTGCCCTTCTTGCCGTTGGCCATAGAGAAACCACAAGGACTAATAACGCCTCATTTATACATGTTTGTAATGATGCATTTGTCCTTGTTTTCTATGTAAAAAAATAAACTATGGGTTGAATTGATACTAATAAAGAATATTGTTTGTATTGTAGCTAGGAAAGAAATATGAAGGAAAAGAATGAAGAAATAAAGAAGAAAGGGGCTAAAGATGCAATTATGCTGAAATGGAGCTAAAGTGCGGCGCACATACAAAGTACCCCAAATTTGGAGAAACACAAGAAGTGCGACGCACAAACTGTAAAGTGTGGCGCACATTTGCTTCTGAAGAAGTGCGTCGCACAATTGGAAAAGTGTGGCGCACATTTTGCTGCAATTACACAATTAAGTGTCATTATGCATGGCTATTATTGGGAGAACTCTTGGGATATTCCCAGAACTCTTAACCCACGAATTTGTAACTATAAATAAGACCCAAGGCCAGGCATATAGGATATCTCCCATTCCATAAGTTCTCCATTATTTAGGAGAATTTCAAAATCAAGTATTTTCCAAATCCTTGATCATAGTCACTAGAGTTGGTAAACCTTAGTTGGTTGATGTTATTTTTGCTGGAACAAGGAACTCAGAAGTATTGCTAGCCATTTGTAATAAGTTTAAAAGCTTATAATACCTTTTGATCAATTATTTATTAACACCTTGTGGTATAATTCTCATTTTATTTATGTTCATCCTTTACTTTGATTTACATATTGTTGAAATGATCTTGTTTACTGTTATTATGGAGTAGTGTGATGTGCACTTGGTTAAGGTTTGATAACCTTATGATTAGATACGATTATTAGCTTTGCTGGGGCAAAGTGTGGCGCACAATTAGTTTTGTGCGGCGCACTTTTTCCCTGCGTTCTTGACTATAAGTGTGATTTAGATGCTCATGTATTATATGCTATTATGTAAGACCATTGTTATATGTTGGATTCATCTATGATCATGACTAGTACTCATGTGAATGGATGAGTTTCATGTCATCTAGTAAATGAATCTTGTTAATCACTTTTGTCGCGATTAGTGAATTAAAACATATACCAACTCTTGCATAATCTCATCTACTACCTTAGTTATCGAAATCAAACATAAACCATTCTTAATGCTTTTGATATAACAAAGTCTTTAGTCGGATTCTTGTCATATCAATTAGATGTTACATGTACGACTAGTAATCGGCATGTTGTCTTATATTGTTTATGTGCTTATATTCATCATTGCTACCTATCTTTCATATGGTTATGACCTTAGCCAAACGCACCCTTTAATACCAATTGTTAAGTATATCTTTAGAACTTGTGACACTCTACAGGTAATTGTTTTATATTTTGATAACAACAATCCCGTGGAACGAACTGGACTTTACCATTAAGATATGCTATACATGAAAGGGTATAATTTCCCGTGTTTATGTTTCTAGTCGTTTGTCTGATAATATCTTGAATAAAAATCTAAGACTTGCAAACGAACATCAAGTTTTTGGCGCCGTTGCGGGGGATTGGTTAGTTATTTATTTAAAACATTCTGAAATACTTGGTAAACAAAAATTCTAAATTACCGTACAAATTTCTGGCAATCTGAAAAAGTTTTTAACAAAATAGTTAAAAAGTGCGTCGCAAATTTCCAAAAGTGCGCCGCACATTTGGTACGAATTTACAAAAATGTTGGTAGAAACAATCTCAAAACACAACCAAAACCTTTTACTCTCAACACTTATTGCTGAAAACATGAGAATTGCTTTCTGTGTGCTTATGCTTTTTGAGCTTTTGTGTTTATTAATATTGCATTTCAAGAAAAACCAAAAATATTTTCTTTCAAAATTTTATTTTCTGTTTGATTTACTCTTTGGTAAAATAATTTGATTTGGTATGTCTTATTTGATATTTATCATGATTTTTGGTAATTTTTCTGGAATTTTAACCAACCTTGAGATATAAGAAAATGAGGAAACAAGCAGAAATGAAAAAATAGCTATTTCTTGCAAAATACATGAGAACATCTTACAAAATTTTGTCACTATTTCTTATTTTGACTACTTGTTAAGGAAGTATTCTGAAAAATCTCTTATAACATTTGTTTGATTGGTATATAGATCCTACAGTTGTGAACAAGAAATTCTTTGCAGAAAGTGCGTCTCACAATCCAAAATGTGCGCCGGCTTTCTGTGTCGCACAAAAGTGCGCCGCACTTCTCAAATGTGCGCCGCACAACTGGGAAAGCAGAACGGAAAAATTGCTTATAACGCATTTAAAAAGAGATTTTCATCAAAACTAATAAGTTGCCTTAAGACTATAGGATATGAAATGTCCTTTGGATTTTATGGCACTAACATACTAATGTTTCTTTTGATGTGTTGTTGTTTTAAGATGGATCCAAACACTAGCTTGGGTAGACTATGCTTATGAGCAAATTCGTCTAAATGACAAAATTGAATCGGAAGGAGAATGGAGAGGATCTGAATGTAAGGACTCAGCCGATAGCGAGATTCAAAAGGTCCTAACTTTCTATCGTTTGGAAGACTTGACACCTAGTGAGAAATATTCAATGCCTTGCCATGTGGAAGGTAAATTTGCCTATGATGGGCAAGTTGACTTGGAAATGGAGAGATGTTTGACTAGCAACGACTTTGTGGTAGAGCTTGGCTTAACATACAAAACGCATCGTAATTGGGACAAGGAGATAGATAAAAAGCTCATTGTTATGATCAAGGACAAATTGTTTTTCGTCGACTTCTTTGTCAATCCAGAAGAAGATGATTGTAAACCGTGTGCAATCTTTGGGCGATCTTTCCTAAAACAAGTGAATGCACAAATTGATATCACTTGTGGCATACTCACCTTATGGTCAAATGTGCATGAAAGCTTGGACTTTGAAGAAATTGACGAGATACTTGATAATCTCGACTTTGATGAATTAGCACCTATTGAAAACGAGGGAGTTGATGCTCCTAATTTGGTTTTTAATATGGGAAAGGCAAGAGAAACAATGGAAAACAGCCCGCTCATGCTTACAAATTGAACTATAATGGTAAAGGACCTTCTCTCACCATTAATAAGCCCTTAACCAGAGAAGAACTATCAATGGAAGAGTTGAGGGAAGACATTGAAGAAAGAGCGATGTTGTTAAACATGAATCGACCTATCATTGAAACATTAAAATATAGTGATAAGTATAAAATGATTGTTGATGGGGTCTTGCTTGATAAGTTGAAAGTTGAAGATGGATTAACCTTTGAATATGAAGATGTGGCTATCCAAATGCTTCGTGAAAACAAAGTAATGAAAGAAAAAGAAGATCCGGGTTATTTTGTCCTACCAATAAGGTTGGAGGGTAAAACTACATACAATGCTTTGGTAGATACCGGTTCAAATGTTAATGTCATGCCACTTGGAATCTTCAAAATGTTAGATGTTGGAAGAGTCAAACCAAGGTTTGATCGTATTAAAATGCTTGATCACTCCTACGCGGAGGGATTTAGGCGTTTGCTTGGAGTTCTATGCCAAATAGGGACAACCACAATACTAGCCGATTTTATGCTTCTCGATATTCCTATTGATCGAGACATTCAACTAGTGGTTGGAAGAAAGCTTTTGCACACCGTTGGTGCAAAGGTAGATGTTGGAAAAGCAATCATGACTAGGTTTAATGGGTTTGTCCATCAAACATATAATGTGTTAAAAGCGAAAAAACATGATGATAGTGATGATGAAGATGATAAGCACTACATCGTGAAAAGAGATGAAAACGGTACGCCGATTTATGGTCCACATTTTCAACCATGGACGGATCCGAAAGAACTATTTGATGCTTCACTAAGTGAAAGGAGCTACCATAACCCTTTCTTTGATATTTGTGTGTACAAGAAAATTATGGGGATGCTTGGAGTACTTCCCATATCATTGAAATACAAAGATTGGAAAGTGGGAAACAAGCGAGAATTTGAGAATATTTCTAAGGATGGAGATAGTGAATGGCATGTTTCCATAGTCATTATCGATCCATGTGGAAAGAGGTACGGAAAATTGTACGAGACAAAGGACACCAATAGAGAGGTCTCGGGACGTTACACGGAGAGTGATATCATGTCACCTCTAAATTTCTGCTACAACAAAAAGAAAAGGAAGAAAAGAGGAGTGCATTATTGGCTCCTAGTTACTTTTATGCATTTTTATCTTTTTGTATGTAGATAATCAATAAAATGAAGTAATATCTAAGAGTCCTAGAAGCTTTAGGATGGTCTTAGGAGTAGAGAATGTTCTCCCTAGTGTCTTTTTATTTTTCTATTGAATGGAATGGAGGTTTTCTTTTTAGATTTTGTGTTTTGTATACTTAAAAAGTAAAAATACAGTAACATTGTATGGATGCGCAGAATGTGCGCCGCACAAACCAAGAAGTGCACCGCACTTCTGGGTGGATTTTTTGTATATATTCCATTAGAGGCTAAAAAAAACAAACAAAAACAACAAAAAACCACTTGACGATTTTGAATCATCACCAAAAATATTTTCGAATCTTTGCTCCAATTCACATTCGAGATCATGTCTAGGGTAAGTTCTTATACTTAATTCATATTTGTTTGATTTGATTAGTTTTAAATTTTTGATTAATTTTCAATTAGGGTTATTAGTAATTGAAGAACGAATTATAATTCAATTAGGAATTAGGAATGTGGAAATGGATTAAGAAAGTTATTAGATTATTAGATGAAATTGAAAAACATAAAAATAAAAAAATGAGGGTTTTTTAAAACCTTAGAGATGAAGCAATGTCGTGGATTAGAACGAATTTAGAATGGGTTAGTGTTCGATTCTAGCCATTGTTAATAGTTTGTAACCATTTCGTTGGCGATTTGGTTAGTTACTAGTGTTACCCATACATATGTTGTGACACCCAGAATGTGCGCCGCACTTTACAAGATGTGCGCCGCACTTTTATGAAATTTCCCTAGGAAGTACGCCGCACAAAACAAAATTTGCGCCGCACTTTTCGTCTGGAAAACAAACAGAAAGATAAGAACACAAACGTAGGGACATCATTGACCCCTAAATGCTTATCTAATGTTAATACATGTTTGTTATGTGATAAAATTTACAGAATACAGTTTCTGGAAATTATGAGACCGGCTCGTCAAGCCGAGGAAAGAAACGAAGGCCTACCGAATCGGTAAGTGCCGCACTCATGGGGACGACGAATCACCCATTTTTGAACTGGCCTGGATGTACTAGCGATACCAAAACAATCTATAATAATGCTCTTAGTCTTTTATTGCCAAAACAATTTTTTGCACCTAGCTGTGGAAACCTTAGTTTCCTCAAATCTTTAAGCAACTAGGCATAATCATTGATCATATGATATCAATCATAGCGGAAAAGAACAATAATCATGAAACAAGGTGTTTAGGCACAATAACACATGAATAACTCAGAAGGATTGCTCATTATATTAATAATACACAATCACTAGGTGTGTATACATTTAATCCCACACCTAGTCGACACACACTTTAGGTTTACATTGTAAATGAAACTGATTTTCAAAACCTAATACCCTTGGTTCCTTTTATAGAGTAAGGAATAGGGTTTACAAGAGATAAGAACAAATAAACATTAAATATTCTATTCAGATAAAGTATATTCTGAATATATCGTCCGACAATATATCATATATATCCCTTAAAGAGATTTCCATCAGCGTCCATATTGTGTCAGCGCCTAAAACAAACGTGTCAGCGTCAACACATAATATGTTTATGTCTTCTTCGTTTTGAGTTTCTGCTACACCAACTTTTAGACCCAACAATCTTCCCCTAGTTGATGTCGGCAAAACTCTTTGTGTATCTCTTGTAAGTGGTAGATCATCTTCAAATTTCTTACCCTCAAGTCTAGCATGTATATCTTCCCCTTTTTGTCACATTAAATAGGGAAGGAAACAATGTATGCAATCGAAGATTCTCCAAATGTAGGCTCTATGTAATGATCTTTGAAGAAAAATAAATACAATAGTTTTGGTGTAGAAGTAGAATAACTGAAATTGAGTATTTTGAAGTTCGTTTATTCTCGATTGTTGACAAATTGAAATTCCTAAAAATATCAAGCCTTTAATTGTTCTTAGTTGTTAAGGATATTTGGAAATATATGTCTAATTCAATCAACACGTAAAAAGAGGAAAATAATAGGCTACGTATCCGTAAAACACCTTGCAAATACCAATTACTATTCACCAAGTAAAAATGTAAAATACATAAAAAGTAAATTTTCTTGAAATGAAAGCTAAATGAAAGTAAAAGGGCTAAAATGTTATTTTAGAAACTATAAGGACCAAATGTGTCAAATTCAACCAACTAGTAACAACTTTTAACCAAACTAACAAACTTGCAAACTGATTTTATCAAAAATTAAAAGTAAAAGGATTGATAACTTGCAAACCCTAAAATAAGTGAGTTTAGCACTGAATTCACACAAGTACAAAACAACAAGGACCAAAGTGCAATTAACATGAAATGTTTAACCAAAACAGGTATAGCCAATTCAATAAGCTGGATTGAGCTTATTACTGGACCAAATCAACTCTGGTTTGTTTTAAAATGCTTAAAATCCAAAATGAGCTAGACTTGTACAAGGAATCAGCTTATAAGCTTGTAAATCACAAGATTGATTACTCTAATAAGCCAAGAATAAGCTAGAATGAAATTTAGACTTCCACAACTTGATTTTAATGCACAATCTTATTAATCAACTGAAAAGAAGACTGTAATGTCTTTAAAAACTGAAAATGGTTCACTAGATAACCCAGAATTTGAAATTAAGCTCAAATAATCTTATTTGACCAAGCATTGACCAAAAATTCCAAAAAACTGAAAATTTCCAAATATGCTCAAGACATGTTGGCAAAACGTTTTGTGAAAGAATAATTGCAAATTTATGAAGTGGAAATTGAGATACAAGAAAACAGTTTAGCCTTTATCTCAGAAACTTGCAAATGCTCATGTGCTTATCAATAAGCTGTTTTCTCATTCAAAACTTGAAACTGTATAATTTCCTTATACACACTGATACTTTGGATGTTGAACTACAATTGAGAAAAGGTTTGAGGCAAATCTATCTAGTAATAAAGGAATGCAAGTGAATTGAATTTGGCTAGTTTACTGATGAGCTAATGAAGAAACTTGACCCATACTTTTATTCTGCCAATTACCTTTTTGACTTAATTTTTTACCACAAAATCACCCAAAAGTGTTTACACTAATTAACCTAATGTAAATGAACACAATTCAACCAGTTAAACAAACTCTAACAACTAAAACTTATTAAATCCAAACACTACTTAAAATCAGTTATCAAACTTTAACAAAGGAAATTTTAGTTCAAGTGCAAGAAAGGTTATGACTCTTATCAGACTATGTTTAATATGTGAAATGAGAGATATTTGAACTAAAAACAAGCTTGCAAACACACTTAACCACAAAATGAACTCAATGACTAAAATCTGTTGAAATCACTTAACAGAAAGCAAGTAAACTAGGATTAAAGATGTAAAATCACTAAACAACTATCAAACCAACACAATTACTCTAAAATCAAGCTAAGCAAACATTCAGTTCAGCAAGTAAACTTTATACTAGGAATATAGCATGCAATTCAATTAAGGGGAACCAAAAACAGGATGCTTGACACCTTTTAGCAATAGGCCTCCTCTGATGGAGTAGATGTAAAACCCGCATGCTTTTACCATGAATAGTACCCTTACGATCATACGCACATGAATAGAACTTTCCTTTTATTGCACGTTTACATTTCATGAACTAGAATTACAAGTATTATGTACGTGTTATAACACGATAAGTATTTATTACGTATGAACACACGATAATTATTCCAATAATAATTATAATCACTAATATACGAACATGAGATCATGAATGTAAATTAATCACGAGCTAATATTACGTATGTATATATATTTATTATGAACACGAATAAATATATTAAGTCGCGAACAATAACTATTTTAATCACGTAAACACGACACGAGAACATGTAAATACTTAGAACACGAGAAAAACAACGGGTTTCCCCTTTGGGGGCCCACATACCACGAAATTAGGAAAAGGAAAGGGCCTAGCCCATTGGTTTTTACTAAACAAGAAAAAGGGAAAAACTTGTTTCATTATAACAAAAATTAGAAAAACTAAGAAACCCTAATTCTCCTTCTTCCTTCTCCTTTTGGCCACCACTTATAATCACCATGGAGGGGTGATTCGGTTTGATTTTGGGTTTTGGTTTATTGCAAGGATCATTAGTGTGTTCATCTCCTTTGATTCACGTGATTGGTATAACCTTTAATCTCTCTTCTTTTATGTTTTGATTTATTAATCACATAAAATCATGAATGTTTTTTATTAACTAATTAAAAACAAGATATAAACATGTTGTTTTGATCATGGGGTTGAATTAATATGATGATTTAGGGGTGTTTGTTTGTTGGCCGCCGCCTAAACCGAGCCCAATGGGGTCTCGGCTTGGCTTATATGCACACCACCGAGACCTTAAGGTCTCGGTTTGGTGATGATGTTGTCACGGCAGCAGCAAGGGGAAGAAACCCTAACCTAGGTCGGGGTATGGTGATGGTTATGGGTCCGGTTCATGGGTTTTAATCACGGGTCCGGTTCATGAATCATTTTTTTAAGGTTTATGATTTTACAAGTTATGTTTTTTTTTCAAGACTTAAATTAAATTAATTAAAAGCATGAACATGATTAAATTAAGTTACATGACTTAGGTTATAAATTTAATTATTAATTCATGAATATTAACCTAAGTATTTATTATTTAATTAGACTATATAATTAATTAATTATTAAAACCATGACTATAATTAATTAATTTACATGAGTTAGTTTATATTATTAATAGATAATAATACATGTTTTAACCTAAGTATTTTACCTTCATTTAATTAAAATCATGTTATATTTAATTAAATACTTTAACCTATAGTTTATTTAATTTACATGTAATAATTAATAAACTATACTATATAATCACATGACTTAGAATAATAATCAGAAAACACTTAAGCTTATATAATTAGCTTAATTATCCAGCTTATAATCTATTTATGGAAACTTTCTATTTTTAGAAACTTATTTAATTAAGGCAGCTAATCTATTTATGTAAACTTTCTATTTTTAGAAACTTATTTAATTAAGACAGCTAATCTATTTATGGAAACTATATATTTTTAGAAACTTATTTAATTAAGGCAGCTAATCTATTTTTAGGAAACCTGCTATTTTTAGAAAGTTACTTATTATTACACAACAAGTATAATAATAGATGAAATACAAGTAATACTTAATCTGAATAGACATAATGTACGATAAACACAGTATAAAGCTTAAATCAGTAAAACATGACATGAACATATAAAACAAGCTAAGACATGATATAAAATCAGTTACGTACTCAGTAATCAGATACTTATACATGTATGTATTTATGTAGCATTAGTGATACCGAAGTAGGACTCTCTTTCGTTCATCTTCTTCGTTCACTGGACATAAGGTAAGGATTCCCGTCCTTTCAGTATGGACACTCTTTCCTTATTAGGATTCCCCGTATGCAGCCAACTGTTTTCCCATAGTATAAGTTATATGTTTGATTGCTTATGTTTAATTAGAATACCTAAAGCCATATACATGCATGACCAGTTTCACCTAGTTATGGAGGTACCATAACCATAACACTAGAGGCACTGGTGTTATGACTTCCCCACGGTGGAGTGATTGCTCATAGCGTCCCTTCAACTTTTGGCCATATTATTATATTTATCATGTGGGGCGTATGGGTGCATCCTAGTTTACATATTTTCAGCAGATTATTCAGTGTGAATGTGGTGTGTGCCTTGCATCCTTTACAAGGAGCTGATCCCTCCTACCCAAACAAGTATATTAAATTAGAGGCAGCCCCTCTAATTTGGATGACGAGGTCACCCCTCCAAGTATTCATGCACATTGATAATTCATGACCTATATTGGCTAATGGTAAATATGTTAAACAGTTTTTACAAGATAAACATAAGGCTTTTCAAACTATAAAACCAGTTTTACTATGTTATACCAGTTTTCCATGACTTATACATTTCCGCTGCTATTAGTCTTATTTATGTTTCAGCCTTTCATGCTATGTCGTATATCCGTGCACTGAGCATTATGCTCAGCCGTTACTTTCCTTTCCATGTCCCAAAACGACATGTACCTAAAGTTAGACTCGAGCATTTGGAGGACGTGCATAGGATGGAAGCTGCCATGGACTTCTTCTCATTTTGCCTTCATATACTTATGCTTGTTTAGTCTTTCATTCATTTCATTTAATTTATTATGTTTTGGGCTTATGTTTGGGAACCGATGTTTGATTCCGGTTTTCCCTATGGTCATGTATGTTTTACTACATATTACCTTGCATGCTTTGATGACACGGCATAATCACGCGTGACATTCCATTTATCAAAATGGGGTGTTACAATTATGGTATCAGAGACCAAGGCTTTGACCTGTAGGCTCTAAAACTTGACATGTGACTAGTGGGTAGTCACCAGGAGCTTCCTAAGCCAACGTTTTTTTATTCCACGTATTGATGTTTTCAGCGCATTGTTGTTTTAACCATGATGTTTTCAGCACCTTGAGGTTTTAACCTTGATGTTTTCATCGATATTGTTTTACTAATATGGATGGACAATCGTCATTCATATTCAGTTATGTGTCGTTTCATGCATGATGTTCCTCGTGAACTATGGCTATTTGAACTGAACCCCAGTAGTTCATAATTAGTCACATAAAACTTTTTTCTGATAAGTTTTGACAGATGAGTATCATTTATTTATGTTTCATGTATCATTGTTGCAGGAATTATGACTAAGTAATGGTTGGTACATGACTGGCCCTATTTATTCGCATGTGCTTTTATCGGAACTTTTAACTTTGGGACCGACCCATAGGCGTCCCCTCGCCATGTCTTTTGTTTTGGGACTGACCCATAGGCGTCCCCTCGCACATATAAAAGTTTTTATAAACTACATCATGCATTCATGCACTGTTTTGATGAATAAAATTTTTCTCATTATTTATTGGCATAAAAATTTTCATGTCCCCTAATAAGTTAATATGTTTTTATGTCAAGTATGTTTTCATACCTTCATGGTTAACTTCAGTTTCATGCTGATTATGTTATATACTCCTTCATGTTAAGTTGTTTCATGTTTATTCATGATGATTCCGTCTTCATGTTGATTACGTCTTACGCCTCTTTTGTTATTTATGCTTTCATGCAAGATATTGTTGGATTTCATTGAATCCTGCTTTCATGATAGTCATGGTTGGTTTTCAATGATCATGCTTTCAGGCAAATCATCGTTGAATTTTGTGTAACCACACTTTAACGTTTCTCTATGCAACCAGAATGAGGTATATACTGGCATTGCCAGGTTATCATGATGGTTTTTCTAACCGTTTAACCGATTATAGTTCCTTTAAAATCATGACAAATGATCGACCCCATACCGATCATTTCCTGTGCATTCCATCTGTGCTCCATGTACCGTATTTCATGTGTATTACACGTACCTTAATCCATGTGTATTTCATTTGCAATACTTCACGAGTATTCGCTAGTCAATTTTGAATCATCTCAGGCGTATGTTCACTTGCTAATATTCTACAAGACTGCTGATGCCGCTCATAACTTGGAGATGTTACTAAAGGTTGATGATGCTGACGTTCGGAGACGCTACGAGATGCGGATGCTGTTCACAACCTGGAGATCCTACAAGACGAAGACAAAGGCGTTGGAGCAAAGCAATTGGACGAGAAGATGCTTTACCGTCAGACGATTTCCATCAATCATTGTCCCTAATTCTTAGTTACATGTCACACGTCATTCAGTTGTCGTTTCAGCCATATGAGTGCAAACCGGTACCAGCCGGCCACTCAGCTGAATAGTTACATGAATTACAATCATGAGAATGACCGTCATGCAACTGACAGATAAGACGAAAATAACAACTACTATGACAGCAACTATCCTAGCAATCGCAACTGAAGCTCCGACCGTGGACGTGATCAGAAATAAAAAGGATCAGTAGTCCAACCGATTCGCCAATTTTGGCATAATAACCTAATATTGTAGTTTTATTCGTTTCACATCTCGAGACACATGTCAAGACATCAGTCAAGACACATGTCTCATGTATATTTTCCGAAGACACATGTCAAGACACTAGTCATGACATATGTCATGCTTATATTTCCAAGACACGAGTCAAGACACATGACTCACGTCTAATTATGGAACATTTCTAAGAAATTCAGGGTACCCTCCAAGGGTATATACATTTTATTATGCCATGTATTAATCAGGCCACAAGAATTTCAGTACCATTACCGGTGCATCAGTGAGAACTGTCACGTTGTCGATCACACTTTAATTTCTTTCACCATATTTCATATATTCATGACCATGAAGGACGTCATTAGTATTCCCCATGCATACGAAGGTTTTCCTTCAGCCTAATGATGAGATCCAAGCTGCTAACGCATTACCTCGGTCAGGCACGAGCTGAAATTAATCCTAATCACGGACTACAAGCAGCACACGCTGCTACGATTCATGATTTTGTACAGTAATGTGCAGGCTCCTGCATACATTCAGCATGGTTTTCCATTAGGAAAATCTGTACAAATTATCTATGCTTCTCAAGCACGTGCCTTGTTAGCCATGACTGCTAAAATTTTCTAGCTGTCAGTTAAGACACGACCACTGAAGTTTCTTTACGCATAATCAGCCGATTATATCAAAATCTTCCAATAGATTTTAGCAGAACCCTCGAGGAGGAGGACGGTAACATGAGATTATGTGTTGACCACCGTCGATGTAAACCATTCACCATCCATAACCGTTATTCTCCTCCACGTATTGAAAACATGTCCAAATTGATTTAGGGTGTTAATCACCTTTCTAAGATCGGACTTATGATCATGCTGCCAACAGTGACGAGAGAAAGAGCAGAACATTTCCATGACGGCTATCTGTACACGACTCGGTCATGCTCGATTCTTGATTTTATACTAGTCTCATAGGTGCTCCAGCAACATTATGGACTTAATAAATTGAGTTTCCATGAACTCATAAACAAATTCATAAGTGTTTTCATCTATGACAACCTAACTTTCTCTAAGTCGGGAGAAGAGCAGGAAGACCATATTTTCTCTATGTTGCAAATCCTACGATAGGAGAAATTTCACCCTGAAATTTTTCAATATAAATACTGGTTGATTACAGTGACACGCTGAATCACGTGAATTCTCACGGTTAATCTTACCATGACTCAGTTCATGCATAAAGGAGAGAACCCTACACTACGTTAGGTGTTCTAAGAAAATCCTACGCTATGAGAAGTCTAATTTCGGAGAATTATAGTTCCACAAATTTCTACGTATCAAGTTTCTACGAAGCAAGATACAGTTATGTTCATATCTAAGTACCTGACATACCAACATGCTAAGATAGAACACGAACATACTAAGATGTTTCGCCACCAAGAGATATTGTAAACATAAATGGGACAAGATCTCCATGGATTTTGGTCACCAGATTAACGCAAACTGAAGAAGCAAGATGCTATCTGGATTATTGCCAACAGTTTGATCAATTCTGTAGAATCCTTACATCCGTACGGATTTCAGAACAAACAGATTGATCGGACATGTTCCAGCCAAGGCTCATCTGATCACTTGGTAATCCGTCAGATATTGGGTCAGACAAAGGTTCGCATTTGTGCTCCTTATTTACGCTCACGTCCTTATTCTAATTCCACAATTTGCTTTCACGCTCATGTTCATGACACTATTCACGTTCATGATCGTATCTTGTCTTACGATTTTACGTTCATCATCGTTCTGGGAAGCTTTGCAAGAACTGAAGAGACCAGACTCAAGTTTAGTATAACTCCCTATCCTCAGACAGACGTTTCACGTCACATTCCATGTTTCACCTTATAGCGTTTGGCGTTACCACCGCAGTTGTATTCCATGTTCACGATATGTTTCACATGTCATATTCATTCCACGTTCCTCATATCACGTTCACGATATGTTACATGTATCATGGAGCACGATATGTTTACTCATACTACACTCACCATATCTCCACGTATCACGTTCAAAATTTTTCACGTATCGCGTAAAATTTTTTTCACGTACTACGTTTCAATATGTCTCGTGCATTCGTTGCTAATTATCAGATAAGTTAGATTGTTTTGCACCATAACGTTTCGGTTACCCTTGCACGTTAAAACTTATTTCCTCGATCGTATTCAGGGGATCAATCTTATGGAGATGACAAAGAACTCTTTGTGTTTTCAAGTCAAGGTCAGGAGGACCAAGATTTAACATTGTGTCAAGATCTTGAGAAGAAACCATTCCAAGCGGGAGGCCACATGGAAATGGATAAGTTCATCCGGACTTCTTATCCGTTTTCTCTTATTGATGAGATATGTCCTTTCAGTCACGTCGCGTTCCTTGTCCTTTCAGTCACGTCACGTTCCATGTCCTTTCAAGACATGTCACGTTCCACGTTCCCTTATACCATGTCATCTTCATGTCATTTTATCGTACATACCCTCTCAGTTTGATTCGGGTATGTTCCTCTGTCAGTTTACGTTATCTATAATTCGGGGACGAATTATTCTTTTTAGGGGGAAGAGTTGTAAAACCCGCATGCTTTTACCATGAATAGTATCCTTACGATCATACTTACATGATTAGAACTTTCCTTTTATAGCACATTTACGTTTCATGAACTAGAATTACAAGTATTACGTAAATAATTAGAACACGGGAAAAACAACGGGTTTCCCCTTTGGGGGCCCACATACCACGAAATTAGGAAAAGGAAAGGGCCTAGCCCATTGGTTTTTACTAAACAAGAAAAAGGGAAAAAACTTGTTTCATTATAACAAAAATTAGAAAAACTAAGAAACCCTAATTCTCCTTCTTCCTTCTCCTTTTGGCCGCCAATTATAATCACCAAGGAGGGGTGATTCGGTTTGATTTTGGGTTTTGGTTTATTGCAAGGATCGTTAGTGTGTTCATCTCCTTTGATTCACGTGATTGGTATAACCTTTAATCTCTCTTCTTTTATGTTTTGATTTATTAATCACATAAAATCATGAATGTTTTTGATTAACTATGTAAAAACAAGATATAAACATGTTGTTTTGATCATGGGGTTTAATTAATATGATGATTTAGGGGTGTTTGATTGTTGGCCGTCGCCTAAACCGAGCCTAAGGGGGTCTCGGCTTGGCTTATATGCACACCAACGAGACCTTAAGGTCTCGGTTTGGTGATGATGTTGTCACGGCAGCAGCAAGGGAAAGGAACCCCGACCTAGCTCGGGGTATGGTGATGGTTACGGGTCTGGTTCATGTGTTTTAATCACGGGTCCGATTCATGAATCATTTTTTTTAAGGTTTATGATTTTACAAGTTATGTTATTTTTTTCAAGACTTAAATCAAATTAATTAAAAGCATGAACATGATTAATTTAATTTACATGACTTAGGTTATAAATTTAATTATTAATTCATGAATTTTAACCTAAGTATTTATTATTTAATTAGACTATATAATTAATTCATTATTAAAACCATGACTATAATTAATTAATTTACATGACTTAGGTTATATTATTAATAGATAATAATACATGTTTTAACCTAAGTATTTTACCTTTATTTAATTAAAATCATGCTATATTTAATTAAATACTTTAACCTATAGTTTATTTAATTTAAATGTAATAATTAATAAACTATACTATATAATCACATGACTTAGAATAATAATCAGAAAACACTTAAGCTTATACAATTAGCTTAATTATCCAGCTTATAATCTATTTATGGAAACTTTCTATTTTTTGAAACTTATTTAATTAAGGCAGCTAATCTATTTATGTAAACTTTTTATTTTTAGAAACTTATTTAATTAAGGAAGCTAATCTATTTATGGAAACTTTCTATTTTTAGAAACTTATTTAATTAAGGCAGCTAATCTATTATTAGGAAACCTGCTATTTTTAGAAAGTTACTTATTATTACACAACAAGTATAATAATACATGAAATACAAGTAATACTTAATCAAAATAGACAGAATGTACGATAAACACAGTATAAAGCTTAAATCAGTAAAACATGACATGAACATATAAAACAAGCTAAGACATGATATAAAATCAGTTACGCACTCAGTAATCAGATACTTATACACGTATGTATTTATGTAGCATTAGTGATACCGAAGTAGGACTCTCTTCCATTCGTCTTCTTCGTTCACTGGACATAAGGTACGGATTCCCGTCCTTTCAGTATGAACATTCTTTCCTTGTTAGGATTCCTCGTATGCAACCAACTGTTTTCACATAGTATAAGTTATATGTTTGATTGCTTATGTTTAATTAGAATACCTAAAACCATATACATGCATGACTAGTTTCACATAGTTATGGAGGTACCATAACCATAACACTAGAGGCACTAGTGTTATGACTTCCCCACGGAGGAGTGATTGCTCGTGGCGTCCCTTCAGCTTTTGGCCATATTATTATATTTATCATGTGGGGCGTATGGGTGCATCCTAGTTTACATGTTTTCAGCAGATTATTCAGTGTGAATGTGGTGTGTGCCTTGCATCCTTCATAAAGAGCTGATCCCTCCTACCCAAACCAGCATATGAAATTAGAGGCAGCCCCTCTAATTTGCATGACGAGGTCACCCCTCCAAGTATTCATGCACATGGATAATTCATGACCTATATTGGCTAATGGTAAATATGTTAAACAGTTTTTACAAGATAAACATAAGGCTTTTCAAACTATAAAACCAGTTTTACTAACTTATACCAGTTTTATGGACTTATACATTTCCGCTGCTATTAGTCTTATTTATGTTTCAGCCTTTCATGTTATGTCGTATATCCGTGCACTGAGCGTTATGCTCAGCCGTTACTTTCCTTTCCATGTCCCAAAACGGCAGGTACCTAAAGTTAGACTCGAGCATTTGGAGGACGTGCATAGGATGGAAGCTGCCACGGACTTCTTATCCTTTTGCCATCATATACTTATGCTTGTTTAGTCTTTCATTCATTTCATTTACTTTATTATGTTTTGGGATTATCTTCGGGAACCGATGTTTGATTCCGATTTTCCCTATGGTCATGTATGTTTTACTACATATTACCTTGCATGCTTTGATGACACGTCATAATCACGCGTGACATTTCATTTATCAAAATGGTGTGTTACAGTAGAGGAGCGTTGAGCTCTCTAATCACACTTCCTTCAACCCAAATCAACTAATATCTACAACCAATTCACCTCCAAAAGCTGTCTCTGATCTAATCAACTATCAATCTTCAATTCTGCTACAATAGGACTGGAAATGAGCTAATAATGCTGAATCAAGCTGAAAAACTCCAAAGCAACTCAAACAAACTTCATTGAACAACTATGATCAATGAAATAACTGGTATGTGTATGATTCAGCAATGTAGGTAAGATTGTAGGAGAGAATTGAATTAAATTGAACTGAATTTGTATTGATGAAGGGAAGTTTGTTACAAGTAGGTTATAACTGTCTAACTACCTCTCAAGTGTGTGTCAAACACTTAAGAGAAGCTAACTAACTGAAAGTCTAACTAGAATTGAGAGAAAATATGAAAGTGTGTGTTTTTTCACACTTTAAGCTACATGTTACAAATGAGGCCCTATCTCCTATTTATAGAGCTAGAAATGAGAAGTTGTTGGAGAGTATGACCTGTCTTGGCCAATGGGAGAGTGCCATGTGTCATGAACTGGTTAATTGCAAATTCGTCTTCAAGAACACAAAAGGGGATTTTTAATCCATTGATTCTAAGTCTAATTGGGTTGTAGGGTTGGATTCGTCCTTCAATTGAGAGTTTTTTTCATGTAGAAAACTTGTCCTGAAATGCAGTGTAGCTGAAGCTTGATTCTGGGCTTGTTGCTTGAAGAAGTTGTCACGTGGCTTGAGTTGATTGGGTTTTAAAGGGTCACACGGATTGATAGATTTTTCATTAAATGAATATTGGCTGGTGGTTTCTGATTGGATGAGAAGAAGTAAGTGCGCCCAATGTACAGATTTGGTAATTTAATGAGAAAATGAGTTAGTGGCCAGCTGGCGTCTCATTTGGCAATCCAAACCTTTATTTTCTTGCATTCTCATTGGTGGACAAGGGTAACACACGGATTAAAACCAAATTTGATATATTTTTATCACTTTCAGCCCTTGAACTTTGGCAGAATACACATTTGAGCTCTCTTCTTCATTTCTTTGGCAATTTCAGTCCTTGGTCTTTAACAGATTCTACAAATTAGCTCCTTTCTTCATTCCTTTGGCAAATTAAGTCCTTTGACTTGCATTCTTGAATATTTAAGTCCCTTGACTTGGATGACTTGAAGGTTGACTAGGTTTGACTTTAATCTTGACTTTTTCCAAAATTACATTTAAGTCCCTCAACTTTTGAACATTGTCAAGATAGGTCCTTTTCTTCAAAAGGCTTGTCATCTTTGATCCTTCTCTTGTCTTTTCATCATAAATGAGCTTGATTTTCACTTGTTTACTTGAAATTGTATCCTTGTTACCTATTAAAGCACAAACACAAAACATACCACATAATACCGCTTTATAGCACAAAAGTTAGGTATTTTCTATGTGTTTTAGGGTGATTTGTTGACTTATTGATATGAGATTTTGCTCATATCAAATCCCCTACGCTTGATCATTGCCACGACCTCATGCAATGCTATATTTTAAAGCACAAATTTACATTTTTCTTATAATTGACCCACCTTGGCCATTATGGAATGCTTTTACACTACTCTACTCTATATGATGCATGATTTTGATTTTGTACAATGCAATGCAAAGGAAATCGATTCTATTTATATATTTTTTATTTTTCATAAATGGTTTTGATAGAAAAACTCATAAAGAAATCAATGACTTAGATTAGGGCTTTTGGTACCATGAACACTTATCACCCTCAAGTGTCACTTTCCCCATACCAAGCTTAGAAATGGGATCATTGTATTTAAAAGTAAAAGGTGCATCAACTTATTCATGAAAATTAAATGTGGAACCGGTTATTATTTGATCAAATTGCTTGAGAGCAAATTTGTCATTATTTAAAGCGTGAAATATAAGAAATGCAAAATCCATAAATAAGGAAGTATGGTTTTAATCCTAAGTAGTCCTCTTATCCATTACTCGAAAAACCGCCCACAAATAATATAAGTCCGACTCAAGAATAATAAGTCACTCACCTTATGTGTAAGATTCTTATGTCATGCATTAATAAGTAGCTACACACTCGCTAAGGAAAGAAAAATAAAACTCACGCAATAATTTACATCCGCCGCCTTTTTGGGACTTTGGATCTTCAATCCCGCAACCCGTCAAGGTAATATTAGATTGGAGAAACTATCAAATCCCCGCAACCCGTCAAGGTAATATTGGAATTTATTAGTTACTATAATTAACACTTCACTGTCCCTCTTGGGAGTCTTGTATAATTATTTTTTTTTTTTTTTTTTTTCTAGCCACTAATTATTTCAAGTCGCTCTTATTTTTTTATTCCTCACAAAGAAAGTTGAAAAGAATAAAAGGAAAAACACCCGCTAAGTATTAAGCATGACACAATTCTAGTAGATATAAAACGTTCTAACTTAGAATCCTAAGACGAACTTATACCAACCATGAATTATTAGTCAAAAATGCATAAGAGACTACAAACCGATTAAAACCGTTCTTGATTATTTATTATCATATATACATGCGAAGAAATTAGAGGTAAAGAAAGAGAATGGATTAGCCACACGTAATTGTCATGAAGTTTATCTAGCCCTTTTATACTTACTTCAACTCTATCATCTCCCATTCTCCACAAATTTAAAGTCTCAAATAATGATAGTCGTGGATGCTTAGCCTAATAGACCAATGAAGGACTACATGGTTAAGGATACTTGCTAGAGAATGCTTAGATTAGCAAACTCGGGTTGAGTCAAAGTATCCATGGCTGGCCTAATATGTCAAAGAAGTCTAAATTTTTTAAACCATATCCTTTATTTTTATTTTATTTTATATATTTTGATGAAAAACAAAAGAAGAAGTATATACAATGCAAATGTGTTAAGCCAATGAAAAATATTTAATGCAAAAATTATAAATGCATATTTTTGGTGGACAAAGTAGATAAAAAATTTGAAAAATGTTTGAAAATTAATTTTCCAAGTTATCATGAAGTCAATAACAAATTCTAGGTAAGGTCACTTCGATAGAAGACCCCCCTACACTTAAGCTAAACATTGTCCTCAATGTTTAAAAGCATAGGAGTAAAAACTCCCCTACACTTATGACAATGAATAGACTTTGCTTAACCCAAGCTAAGGAAAGATCAACTATAATGAATTCATTTTTAAGCACAATGAGACTATGAAAATTCACAATAGTAACGAAGTGAACCGGATACAAGGGCCTCCTCTATAAGCTCCAATGCACGTGATGAGAGAGCAACCCTAAAACAACATAAAAACAACATGAAGACAAAAAGAAGGTCTCCCCTACACTTCTCATCAACTCTATATCCTTATTGCTATCATACCACACTCTAAGTCTAAAAACTCTAAACCTACTTATTCAAGCTTGATTTATGGAGTCTCTATCTCGACTCATCCCACACTTAAAAGTGTCTAAAACCTATAATGGAGAACAAAAGTTTTGCCCTTTTTAAGAAAAATCTCCATGATAAGGTAAAGCAAGTTTTCAATTATCAAAACTCCATAAACATCCCCCCGGATCAAATACATAATTACCATCCCACTTATAATACAATCCAACAACTAACTTCCCAAGCAATGGTGAAAAGAGTGAGGTGTTGTTCTCCAAAATGGTTGCCCATATGTTCTTCAAAAGGTGATAAGGTGATACTCTTAAATCTCTCACAAGTTTTCCTTTTATTGCATCAGGCGGATATTGAGATGGTTTAGCAAGCTCTATACCAGGATCAAAAATCCGTTCCTTGATGGAAAAACAGCAAGTGGTGGTTGCCTTAGAAGATTCTCCCTTGTAGATCACATGGCGAGAGAAAGGTTATAGAGTAATGGGTTACAACAAGCTCTTTGAAGGGACCATCATGACTTGTTTTCCTTTTTCACTTTGAAAGGGTAAGGTGGTCAAGGAAGAAGGTAAAGGATCTTCATGTAATAGAGAATCTAGAAAGAGTATGTCCCCTCCTCATCAATATAACCAAGAGTGTACTCAAAGGGTATATCAACCTCTAAAAACTCATCACTCTCATCCATGATAGAATCCTCCTCATCACCATAAACATCATAGATTGGTATATCAAATATTGGTGACTCCTTAAAACTCAAAGAAGTGTAATCATCAAAGAATGAAGAGTCACAGGTGGAGAGCTCATCATCACTATAATCATCATATGTTGGTGTATCACAAAGAAGAGGGTCATCATCAATAAAATCCTCATTGGTGTCTTCATCATGGTGAAAAAGTGGGATATCATATGATGGTTCAAAGAGAGGATTGGAATGAATCACAAAATCACCAAAGTTAAGCTCTTGAAGTCCATGAAAATCCAAGGATGAGGTAATACAGGCAATAGTTTCAACATAAGGAAGGTCATAATCTCCACTTTGAGCAAGCTTCATAAAAATATTCATCACAAACTTCATCAAGGATATCATCTTGAGTTTCCTCCTCATTAAAAACATCAATATGCTTCACCGTTTCGGGCTCATTAGATTTCTTTGACAACTTATCCATGTTAAACACAACTCTTTCATCTCCTACCCTCATTGTAAGTTCACCTTCCGCTATATCTATAAGAGTCCGACACGTTCTCAAAAATGGCCTACCAACAATCAAAGGAACTCTCAGATCCATATCATAATCAACCACCACAAAATCCACGGGAAAGGTAAATTTATCAACCCCAACAAAAACATCCTCCGCAATTCCCACCGGATAAGCTATGGTACGGTTGGCCAACTCAAGAGTCATCCTAGTAGGAGTGAGCTCGGGAAGTGAAAGTCTTTTCCAAACCAATAATGGCATTATATTTATGCTTTCCCCTAAATTCGCTACTGCCATGCAATTTTCCACCCCCATGAAATTGCAAGGAATCAAAAACCTCATGGATCTCCAAGCTTAGTAGGCAACTTCTTAAGCAAAACCGCGGAACAATTTTCATTTAAGGAAGAATTAGGCAAATCCACCAATTTCTCCTTGTTAGAAAGAAGGTCCTTGATCATTTTAGCAAACTTAGGCATATTGGCTAAGGCTTCCGCAAAGGAGATGTTTATGTTGAGTTGCTTGAACATCCTCAAAAAGTTTAAGACTTGTATATCATCCTTGTTCTTAAGCTTTTCCTTTCTCAATCTTGATGGGTATGTGAGACTTAGTTTTGGTTGAGATTGAGTTGTTGATGAAGGATTTTCTTTGTTGGGTTCTTCATTGATGGGTGTGGAAGTTAAAGGAGTAGGAGGTGTAGATGTTGAGGTTGTAGAACATGAAGGTGTTGATGTTGATGACTTATCACAAGGTGGAACCATAGTAGGATTTACCAAAGTAGGTTTGGGTGGTGAAGGATCATGTTTTCTTTCCACTTCTTGTTGTGATAGCATTGACATTAGCCCTTGGGTTTGTTTGTGTGTTTGAAGGTAGAGCCCCTTGTGGCCTTTGATTAAGAAGCATCATAAACTTTTTGTTTGTTTCCTCATGCATTTCCCTCATTCTTTTCTCATTAGCTTGGAACCTCCTTTCATTCTCTTAATTCATTTTGTGAAGAAGCTCAATGGTGTTAAAATCATGTGGCACATTCCCTTGAAAACCTTGGGGTTGGAAAGGTGGAGGTTGATTGTAAAACCCTTGGTTGTTGCCTTGAAAGTTATTTCCTTGATTGTGAAAGGTATTCGGTCCTCTAAAGTTATTTTATCCTTGGTAACTTGGCCTAGGACCTTGATTTCTTTGTAAAAATTGAGGAGAATTGTTTTGAGTTTGAGTTGGTGGTTGGGGTGGAAAGCCGGGTGGAGCAAGGTAGTTATTTGACTTGTAAGAGAGATTGTTTTTATTGATGTTTGGTTTGAAATGCTCTCTATGTTCTTCTTGGTAAGCATAACATTCGCCTTGGTAACCTTGAACTTGTCACATTGTTGGTAAGAATGAGGACCTCCACAAGTCTCACATGAAAGAGCAATAACATTCACGTCATTGGTGGAATTCTTGTTCAAGGAGATTTCCCAAAATTTCATGCGTGTTGGTCATAATATCAAGCTTTTGAGAGATAATATTTTCTAATTGCGGAGGAACACTCTCTTGCACCACATGGACTCTCTCATCAAATTGTGTGTTAGTTTGCACCATGGATTTAGTCTCAATAATGTCCCATGCTTCTTGAATTGATTTGGAAAGAATATTCCCACCCGCGGAGGAGTTTAGGGAATCTTGATGATGTGGTATTAATCCATTGTATAAAGATTTGATTTAGTGAACCTAATTGAATCCATGATTAGGGCATTTTCTTAATAACTCCTTGAACTCTTCCCATGCATCACTAAAGCTTTAGCTAGGTTTTTGTTGAAATCCAATAATTAGGTTTCTCAAAGTCGTAGTCTTAGATGGGGGAAAGAACTTGTTCAAAAACTTCTTAGTGAAATCATCCCAAGTAGTAATGATCTTAGGTGGTTGTGTATCAAGCCAATACTTAGCATTGCCTTCTAAGGAGAACTGGATCAAGATTAACTTAATGGCATCATGGGGAACTCCATTGTACTTAATGGTGTTGCAAAGAGATAGAAACTTCTTGATATGATCATGTGGATTATCACTAGGTCTCCCCAAAAATGGTGTGTTTGAAACCAAGCAAATCATAGATGTCTTAAGCTCAAAGGTATTTGCGGGAATCTCGGGTATAACAATAGCATCGGCATATCCTTGCACATTGGATTGTAGGTGCTCCATCAAAGGTCGATTGTCAACGGCGGCCATCGCTTCTTGTGTGATGATCAAAGCATGATTATCGGGATCGGCTTGATGGACGGTGTTGTTTTTACTCTTTCTCTTTTTCTTCCTTTTAGGAGGAAGGGGTTGTACACCAAATGGTATTTGTGCATGCCCGCGGGTGAGCACGCAATTCAAATCAAGGAGTGAGAGAGAAGCTCTCGTTCGACTTTGAAGAAGAAGGGATTATCCATTTCGAGATTCAATAAGTAATATCCATAAGAAAGTATAGTATACGTAAGTACTACTTGGGTGCAAGACCCCCAATCAAGCTTTCCTTTTTAGAATACGCACTAGTGAACGGGGGGTTAGGTGGCGCGAAGCACTTAAGTACCTAATAACCCTTAGACGTCATTTTATAGCACGTCGCCTTTCTATTCACTTTGTAGTTTGTATTCTTAGAATTCTTCCCTATTGGAAGTATTTATCTATTCTTCCTTAATTAAATTTGATCGATACACGTGTCAAGGACCGGAACGCTCCCGAACACGGTGTATTGCAAAAGCAATACTTATGGAAATATGTGTATTTAATATTCGTATACGTATACGTATCTACATATAATAATATAGAGAAAATATTTTTGTATTTATTAGGTTTTTAAATAAAATACTATATGTACGTAAAAACCGATGAAATCCAATAATATATATTTTTGGTTGCAATCTCTTAGGAAAAAGATTGCTTTTTAAATTTTTTATTTTTTTTTGTCTATTCTTTAGGAAAATAATTGATTTTGTTATTTTTTAGTTTTTTATATTTATATTTTTTATTTTTTTAAGTTTTTTATTTATGATACGTAAAAATAACATTCACGAGGTGAACGGATCCCAAAATCCAATCGAAACCGTCAATCAATAGTCTCTCGTAATGTCATGAACCGGCATCGGCGCCATTTGAAATTGAGTATTTTGAAGTTCGTTTATTCTCGATTTTTGACAAACTGAAAGTCCTAAAAATATCAAGCCTTTAATTGTTCTTGGTTGTTAAGGGTATTTGGAAATCTATGTCTAATTCAATCAACACGTACAAAAAAGAGGAAAATAATAGGCTACGTATTCGTAAAACACCTTGCAAATACCAATTACTATTCACCAAGTAAAAATGTAAAATGCATAAAAAGTAAATTTGCTTAAAATGAAATCTAAATGAAAGTAAAAGGGCTAAAATTTAATTTCAGAAACTATAAGGACCAAATGTGTAAAATTTAACCAACCAGTAACAACTTTTAACCAAACTAACAAACTTACTAACTAATTTTATTAAAAATTGAATGTAAAAGGACTGATAAATTGCAAACCCTAAAAACAAGTGAGTTTAGCACTGAATTCACACAAGTACAAACAACAGGGACCAAAGTGCAATTAACATGAAATGTTTAACAAAAACGGTTATAGCCAATTCAATAAGCTGGATTGAGCTTATTACAGGACCAAATCAACTCTGGTTTGCTTTAAACTATGCTCAAGACATGTTGGCAAAACGTTTTGTGAAAGAAAAATTGAAAATTTATGAAGTGGAAATTGAGATACAAGAAAACAGTTTAGTCTTTATCGCAGAAACTTGCAAATGCTCATGTGCTTATCAATAAGCTGTTTTCTCATTCAAAACTTGAAACTGTATAATTTCCTTATACACACTAATACTTTGGATGTTGAACTACAATTGAGAACATGTTTAAGGCAAATCCATCCAGTAATAAAGAAATGCAAGTGAACTGAATTTGGCTAGTTTACTGATGAGCTAATGAAGAAACTTGACCCATACTTTTATTCTGCCAATTACCTTATTGACTGAATTTTTGACCACAAAATGAACCAAAAGTGTTTACACTAATTAACCTGATGTAAATGAACATAATTCAACTAGTTAAACAAACTCTAACAACTAAAACTCATTAAATCCAAACACTAATTCAAATCACTTATCAAACTTTAACAAAGGAAATTTTAGTTCAAGTGCAAGAAAGGTTATGACTCTTATCAGACTATGTTTAATATGTAAAATGAGAGATATTTGAACTAAAAACAAGCTTGCAAACACACTTAACTACAAAATGAACTCAATGACTAAATTCTGATGAAATCACTTAACATAAAGCAAGTAAACTAGGATTAAAGCTGTAAAAACACTAAACAACTATCAAACCAACACATTTACACTAAAATCAAGCTAAGAAAACATTCAGTTCAGCAAGTAAACATTATACTAGGAATGTAGCATGCAATTCATTTAAGGGGAACCAAAAACAGGATTCTTGACACCTTTTAGCAATAATCCTCCTCTAATGGAGTAGAGGAGGGATGAGCTCTCTAATCACACTTCCTTCAACCTAAATCAACTAATATCTACAACCAATTCACCTCCAGAAGCCATCTCTGATCTAATCAACTATCAATCTTCAATTCAGCTACAACAGGACTGGAAATGAGCTAGTAATGCTGAATCAAGTTGAAAAACTCCAAAGCAACTCAAAAAAACTTTATTGAACAACTATGATCAATGAAATCACTGGTATGTGTATGATTCAGTAATGTAGGTAAGATTGTAGGAGAGAATTGAATGAAATTGAACTGAATTTGTATTGATGAAGGGAAGTTTGTTACAAGTAGGTTATAACTGTCTAACTACCTCTAAAGTGTGTGTTAAACACTTGAGAGAAGCTAACTAACTGAAAGTCTAACTAGAATTGATAGAAAATATGAAAGTGTGTGTTTTTCACACTTTAAGCTACATGTTACAAATGAGGGCCTATCTCCTATTTATAGAGCTAGAAATGAGAAGTTGTTGGAGAGTATGACGTGTCTTGGCCAATGGGAGAGTGCCAGGTGTCATGAACTGGTTAATTACAAATTCGTCTTCAAGAACATAAAAGGGGATTTTTAATCCATCGATTCTCAGTCTAATTGGGTTGTAGGGTTGGATTCGTCCTTCAATTTAGAGTCTTTTTCATGTAGAAAACTTGTCCTGAAATGCAGTGTAGCTCAAGCTTGATTCTGGGCTCGTTGCTTGAAGAAGTTGACACGTGACTTGAGTTGATTGGGTTTTAAAGGGTCACACAGATTCATATCTATTTTGGATAAAATGAATATTGGTTGGTGGCTTCTGATTGGATGAGAAGAAGTAAGTGCGCCCACTGTACAGATTTGGTCATTTAATGAGAAAATGAGTTAGTGGCCAGCTGGCGTCTCATTTGGCAATCCAAACCTTTATTTTCTTGCATTCTCATTGGTGGACAAGGGTAACACACGGATTAAAACCAAATTTGATATATTTTTGTCACTTTCAGCCCTTTAACTTTGGCAGAGTATACATTTGAGCTATCTTCTTCATTTCTTTGGCAATTTCAGTCCTTGGTCTTTAACAGATTCTTCATTTTAGCTCCTTTCTTCATTCCTTTGGCAAATTGAGTCCTTTAACTTGCATTCTTGAATATTTAAGTCCCTTGACTTGGTTGACTTGAAGGTTGACTAGGTTTGACTTTAATCTTGACTTTTTCCAAAAATGCATTTAAGTCCCTCAACTTTTGAACATTGTCAAGATATGTCCTTTTCTTCAAGTGGCTTGTCATCTTTGATCATTCTCTTGTCTTTTCATCATAAATGAGCTTGATTTTCACTTGTTTGCTTGAAATTGTATCCTTGTTACCTACTAAAGCACACACACAAAACATACCACATAATATTGCTTTATAGCACAAAAGTTAGGTATTTTCTATGTATTTTAGGGTGATTTGTTGACTTATTGATATGAGATTTTGCTCATATCAATAACCCAAACCTGTGTTTCCATATCTTATAGTAAACATGTGACTCCAAAACTCACGGCTATAATGAGTGGACCTGAAAACTCGCGGCTATAATGAGTAGTCTCTTGATAAAAATAATCCTCACACTAACAAAGTGAGGCACATACTGTAGCAAATACGAGCATAGAGCATCTTAAGAAAAATCTCATACCTTTGCTACCTTTTTATCAAGTCCGTTATCACAACTATAGATGATCTTCAGTGTCTGTTCTCCATGATTTAAAGATAAAACACAAACCCGCGAAAATCTTCTTCGAACATCAAACTTATCATAAGAATTCTTCCCCTTAATCATATGCTCCTTCTAAAAATATCTGACCCATAAATATTAAAATGATATAATGTATAAAAACGGAGATCCCATGTACCTTCGTCTGTAAATACCTTGTTTTGTGTGCCAAAACATAACCAATTTTCCAAACACCGGCATTTCCTTTGTCGTCCAATAACCTTCAATGTCCAATATCTTTACCATATGTATTGTCCAATATCGGACAATACTTGTCAGTGCTTTAGACAATGTATCTCGGACAACACATGTCAGCGCTTTCTGTCAGCGCCTGACCTATTACTGTCAGCGTCTCCTATTCAACCACTGACACCTCTTGCGACAACAACTTCTTGTCAGTGGGTAATATCTTTGTATAATCGTATATATCACTAAATTAAACCATGATCTTCATGCATAAAAAATGCCTAAAAAATAGGAAGAGAAATTGATCTACACGTCTTTTACCCACAAATCAAGCAGCCATCATAACACGTGATATTCACCATCAGGATAATCATATTCCTACAAAGAAGGATTTTTCTTGTAACACATATGTATATATGCAACGTGATATCTTACCATAATATTCTGCCCATGAATTGACAGCCTGTAATACCTTTTTCTGTAACTTCCACGTGTTTCTTTGTACATCACGTGACTATCATCATATGTCCAAATCAAGAGTAATATTCATACTTGTCTCCTTGGACCAAAGAAAATGTCACGATCTGCTTTGGTTGACATATACAAGTGAGATATAAATAAATCACATACAAAAATACAACTCTCTTGTCTTCACGTGAAGAGCTTTTGTTTTTCTTGTATCTTTTTGCAATCTTCGTACGAACACACCATCACCAACCCAAAGCAAAAGTTGCATCCCATTCGCCCTTTTCTTAGAAACAGGATACCCAACTGTCACTTTCATCACAGCCAATAAAACATCACGCAACCATCTTAGACCAATCTAAGGTTTTGAGTAAAACCCTAAAACAGAAATCTGTAAATCATCATGGCTTCATATCTTTTCTGTTTATAAACGATCTAGGGTTTGTAAAAACTCTAAACCCGAATTTAAAGCAAAACAAAAATTTTGAACATCACAACTGCTGCCAACTTCGACATACATTAACTTTTTCTTGAAGATAGATCTGGACAATCCCTCTGGTGAATATCTAGATATATGTGTGTAGAACACACATAAAAAATTTCGTGACGATCCAACGGTTCAAAAAAAAGTTATGGTCTTCTGAATACTACTGCGCACACAAAACCGCCCAGAAAAACCCTAGACGGATTTTTCTTTTCTTCTCAAAACACGAACACCTTGTTGGTCCTAGAATCACGAGCCACGAGGCTCTGATACCAACTGTGTAAACCTTAGTTTCCTCAGATCTTTAAGCAACTACGCATAATCATTGATCATATGATATCAATCATAGCGGAAAAGAACAATGATTACTAGCAAAACGTCTTCACTCAGTTCAGGTGGTTCGAGTGTGCACTTAGCACAAATGGCTAAGGAAACAGATGACTCTATTCCAAATGTTTCCTCTTCTTGTGATGTATCTTTGGACCTTGCAGCTAAGGCTGTAACAATTAATGGTATGCAACCGTGTAATCTACATGAGGTTTTGAAATTATTTGGTGTAACGATTTGCACGGTTGGTGATGCGGGTGAATTTATGCATGAATTAAGAATGAAGAAACATCCTTTGTGGGAATTGATCTCACATGACCGTGCTAAAGAAATTCTGGAATTGCTTTGCAAATTTGAAGCTGATATGGTTACGTCTACTAATGGAGGTATTAATGCAGTCTCTTCTTCGTTTAATTCTGATAATGTCTGTGAAGGGGTTAATATTTCTATTCCTAAGAAGGTTGTTGAAAAAGTAAATACTCGCTACCAAAACACTTTATATGGTTACTTTCTTGGTAAGAGGATTGCATTTCCTGTGGTTGAGTATTTTGCTAAGAATAACTGGGCAAAACATGGTCTTATGCGTATCATGATGAATGAGAAAGGTTTTTTCTTTTTTCAATTTGGGTCTAGTGAGGGTCTTCATGCGGTTCTGGAAGGTGGTCCGTGGATGGTTCGTAATTCACCAATTTTTCTTAAGAAATGGACTATGAAAACGAATCTTCTAAAGGAGGAATTAAATCGTATTCTGGTATGGGTCAAGTTTCATGATGTCCCGCTACAGGTATTTGAAGAGGAAGGTATTAGTTTAATTGCTTCGTTTCTTGGTAAGCTGATTATGATGGATAATTATACTGATAAGATGTGCAAAGAGTCTTGGGGTCGGTGTAGTTTTGCTCGTTGTCTTATTGAGATGAACGCTGATTCGGAGTTTATAGATAACGTTACTATTGGTGTCCCTGATCTTGAAGGCTCTGGTTGTACTAAGGAACTAATTCGTGTTGAATACGAATGGAAACCGCCTAGATGTCATACTTGTAATATTTTTGGTCATTCCTTTGATTCTTGTCCGAAAAATGTTAAACCTACAATGGTGGAAAATGTGACAACTCATGTTGATAATGATGGATTCCAACAAGTGCAAAGTACGAGGAAGAAGTACAAAGGTAATTTAGGGAATCAAGTTCCGAGAGGTGTTCCATTGAGTAAGGGTTCCCAAATAGGAAAGACGGTTGTTTTTCGTCCAAAAACTCGCTCGGATATTACAAGTACGAGTGGTGATAATAGTAGAAAGTTGAATACTACATCTGGTCAGTTGCAGCAGACGAGTAATCCTAATGGTCCGAACAAGGGTACAGCTCAAATGAGCAGTGTTTCTACATCTAATAAATTTTCATCTTTGTCCATGCCTGGTATTGATGAAGGGGTTCAACTAAGCGAGGAAGATAATGAGGAGGGAGTCGAGGTTGTCTTTGATGAATCGGTGAATCTTCTCAACACTAATTTTGGGGCAAGCACTCCTACTGGCTGATCCCATGTTGATATTTTATTATGTTTCTCGTAACTTTATGTTATCATCTTGGTTCTTGTCTAGTTTATTTATTTCCAGTATTCTAGACTAGTTAATGTTTATGGCCTGTCATAAACATTTTGTTTAACAAGTTGCCTGTAGCTTGCGGTTAATGTGGCATTTCAGCCACATTCCTTGTACTTCAACGTTTTTTTGGTTCTATTTACCGGGGTCATTGTTACCCTTTTACCAAAAAAAAAGAACAATAATCACGAAAGAAGGTGTTTAGGCACAATAACACATGAATAACTCAGAAGGATTGCTCATTATATTAATAATAAACAATCACTAGGTTTGTATACATTTAATCCCACACCTAGTCGACACACAGTTTAGGTTTACATTGTGAATGAAACTGATAATCAAAACCTAATATCCTTGGTTCCTTTTATAGAGTAAGAAATAAGGTTTACAAGAGATAAGAACAGATAAACATAAAATATTATGTTCAGATAGCACCAACCACACTTGTGGTGGTGGTTCTCTCTACAACATGGCTAGGACCACTAGAGGAGAACACTCCAGTAGTCCTTGGCGTTTGATCAACCTATATTCGGGGGGGGGGGGGGGGGGGGGTAGAAGATGATGTGGATTGGGTGGCAGTTTGAAGGTTAAGGGGTGTTTGGGTCTGTGAAGGAAAGGTGTCAACGTTTGGATTACTAGTGTCAACGCCAACATTTAACGTGTCAGCGTTGAAGGATTCTTGGTCAATTTCCATGTGTTGAGGTGAAGGTAAGGGATCTGGTATTGGATCAAGTTGTGGTTGTGGGTCAGGTTGAGGTTGTACTGCTGCAATAACAGCAAGCATAGCTTGGGTGAGGGGTAAGTCACGGTGAGGGGATGAGTTAATCTTACTAAAAATAGCTTTATTTTGCATAGGGATCTCATAAAAATCATCATGATCCCTTGTGCAGTAAATTTGCTCATCAAAAACCATTTGTAAAAATCTGGGACAAGCCAAAGTCATCTTATTACCCTTGTTTTTACACATGCCATCAAAAATCAGTTTAGAAAAATTATACGTTTGCCCATTTGTAATGCACACAATTGCACTAGCAATAGATCTGTTAATTTCATTATGTGCAGTACATTTGGGACTCAAACATTGAAGGATGACATGTATTAAGTACTTCCAGGCTGGGGGGAATTCTTGTTTATGATATTTATTTAAAGTACCCTCTTCAGGGAAAGGATACCCCAAATCTCGAAGTCCATGTTCTATCTCATTAATGGGGAGAGTGGTTATACCATCTGCATCATTAAGATGCAAAGCCTGGCGAACCAAGGCTTCAGTAACCACCCAAGTACGCCCATGAACAATAGTTGTTAATGTAGTCACATTATTAAGCGTTGAGGAACTAACAGTGTTCCAAAACTGTTTAATATGAGTGACATGGATGAGAGGAGCATGAGAAAGTGCATACCTAAGTGGAGATGCATTCAAATACGCCACCATCTGGGTGTATTGTGGAAACAGAGCATCATCAGCCTCCAAATAAGCAATCATATTGTGCTGACTTCTGAATCCCAATACCAAGTCACTTGGTTTAAACTTAGGCGCCATAGATGTAGAAAGCTGTTTGTGAAAGATTGATGAAAAATGAATTATAGGAGAAAAAGTGTTAGACAAGAATATGAGAGTACCCTGTTTAAAAATAGGAGCCAAATATATAGGAGTGATAGGCACAAGTGATTGGTCAAAAATGAGGCAAGTATTTTCAAAATATAATGATGAAAATATTGAAAAGAAAATAAGTTATCTTGTGCATTAATTAAAAGTTATCTACTCCCAAAATTACGGCCCCAAAATTCGTCAAAAATAACAACTGGGTAGGACCCAATGAGTATCAACGGTAAAAAATAACCCATCAACGCCCAACGGCTATATTCTTGTCAACGTTTGTAAAAGCCATGTCAACGTCTAAATTGGTCACAACAACGCTTGGAAAAATATTTGTCAGCGTCCAAAAATAAAAGTAATAAAATGAAAAAGGACCTTAACAAAGTAATTTATCCTAGTGAAGATAACCTATAAACTGAAAATTATGATAGGGCGGCAAGCACTGTCCAATTATGCACACTTGCTTATGCAAGATAGACATAATAGTCCTCTAGTGTACCTTGCTAACCAAAATTCTTAACAGTTAAGTTATCTCATAAAATCCCTTGTAACTCCCAGGTAAACCCAATATAAACCATACCCAAGTCTCCCAACAGACCCCATCCAACTCTTGGCCAAAAAGGTCTTGACAACATGCATAGTATATCAACTTTGCATGCTACAGTGCCTCATGAGATAGAAAACTAACTCATACTCACCTGTGGACACAATCTAGAATTGTGATAAGAGTATTTTAAGAATACCCAAAAGTCTTAAAGGTTCCTAAAACCTCCCCTTAAACTGTGATACATAAGATGCCAAATAATATGCATGTAAATAAAAATTTATGTCAAGATAGAAATTTAAATATTCCAATCATCATCCATAAATTGAAACATGCTCCAATGATTCTTCAAGGATCCATAAGCAACTTTGTATCCAATGGTACAATGCTAACAACGCCTACACACTTAGATAAAAAACCACAAAGCTGACATGTTGCTGACAACGTCACGATAACACTCATCAGCGTTAGGATAACCTTTGTTAGCGTTAGACAAATAAAGTGGAAAATCTAACTTCTTAAAAAGACCAATAACAATGCATATCCTGTACATACTTTTACACTAAGACCCCAAAACACGTATTAAGTGAGATTAATCATTGCAATACTTGTTGCCAAGTATTAAAACCTTCCAGTATCAAAAGGTTTAGTTAATAAATCAGACACGTTTTCTTCTGTGTCAACCTTATCTGGTTGTATTAAACCCTATCTGGTTGTATTAAACCCTTTTCAAAACAATCGTTTACATAAGCTTTAGACTCCTTTTGTAACACCCCCAAATTTACACAATTCAATTCAGCGGAAGACTCGTTGGTGTTACGGGATAGCACATTACTCACATCATAGACAACGCTTAAAAATCGCGTAATAATAAAGCATTTCCATTCATAAATATCAAATTTACATAGGTCCCAAGTCATAGTATTTCATACAAGTTTTACAAAGCATTTGAATGGGAATTATTATTTAAGTGCGGGCCATGAATTCTTGTTTTCTTCCCGAGAATTACCTTCAAGTACCTGAGACAAAACATGTTAAAAGAAAAGGTCAACGATAACGCCGAGTGAATTCATAGAGTTTAATAAAACCAATAATATATCATCGGTATATAATTATTACCGAAAATCATTTTGTACAAATCTTTGTAATAGGCCATAAAATAGCCAAAGTCATTTTATACAAATCCTTATCAAAAATCATAATATAGGCTTTTGCCTTGAAAATCATTATACGAACCATTGTCGTAAAAACATCATACAATACGTTTTATAAGGTTGTATAGAGTTAAATAAAAACCGTTATATGAATATGGTTATGTAAAACCAAAACACGAACATAATATCAATAATAAGACCCCGTACTGCTAGTCAGGCAATATATCGTAATTCAGTGCGTATAGCAGTATTTCGTTATTTAGATTATTATAAGCCGCATGACATTGTTACCTTACTACAACAAGGGTAGCTAACCCGACAATCATTTGCCCATCTAAAACAGCGTGTCGTCACAATAATCACGCTCATAGAAATCTTCTCATACATAAATTCGCTTACCAATCAATGTGGCACGGCGGGGATCAACCGTCAAGGCGCGAACTGGGGTGATCGTCCCCAAATAGTACTATTATATGCACAAGCGTCTACCAAATCCCGGTAGTTCACAATTCATGCTAATGGGACTTTTAGTGACATAACCTAACTTTAATAATCCATTTCATTTCATTTATCGGGTCATATAATCATTCATCGGGTCATACAATCATTCAGGTCCAAATCAATAAACAATCAATCAGGAAAAATGGTGTCCTATTTATCAAAACTAACATGTTATCTCCCTCGCGGGTTTATAAAACATTTCATAAAAACATTTAAAAGAGTGCGAGGCTATGAACTCACGTTGATGTGGGAAGGCGGTTATCGATGATTTGGATGTACGGTACGTGCTTCAATCACGGAAACCTATATAAATAATAATCGGTCTTAGACTTTTGTCCAATGACTTTATCAAAATAACATTTATGTATACATATGATGACTTTGTACATATGATGATGATCAAGTGGGTTTATACATTCTCATTTACTCATTTTAGTGTTTTGTATTGGTAACTTTTATACTAGTTTACTAGTTTTACCTATTTACATGTTTTAGGTCCAATAAGCCTATTATAAGTCCAATACCTTAAATTATACCATTTTATACTTTTATTATCAGTATTATACTTTACATGTTGGGCCCAAGTGGGTTAAGCCCAATAAGTAAATTTATAAGTGTTTAGCCAATTTAGTTGGATTAATAGTCCAATAAAGCTAACTTAGCCCGTTAATATCCGTATGTTATATAGTTCGGGTTTTATCGGTTTTTACTTGTATTAAGTACTTATATATCAGTATATGACTTTTAAAAAGTTTACATTAGACGGGTCCGATCGTCTAACTTTTAATTGACGAAAAACGTTAATTTTACGGTACTAGCCGAAAAGACGTAAAAATCATGTTTATAGTTTTTATAACTTATAAAACTTACCAAACTACCATTTTTATATAATATCCATTTATTTATCCTTATACATATTTATATAAATGAAATATATAAGTTAGTGGGTTTTAATTTCACATTTTATACTATATTATTTTGAGTGCTTATATAATACTATTAAACTTTAATTTCTCAAAATCTGATTTTTAGTTTCACTTTCACCATTTTTATCATATCTTGAGTTCTATAAGGAGATAGAAGCTCATTTTTGGATGACATAAACTTCATATTATGTTCTACAAATATGTTAGTTATAGCTACTGCTTAATCCATGTCTAAGTATCCTTAACAGTCCCTACAAAACAGACTATTCAGATTGGCATACTAATTTTGTTTTGATCATATCTCACTCATTTTGACGATTCCATTGTATGGCCAACTCTCACATGTGTATGACATCTAATACTTACTGTAAATTGATTCCACCATGCCATTTTATCAGTTTATCATTTGGTTAGTTACTGTTTTTATACAGCCAACTTTATAAGCAAGAATTTTTTTTGGGTAAAAGGACTCCAATCCCGGTAAAATATATTCCCAAAAAGCGTTGAAGTACAATGGAATGTAGCTGCAATGCTACATTAACCTCAAGCACACAACTTGAACAACCACTATATCATATGACATGCCATGGCGATCATCAATCACAATGTCTTCATCAGTCTCACTATCCGCATTAAGCACATCATTAGAATGACCAAAGCCATCCTCCCAATCAGTCCCATCATCCATCAAACCACTCAAAGAACCAAAAGAGTTTTTGCTGCTCGTACCCGGTTGACTAGAATCAAGAGCCAAAGGCTTGTTATTAAGAAATCCACGCTTAAGAATAGAACCAGCTTTCTTAGGAGCATTCTGAACAGTAGTACCTGTAGAATCATTTTTCTTAGGCTTATTCGCCTTAGAACTATCCCCTTTCTCAACAGCACGGTAATAAAGATTAAGAGGTGGTTTAGTGAGTTTAATACCAGCAACCTGGAGTTGCTTATTCTTACCCTTTTTCTTTCTATTGTTCACAACCTCATAACCCTCATTATCAATCTCATTAGCTACCTTATTATCGTCCACATTAACAATCGTATTAATGACATCCTTAGGAAATTTTGGACATTCATCATCATGATGATCAAATATACAGCACACCGAGCAGCGTTGGGGGAGTCCACTCGTACTCTATACCAATATTAGCCATCGTATGTCCCTTATCCTTACCAATAGGAATAGCAACAACTAAAGAATCCTTAGGAGGATGAGCAGCAGAAATCTCAATTAAAACACGTGCATAGGTACTCCTTCCCCATGAAGATAGGCACATCTCACTTGTATAAGAATCAAGAAGAATAGGCCTCCCAATCTGAGTAGTGATTAAACTAAGACCCACCTCCGAATATGCAACTATGGGAACATGATGCAATTTGACCCACACCGGTGCTTTCCTAATCTCCTCCTTCACAAGTAAAGAATCCGGAGACCATATATTCAAAATCAGTGGAACCATACGTATTAACCATGGCCCACTCTCAATAACTCTTTCCATTCCAACTTTAGAATCAAATTGAAATAAAAAGAACGCACCATGAAGTTGGACACGCTTGATTCCAAATTTCGCCCACGCTTTCTTAACATAGTTTTCAACCAAAGGAAACGCCAATCTCTTCCCTATAAAATGACCATATAACGTATGCGTCAATCGTGCCCTAACCTGATCAACCACATCGAGAGGAAGAGTAACCGCTGCCCCTTCAACATGTTCTCCATTACGGAGTTCTTTTACACGTGCAACTCTTTTAGCTTGACCATGTAACATGGACGCAAAAGAGGATTTTGGAACAGCAGTTGATGGTGCAGGAGCCCATACATTCTGCTCGGATGGAATCGTATCAGCCATACATGGAGTAACAACCCTTGTATCATTCTGAATATCATGATCATTAGCCATACTCGTACCTTTAGGCAATGCATCAGACTCTCTAGTCGTTCCAACCTCCTTCAATACTGGCTGCTTGAGTGAATTTGCATCTGTATGTACCTGGCTGGAGCATTCTGTCCCATCACCATCATGTATCTCGGTCGATACATGTTTGGGCTCACCGTCCAACCCTTCTGTAGTGTCACCCCCAAACGATGAGAGAACACCACTCGATTCATAATCATTAATCATGACTCCATCCTGACGCGACGAGGTATTGGAAACCCTAGACACCTCAGAAGTCTTGTCAGGACTATTTATGTGATTCGCTTGTTTTAAACGCGACATGCGCGCATGTAACCCGTCCAAGTCGATCGGCGTAACAGCGATCTTCTTCTCCATGACACATTAACCAGATCGAAAACACCTCTCTCTAATACACAAAACAATCAATCGAAACAGAAGACTACCTAGGGCAATCGAAACCCTAGATCAAGGACCAATCACAGCGCACCAATCCAAACCCTAATACTTAAAAACCCTAATTTTTTAAAAAGTAATAAACGGCGGCTACCAAGAGTTTTATCACTAAATCAAAAAAACCGATCATAATACGAATCAAATCTTTCAACCAACCAAGGACCAGTCCCACGCTTTGATAGGATTCTGTTTGGACAACTGAATTAAAATAATCAAGAGTCACAAAAGAAAACAAATCAATACAATGGTACGGTAATGATAGGTGGAAAACAGATTGGAATTAGACAGTTTATTTAATTAAGATGAACGGAAACCATGGTAGAAGCTGCCGGAAATCACCAAAAAGAGAGAGAAAAAATTAGGGTTTTTCCCGAACTATAAGCAAGAATTTAACCTTTTTACTTATGGTTTTCCATCTTTTTAACCATGTTTATCAAATCTATCAACACCAAATCCCCACATAATATCTTTGATCATCATTCATCATCATATACATATACATAAATAAAGAAAATACAAGATTACATAATCAAAATAATAAGAGGATAGGAAGAACAATCTCTATACCACCATTAGTGATGAAAAGATGGGATTAATGATGAACAAGACTTGGTTTTGGGTAACCAATCTTATGAGATATCAACACCACTTCTAGGATCATCAAGTATTTGTAGATTCCTTGTGAAATCGCCCCCCCCCCCCCCCTTCGTAGCTTCTGGCGAAGCTGCGAGTTCATGAACAAGTGAATGAACGAGCCATGTTCCTAAAAGGAGTGACCATCTTTCTTTTCTTCTCTTTCCCTATCCCTTCAAAGCCCGGTTGGGCTCAGTACTATGACCCCGACTCTGTTTATCTACCCCTTTCCCGACTCTGTTAAGGAGAATCGCTAACCCAACTCTTTGAATCTCTGACTAAGCCTGTTCCTCGAGTACCGCTTGCTAATCGGCTAACAGAACTGGTAACCGTTGACTGCTTCTTCTCTTGTCTTTAACGAGTCACTCTAACTCTCTCCTCTGTCTACGCTCGTTCCTGTCCTTAAACGAAGCTCTCCCCTTGATCTTCATGAAAACTCCTTGAGAAATCAGCCTTAAACTCCCTTGAAAACTCCTTTTCACATGTTAAGATCACTTCCAATCTTCATCTTTTTAAGCAACTATCAACATATGTTGATTATAGCTTGAGTTCATGGTTAAATTTTTGATGAATGGGGTGATTCATGGTGGGGATAGGAAGGAATTTAGAGAGAAAGGAGGGAGTATGAGTGGTTTGCATGTTAGCTTATGTGAGAAATGGTTTTTGGTTGTAGTTTTGAGGTATAAGTGGTATTGCTAATACTTCATGGACAAGTGTCCTACGTCATAGTTAAAAGTTGACACAAAATGGTGTATTTGTTAAGCCTTTGGCCACCCATGTTGGGGATGGGACAAGTGTCCAACTTGTCTCATCTCCACTAATTTACGGGTACTCCTCGATTCTAGTTTCCTCGATTTACGTGCCCTCGGGTCGTTTTTCGAAAAACGTTTTTATAAATTATGAATCAACGGCACAAAACGAATCTAATAAAAATTGTCTCATCAAAAACGGAGTTCGAAAACGTAAACACGTAATCCTAAGGTTTTCGGTTTAGTCGTAAAGGACGTTAAATTATAATCGTAAGTCCTAATCTCTTCTCGTAAATTTGTGAGTTTATGAACCAAAAAAATTTAAAATCTCAAAATAATATTCACGGATAAATTTATTTTCTGAAATGTCGGACTGTCACCAAAAACGGTGTATGTAAACGTAAGCACGTAACGTTGAATCCTCCAGTTTAGACGTAGTCGATGCTACTTCAAGATGTAAACCCAAATTTCTTCCAAAAAATAAGTGAGTTCATAATATAACATTAAAATAATGTTTTTAAATAATACTTGAGAATAGAATATCAACCATAAATTGACGGATTGTCACACCTTTCCCTTCAATGGCGTTTGTATTCAGTTGAAAACAGGCTTTTCTAGACATAACCTTATGTCAACGCTCTGATACCAACTGTGGAAACTTTGGTTTCCTCGATCTTTTAGCTACTAGGAATGCATCATGTTCATATGATTAGATAATCAAAGCGGAATCAGAACACGACACATTAACAAGGTGTTTAGGCACAAAACACATGAATTAAACTAATGGATTGCTAATTATATTAATAATCAACAATCACTAGGTGTGTGTACATTGAATCACACACCTAGTCGACACACGCTTTAGGTTTACATTGTATATGAAAGTTATATATAAACCTAATACCCTTGGTTCCTTTTATAGTGTAAGGAATAGGGTTTACAAGAGATAAGAATGAATAAACATGTAAATCTTCTATTCAAATAAACTAATACAGAATATATTTTGCATACTTATCTAAATAGAAGCTTCCAATAACACTTGTCAATGTTTCCGTCAATGCTTTGATTGCATGTGACAATGCTTGGATTGCACTTGACAATGCTTGTTAATGTTGACTTCTGTCAACGCCTGATTTGCTCTTGACAACGCCTGGATTACACTTGTCAAGGCTTAGACAAATGCCTTCATGTTTTCTTCGTTTTTTAGTTTCTGCCACATCAACTTTTTGACCCAACAATCTTCCCCTAGTTGATGTCGGCAAAAAACTCTATGTGTATCTCTTGTAAGTTGTACATCATCTTCAAATTGCTTCCCCTCAATTGTAGCATGTATGTCTTCCCCTTTTTGTCACATCAACAGGGAAGTAAACAATGTATGCAATCTTGAAGATTCTCCAAATGTAGCTCTATGTAATGATCTTTAAGAAAAACAAATAAAGTAATCTTGATGTAGAATTAGAGTAACCCAACCTTATGTTCCATGTCTTGTACTATCCACGTGATGAAGAACTTATACCAAATTGAGAAAATATAAGTAGACCTCGATCCCTTGTCAATATTCTCATCCTTTGTGAGACACTGAGCACGATAATGTAACTCCTTCAAGTGTTATGACAAGTCTTCGTCACCATCCATTAAAAGCACAAACAAGTTACCTTAAAAGTCCATGACTGGAAGTGCACGACTTTAGAATATGATAGAACACAAACTCGCGAAAATCTTCTTCAATCATCAAACTTACCATAAGAATTCTTCCCCTTAAGCCAACACCTCTTCATGACAAGTCTTAATGAACCAATATCTTCATATGTAAAAGCTGTTAGCGAATAACTCTTTCACAAGGCTATCCCGACTACATAATAAACATTACTCCAATAATACTTCACTAATTGGTGCTAACTTAGAAAAATCATTGACCCCTTTAAAAATATCCGAGCCATTAATATCAACTTGATATTCTAAATAAAAGCGGAGATTCCATGTACCTTTGCGTGTAAATACCTCCTTTTTGTGTGCTAAAAACGTATCAATTTTCTCAAACAGCAGCTATTCTTTTGTTATCCGAGAACCTTCACTGTCTAACTTCTTAAACAAATGTTTTGTCCTATATCGGACAAAGCGTATCAATGCTTGAACATGTCGTTCTCGGACAACACATGTCAACGCTCTCTGTCAGCGTTAACCTTCTTCTTGTCAGCGTCTAAGCAAAACTTGTCAGCGTCTAGATCAAACACTGATGCTATTTATGGTTACGTCCCATTTGTCTTGAGGATAATAATAATAATAACAATGACTTGTACAAATTAAGCCCAAATTTACATGCAGCCCATAAGAAACTCATGGTATTGTAATAAATTTTGTTATTACCTCAAAGTATATCCCACATCATTCTGTATCCATGTGATTTTCTTTTTAGTCCAAACCACGTCCAATCTAAAACAATTCCAATATTTACGTGGGAATACTATAACTGCTTCCATAATTTTCCCCTTAAATCACGCATAGGAAGAATATATTCTAACCGTCCCATATATTGTTCCCAAATAAACCATATCACCCTTTGTGAAATCTTATCTGAGTACTTCCAATAGAATAGGAAACATAAGATCTGAATAATTAGCATCCATAAATCTCGAACCATAATTGATCTCCATGCATAAAATAAAGCCTAGAAATCAGGGATGCAAGCTGTATATACGCAGGATATATATAACTTCCATAATAACCTTGAAAACTTACGGGAATACTTTCATTACAGAACCTGGGACCACACTTTGCTTGATTGACTGTATCGTATGAACACACATCCTTGTTACTTGATATCACGTCCAATAACAGAATCCGAGATTCTTATCCCAACCATTCGAATCACATCAAAACATGCAGTAACCCACGTTTTTGTCATCCTCGTGAAGCTTTGAAAAAGATGCCATAACACAATCCATAGGAATAAACCACAGCAACACACAAGACTGTTATAAGTCACGATTTAATCATCTTCTTGTCTTCTAATCATGAATATCAACTATTCTTTATCACATCAATCTCTTGATCTTGCTGCTGCTACTTCCTTCTATCATAGATCTAGGGTTTGTGGAAAACCCTAAATATCAATATCATCACCACAGCTATGAGCATATAATACCATGCTAGGGTTCATCGAGATTGCAAGAACCACTCACCAAAGCTAGCATGATAGATAAGTACAGCCAATAAAACACTTCAATTTCCTGTTTGAAAATGATCTAGGGTTTGTGGAAACCCTAAATCATTATTTTATGTAGATCAGAAAATATGAAAACCACCATTATAGCCAACTTTGACGCCTAATAACTTTTGATTGGGGATAAAAATCGACAATCCCTCCGGTGGATGTCTAGATATATGTGTATAGAACACACACAAGAAATTTCGTGACGATCCAACGGTCCAATAAAAAGTTATGACCGTCTGAATACTAATGTGCACACAAAAATGTCCAGAAAAACCCTAGACAGATTTTTCTATTCTTCTCGATATACGAACACCTTGTTGGTCCTAGCATCACGAGCCATGAGGCTCTGATACCAAATGTGGAAACCTTGGTTTCCTCGATCTTTTAGCTACTAGGAATGCATCATGTTCATATGATTAGATAATCAAAGCAAAGTGTGGTCCCAGGTTCTGTAATGAAAGTATTCCCGTAAGTTTGAAGCGTTGACACACTTATAGGCTACATTCAAATAAACCCTATTAGTTTATTTGAGTAGAAGATTTACATGTTTATTCATTCTGATCTCTTGTAAACTCTATTCCTTACACTATAAAAGGAACCAAGGGTATTAGGTTTTATATATAACTTTCATATACATACATGCTACAATTGAGGGGAAGCAATTTGAAGATCATGTACAACTTACAAGAGATACACAAAGAGTTTTGCCAACATTAACTAGGGGAAGATTGTTGGGTCAAAAAGTTGATGTGGCAGAAACTCAAAAACGAAGAAATATGAAGGCATTTGTCTAAGCATTGTCAAGAGCAAATCAGGCGTTGTCAAGAGCAAATCGGGCGTTGACAGAAGTCAACATTGACAAGCATTGTCATGTGCAATCCAAGCATTGTCACATGCAATCCAAGCATTGACAGAAACATTGACAAGTGTTGTTAGAAGCTTCAATTTAGATAAGTATGCAGAATATATTCTGTATTAGTTTATTTGAATAGAAGATTTACATGTTTATTCATTCTTATCTCTTGTAAATCGTATTCCTTACACTATAAAAGGAACCAAGGGTATTAGGTTTTATATATAACTTTCATATACAATGTAAACCTAAAGCGTGTGTCGACTAGGTGTGGGATTCAATGTATACACACCTAGTGATGGATGATTATTAATATAATTAGCAATCCATTAGTTTAATTCATGTGTTATTGTGCCTAAACACCTTGTTACATAGTTATTGTTCTTTTCCGCTTTGATTGTATAATCATATGAACAATGGCTGTGCCTAGTAGCTAACAGATTTGAGGAAACCAAGGTTTCTATAGTTGGTATCATAGCCTCGTGGCTCGTGATGCTAGGACCAACAAGGTGTTCGTGTATCGTGAAGAAGAAGAAAAATCCGTCTAGGGTTTTTCTGGACGTTTTTGTGTGCGCAGCAGTATTCAGAAGGTCATAACTTTCGATTGGACCGTTGGATCGTCACGAGATTTCTTGTGTGTGTTCTATACACATATATCTAGACATCCACCGGAGGGATTGTCGAGTTTTATCCCCAAGAAAAAATTATTAAGCGTCAAAGTCAGCAGCAGGATGTATGCAGTTTTCTGTGGACAACCATGTTCAAAACACGTTTTCTCCTTCGTTAACCGTTGGATCTTCGTGAAACGTTTTCTGTATATTCTTGGAACTTGTGTCTAGGATCTCACCGAAGGGATCTTCGATATGAGCTTTAACGAAGAAGTTATTTGAAGTCGAAGTGAGCTGCAAAGAAGGTACAAGGTTTTCTGTTTCAATCAAATAATGAATTAGGGTTTATTCCAAACCCTAGAATCAAGTTTAGAACAGAAAAGAGAAAAACCTACATCCATTGGTGCTGTTATAATTGTTGTTAGGGTTTTATAATAAACCCTAGATCCAAGATCGTGTTTGGTTGGCTGCTATTGATCGAAGGCTGACCAAGCTATGACAGCAACGATGTTTGATTGTGAAACACCTATGTGTAAAAGATTTTGTGGTTCAAGTCATCACGTGACATATAGACTGATAGCAATATGACGTGACAAGCAAAGTATTTAGGAAGGCATTGTTGCTTGAATATTTAATACGTATGATGAACTATTTTTTCTCGCTGTACAACGATGCAAAAGAAGAATAGGAGGATCTTCATAAAAGTGGTAACTATTGCACATCTGTTATTTTTTATTTAATTCTCTCTATTCTTGGATATGATCGTGGATATATGAAGTCAAGAAAGATGTGTGGTCCCATGAATTGTTTGTTAAGATAAGAAAAATAATGAGATGCCACGTAAGGAAGCATTGCTAAAAGTGTACGTGATATATGGGATTGGAAAAGGGCATGTGGATATATACGAAAAACATATTATTTTTACCCTTTGTTTAATGTAAACCACTGTTCTTATTATTCGTTTACACACTATGAAGAGTGTTTAAGCCAAAGGTTTTTGCGTAGACGCTGACATTTGTTAAATTGACGCTGACAAGAATAAGTCAAACGCTGATGGAAAGCGTTGACATGAGTTGTCCGATATATAATTATTTAAACGCTGTCAGGTGTTGTTCGATATTGGACAACACACAGTGAAGATTTCTTGGATAAAAGTGGATGTTGGATGACAAAAGGAGTAGCTGCTGTTTGGATAATTGATACGATTTTGGCACACAAAAAGGAGGTATTTACACTCAAAGGTACATGGAATATCCGATTTTATACAGAATATCAAATTGATATTTATGGCTCGGATATTTTTAAAATGGATTAATGATTTTAATGTGAGTTAGCAACAATTTGTGAAGAACTTTATTGGATTTGATTATGTAATCGAGGTAGCCTTGTAAAAGAGTTATCCTTCTTTTACTTTTACATATGATATGAAGAATGAGGGTCGTCATGAAGAGGAGTTGGCTTAAGGGGAAGAATTCTTATGGTAAGTTTGATGTTTGAAGAAAATTTTCGCGAGTTTGTGTTCTATCATATCTTGAAGTCGTGCACTTCCAGTCATAGACTTTTAAGATAACTTATTCGTGCTTTAAATGTTTGGTGACGAAGACTTGTCATAACACTTGAAGGAGTTACATTATCGTGCTCAGTGTCTCATAAAGGATGAGAATATTGACAAGGGATCGAGGTCTACTTATATTTAATCATCGATATAAGTTCTTTATCACATGGATAGTACAAGACATGGAACACAAGGTTGGGTTACTCTACTTCTACATCAAAAATATTATAGTTATTTTTCTTCAAGATCATTACATAGAGCCTACATTTGGAGAATCTTCAAGATTGCATACATTGTTTACTTCCCTGTTGATGTGACAAAAAGGGGAAGACATACATGCTACACTAGAGGGGAAGCAATTTGAAGATCATGTACAACTTACAAGAGATATACAAAGAGTTTCGCCAACATCAACTAGGGGAAGATTGTTGGGTCAAAAAGTTGATGTGGCAGAAACTCAAAAACAAAGAAAATATGAAGGCATTTGTCTGAGCGTTGTTAAAAGCAAATCAGGCGTTGTCAAGAGCAAATTGGGCGTTGACAGAAGTCAACATTGACAACCATTGTCATGTGCAATCCAAGCATTGTCACATGCAATCCAAGCATTGACAGAAACATTGACAAGTGTTGTTGGAAGCTTCTATTTAGATAAGTATGCATAATATATTCTGTATTAGTTTATTTGAATAGAAGATTTACATGTTTATTCATTCTTATCTCTTGTAAACCCTATTCCTTACACTATAAAAGGAACCAAGGGTATTACGTTTTATATATAACTTTCATATACAATGTAAACCTAAAGCGTGTGTCGACTAGGTGTGGGATTCAATGTATACACACCTAGTGATTGTTGATTATTAATATAATTAGCAATCCATTAGTTTAATTCATGTATATTGTGCCTAAACACCTTGTTACATAGTTATTGTTCTTTTCTGGTTTTATTGTATAATCATATGAACAATGGCTATGCCTAGTAGCTAAAAGATTCGAGGAAACCAAGGTTTCCACAGGAATGTCCCGGGAGCATTGCATAAGCCGAAAGGCATTCTTTTGTAAGAAAATGTTCCATATGGACAAGTGAATGTGGTTTTTTCTTGGTTATTTAGAACGACGGGAATTTGAAAATACCCAGAGAAACCGTCTAATAAGCAATAGTAGTCATTACCCGCTAAACGCTCGAGCATTTGATCCATGAAAGGAAGATGAAAATGATCCTTGTGAGTGGCATCATTAAGCTTGCGATAGTCTATGCAAACTCGCCAACCCGTGACAAGTCGAGTAGGAATCAACTCGTTGTTTTCATTGGGAACAACGGTTATTCCGCCTTTCTTAGGCACACAATGGATGGGACTAACCCATGGTAAATCCGAAATAGGGTAAATCATTCCGGCATCTAGAAGTTTGATAACTTCTTTCTTGATGACGTCATGAATTTTTGGATTAACCCTTCTTTGGCTTTGGATCGAGTTTAAAGTCATCTTCAGTGAGAATTTTATGAGTACAAAAGTTAGGATCAATTCCGCGGATATCGGAAATTTTCCAAGGAATTGCTTTTTTATGATTTTTGAGCACATCGAGAAGTCGAGATTTTTCATCCTCTTTTAAGTCCTTAGAAATGATGACGAGTAACTTCTTATTGTCTTCTAGGAACACATATTCGAGATGAGACGGTAAATCCTTAAGCCCTAAATCCGGAGGATTGTCGATGGAAGGCGTAGTCAAATTCGGATCATCGTTTGTGTCTTCTATAGGAGAAGGTGCAGAAATATGGTCCTCATTGAGAAATTTCTCAATGGTACGAATGTCTTCATCCCAATCGGAGGGAGAATCGTCATATTTTAAGTCCACATCCCCTAAAGTTGCTTCAAATTCTTTCAAAAGGAAGTCACTTTCTCCAAATGGAGTCAGTGAGGGAGCAATAGAGGCAACGGTCTCAACAATGGGTAGAGAAGAAAAACCACTTTTACAAGCGTCTTTGACATGTTCTTCACAAGCATCATCAAGTACGTCAATGAAATTAACGCTCTCTTGTTCATAAGGTTGCTTAGAAAGCTTAACCATGTTGAAGACGATTTTGTCGTCACCAACTCTCATGATTAATTCGCCCGCGGCTACATCAATAAGAGTGCAACTGGTCCTCAAGAATGGACGTCCAACGATTAATGGAACACGGGGATCCATCTCGTAGTCAACGACAACAAAATCCACCGGAAAGGTGAATTTGTCGACACCGACGAAGACATCTTCGGTTATCCCCACCGGATAAGCAATCGTACGATTAGCTAACTCCAATGTCATCCGTGTGGGGACTAGCTCGGGTAAAGATAATTGTTTCCAAACGCTTAAAGGCATTAAGTTGATACTAGCACCTAGATCGGCTAGGGTCATACAATTCTCTACCCCGGGAAAGTAGTAAGGAATGAGAAAGTGACCCGGATCACAAAGTTTGGTTGGTAATTTCCTTAAGAGAACTGCAGAGCAATTCTCATTAAGTTGGGTTTGAGAAATATCAAGGAGTTTTTCCTTATCACTTAGAAGATCTTTGAACATTTTAGCATATTTAGGCATGTGAGTGAGAGCCTCAGCAAAGGAGATGTTGAAATTCAGTTGTTTAAACATTTTAAGAAAGTTCGAAACTTGAATATCATCCTTGTTCTTCAACTTCTCTTTCCTCAACCTTGAAGGATAAGGTATGTCGGGTTGAGACGAAGGCTTTGGAATGGAATCTCACTCACATCCTTGGGTGGAGGAGGGGTAGAAGTAGAAGGTGGAGGAATTGGTGAAGGGGGCTCGTTATCCTTTGTTACAATCACCGGAGGAGATGTAGGAATTTCGGGTTCCTTTAAACCTTTTCCACTTCGGGTGGTGATTTCTTTCATCTCCCCTCTTGGATTGGCAACGGTGTTACTCGGAAGAGAACCTGAAGCAGAGGATTGATTACTTGGGAAGAAACTAGCCATCATATCCCTTAAGTCATTCGTTTGACTGCTTAAAGAGTTTCACATGTCATACCTAAGCTCGGCTCGAAGATCATTCCCTTGTTTCGCCATGTCACCTTTCAAGTTGATGATTTGACTCTGAAGATTCTTCACCGGTGCGTCATTAGTCCTCATGTACATTTCAACCTCTTGATTGTATGTCGTGGGTTGGTTGGAATGGGGAACTTGGTAAGCGGGTGGTTGATAAGTGGGATGTTGGTAAACTTGATTATTTCCTTGAGGTGGATATGGGTTTCTTTGGGTTTGATATTGATTAGGAGCTCGAGGTTGGTTTTGATTGTTGTGATTGAAGTTGTTTTGGTTTTGAGGAGGAAAACCGGGTGGTGAAAGAATGTTGTTTGAACGATAACTTATCAAATTGCGGTCACCTTGAGGACGAGCTTTATAGCCTCCCGTAGAAAAGTTACCGTTAGCCGCATACACATTTTCTGGATTGTCATGAGTAGAAGGACAATCGGTGTATGAATGAGAACCCCCGCAAATGTCACAAGAAGGTGTGACAGCTTTAACTTGTTGAAATTGGTTTGTAGCCATTGTTAAGAATTTTTTGTTCATCTCGGCTATTTGGCGGGTAAGTTCGGTAATCTCGGGGTTTGATGAAGTAGAAGAAACATTGGCCCTCGGGTTATTTCTTGAAGATGCGGATGAATCCCAATTTTTGTGGTGAGTGTTCATGTTCTCTATAAGGTCTCTACACTCCTCGGGTCTTCTCTTCATGAATGTACCACAGGCGGCAACATTAATCGTATCACGATCACGAAAAGTTAAACCATTGTAGAAAGTATCAATCAAAGTGACGGGGAGCATATTATGATTAGGACAACGATCTATCAAGACATTATAACGTTCCCAAGCATTGAAAAGTGACTCATCAGGTTCTTGAGTGAAACCATTGATTTGATTACGAAGACTAGTGACCATGGATGGTGGAAAGTAGCGCGACAAAATTTTTTGAATCATTTCGTCCTATGTATGAATTGAGTTTTTGGGAAGACGATCAAACTATTTTTTGGCATGGTGGGATAAAATGTGTGGAAAAAGATGAAGGCGAAGAAAATCCATGGAAACACCGGGAAATTTCATGCTTTGAGGGACAGTTATGAATTTATCGAGGTGTTTGTTGGCATCGTCATCCGGTAATCCGCGAATTGGACAAGCGTTTTAAATTTGTTGGATCATGTGATGCTTCAACGAAAATTCGGGAGCCGTGATTTGCATCGGCGCAATCGGTCCTCCACGTCCGTTCATAGTGCGTTGACAAAGCTCCTCCATCGTACGAAGGTCAGATGGAGGGACATGGTTGTTATTATTCTTGTTGGGGTGAGGTGGATTATTATTGTTGTGCACACCAGCCATATCTAAGTCTTCAAGAGTCTTGGGCTCAGAATAAGACGAAGATCGAGTACGCATACACTAAACTGAAATACAATATTTTTGGTTTTTTATCTTTTTTTTTATTTTTTTTTGGATTTTTGAAAATTTTATATTTTTTAGGATTTTTAAAAAATTTTTATGCTAGAAAATAACTTCCCAAAAGAACGGATCCCAAAATCCAATTTTTCTGACTAAAAACGTTAATCTTTACGAAAAGAGCCGGCAGCGGCGCCATTTATTATGGAGATTTTGCATATGTGTACTCAATCATTCTCGGTATCAAATCGAATTGATCACGGTTTAAGGTGGAATTTTTGTCTTTGGTAACTAAAAGGGGGAACTAGATTATTTAAGTCTACTAATAATATAAACGTTAAAGCTATTAAATATAAAAATAAAGGAAGGATGTCTAACCTCGATTGCTTGTCTGGAATGAATGCTGCATAGTAGAACTTGGTGAAAGAAACTAAAGGTGATTATCTATTACTACTTAAAAAGTAAATACGAAAAGTATTAGAAATAAACTAAAAATTAAAACGATATTAAAACGAATTTTAAAACAAATATTAAAAAGAAACAATTAATGAAAATAAAAGTAAAAATAAAAATAAACTTTCGACTTAAAAATAAAACATACTAAATAAAAATAAAGGACGTTGGCTAATAAAGCTACTTTAAAATTAAACGAGACAAATATTGAAACGGGCACTTAATAAAAGTTAAAACTTAAACTTTTCGAAAAAATACTAATACTAAAATTTGACGAAAAATATAACTAAAAATAACTGACTTTGTTGTCCCATATATTTAGATGATTATAGATAGAAAATAGATGAAAAGAGATGGATTCCTAGAGAGAGAAAGTAGTGAGAGAAACTAGAGAGAGAGGAGAGGATTAACTTGTTGAATATTAGATTAAGGAAAGAATAAAGTGAACAACCTACCCTCCTAACATGCTAGGAGGGTAGTATATATACTATATCTTGGTGATATTCGTTATAAACCCTAATTGGTGATTCGTTCTTTATCTTGTGGATTTTCTTTAGCTAAAAAGTACATAACCCTAATTCGATTAATTATAATTATGTTATTATGATCTTGTTAAATCACTTCTGCTATATGTGTGCTTTGATCTCGTTTAGGGTTTTGTGTAATTGTTATGAACTATATAAACCTTCAGTGGCAGCGAGAGCCGTTTTACCATGTTATACTTATAAAAAATCTAAAGTTATTTTAACTAATAATTGTTTTGAGTTAAAACGACATGTTTATTAGGTTTTCTTAAAAATTAGGGTTTTGTTTTTATAAATTAGGGTTTGGCCGATTTTTATAAAAATTGTTTTTGAAACCCTAAATTACATGTTGTATAATTTTAGATTAAATTGCATGATTAATTGTTATGTCACGTAAATTAAATGTTACGATCCGAAGAGATTCAATTGTTAAGAGATTTGGGTGGATCCATGATGAACGTGCATGTTTTCATGGATCATAAAATTGTATATTTGTATGATTTTATGTGCTACTTGCTTTATTTGATTCAATAAATCTTGAATTAGGAAAGACTTTTATATGAATATAAAAACCTAGATTTGATGACTATTGAATAAATCGTATGCATGTGGTTATTTGATTCATTTATTGCACATATAAATTGTTATTTGTGTATTTATGATTTAGTTTTTTTACTTGTTTATGTTAAAAATTGTACGAATTGTTGTAAGCAGGGTTTTTTTTAAGGAAAACAAATATGGACTAAATCATATTAAAATTAACATTTGTTTGAGATCTAAATTACACAGAATTACGTTGATTGGTGAAATTCAATAATAATCTAACGGCCTACTTCTTTTGAAAAACTATAAAGTGGGTATAACGCACAACTGGTCATGTACCCGGTTAAGGAAGAAGGTGTTAAGCCATTAGTGGCTGACAAAATTCCCGGCTCGCCTATGTGTCAAATTAAAATTACCTACGATTATTATTTGCATTATACCTTAAGGTTGATTTACCGCAAATTTACATCCGAAATCACAATGAATAAGGTTATTGCTTTGTGCTTTAGCCGTAAGTATGTTGTGAATAGTTGTGGGTAAAATCTTTGATTGGTTAAACCAATACCTCAACATAATTTATATAGAAGTTTAGTCTCATGAAAAAGTTTACTAAATGTTTTATTAAACTTATGTTATGGAATTGTATGTATGCTTCTCCATACATTGATTTTGACATCAATTTTATACGCTTAAAATTTAAGTCGAATGCTATCTAATTGACGAACACTTGAAATTACTACGTCATCAAATGAGATTTTTGGACGATGTTGTAATGGAGAGAAAACTTTCATAGAATGAGAATTTGTATGATGGTTTTACGTTATTCATATTAGACGACTTAATTAAGTTACTCAGTGAGATCTGGAAACTTAAGGCATTCAGAAGGGATGAAACATGTTTACAATAGCAAAATGTTTTTTGGCAATATAATCCCTTAAATATCTAGAAACTGTAAATTGTTTGTCAATTGAATTGTTCGCCAAGTCGCTATGTTGAGTACATTCATTACTAGTAGATAAACTGATGTAATGGATCTATGTCAATATATGTTCTAGGATTCAAGGAAAATACTATGGTTTATATACTAGGGTAATTTTATTTTCTTGAAAGTATTTTATTATCAAAAATACTAATATTTGAACTTATTTCTATAGAATTGGCTCAACCCGACAATAACACTATAAGTTATGCGTTCAAAACGTTTTTTGATAGTCCTGAACTTACTGGCCCTAACTTCAATGATTGGTACCGCTCACTAAGAATTGGCTTGGGAGTAGCGGGTACTATTGATATCTTGACCACTCCTTATCCAGAGAATCTTGCTGAAGGAGCTTCTGAAGCGCAAAGGCTTGAACATGCGGCTAATGTTAAGAAGCACTCGGAGGTGGCTTGCTTAATGCTAGGTAAAATGGTCCCTCTACTTCAAAAGAAGTATGAGCTATTTTCCCCTAAGCGTATGCTTGATGAGCTCAAGGCTATGTTCGAGAAGCCGCAAGTTGTGGAGTTCTATGACTTAGTAGATGCTTTGCATAGCTGCAAACAAACTCCTAGAAAGTCTGTTAGTGCACATTACATGGAGATGAAGGGTTATATGGAATAGCTCATTGCACTAGGACAATCCTATGATCATAATATGGCTATCAACCTGATCAATAGGTCCCTTAACAAGGACTTCAATGATTTTGTTAGAAACTATAATATGCATTGCATGAGGAAGACAGTTAATGATTTCCATGCAATAATCATTGAATACAAAAAGGGTTTAAAGGACAAGGCATCTACCTCTACTGCTCATATACTAACCATACAAAAGTGTAGAGTGAGTAAGCCAAAACTGCAAGCGAACAAGAAGAAAGGTAAAGGCAAGGGTGATAAGGGAAAGCAAGTTGCGAATTATTCAAAACCTAAGCATAACTTTGTCAAGAAGAATCAATCTCACAAGGATGAGACTTGTCACCATTGCAAGGCAAGTGGTCACTGGAAGAGGCATTGCCCTCTGTACCTCGAAGAGTTGAGAGAAATAAAGAAGAAGTTTGAGCAGAGCGCTGCCGCTTTAGGTACTTTATTTATGATTGAAGTATATAATTTGACATACAAATAAAATTCTTGGGTATATGATACAAGTGCGGTATTATTAATCTGGAAAGGAAGCTATCCTATGGGGAACAATTTCTACAAGTGGGCAATGGCGCACAAGCAGCGGTTGAAGCTATAGGAACATTTATTTTAGTTTTACCTTTGGGTTTACTACTGATTTTAAATGATTGTCATTATGCACCTACAATTGTTAGGGGTGTTATTTCCTTTTCTTGTTTGTTGAATACTGGATTCGTTCACACTATTGATAATAATGGAATTTCTGTTTGGTATGATGGTATTTCTATTTTAATGTAATTTCTAAGAATGGTGTGTTTGAAATAGACATGCAAGATAATGAATCCAAGTATAATAATAATTATGTTTTTATCATGAATAAGAAGAGAAAGTTTGACAAGTACTCTTCTTATCTCTGGGATTATAGACTTGCCCATATTGGGAAGACTCGTATACAAAAGCTTCAACGTGAAGGTCTTTTGGAATATATCAATGATGAATCATTTGATAAATGTGAGTCTTGTATCTCTGGAAAGATGAAAAAGAAACCTTTTAATAGTAATATTGAAAGGTCTACTGATCTACTTGGTTTAATACATTGATGTGTGTGGACCACTTAGACATGTGTCAAGGAAAGGTGCTAACTACTTCTTAACATTTACGAATGATTATAGTCGTTATGGTTATGCTTATTTACTTAAGTATAAACATGAGGTATTTGAAACATTCAAAGTGTTCAAAGGAGAAGTAGAATTGCAACTAGGAAAGAAGAATAAAGCTCTTCGTTCTGATAGAGGTGGTGAGTATTTAAGTCAAGAGTTTAAAGATTATGTAAGTGAGAATGGAATTGTTCAGCATCTTACTTCTCCATATACTCCACAACAAAATGGTGTATTCGAAAGGAGAAATCGTAAATTATTAGATATGGTGCGATCTATGTTTAATCCTACAACTTTACCATTAACCTTTTGGGATTATGCATTAGAATCTGCTGTTCGCGTTTTAAGTATGGTTCCCACGAAGAAGGTGAATAAGACACCATATGAAGTATGGCATGGTAAAAATCCATATTTGTCTTATTTAAAGGTCTGGGGTTGCGAGGCGTATGGGAAACGTGACTCGGGTGACAAACTCCAACAACGATCTGTGAAATGTATCTTTGTAGGATACCCTAAGGAAACTATGGGTTACTACTTTTATTATCCACCTGAGAACAAAGTGATTGTTGCTAGGTATGGAGACTTCCTTAAAAGTGATCTTGTAAATCAAGAATTCAGTGGGAGAAATTATGATCTTGAAGAGAGTCATATAGATACGTTACCTTCTGAAAACACTAGCGAAATAATTCCTATAGAACCAGAAAGTCTGGCGGTTCCAGGAATTAGTTCCTCTGCATAGATCTGAAAGGATTAACAACACGAATAGCAATATATGTCTTAATATAGAGGATGATGATGAAGTAGGGGATTTTGGAGAACCTGTTAATTATAAATCCGCCATGCTTGAACCTGATAAGTATAAGTGGATGGTTGCTATGGATGTGGAAATGAAATCCATGAAAGTTAATGATGTTTGGATTCTTGTAGATCCACCACCAAATACTAAAGTAGTGAGACATAAGTGGATATACAAGAAGAAAACTGACATGGACGGAAAAATGCAATCCTATAAAGCTCGTTTAGTAGCTAATGGTTTTACACAAACTTTTGGCGTATACTACGAGGAGACATTTTCTCATGTAGAAGACTTAAGAGCTATTAGGATTCTCATAGCTATAGCAGCATAATATGACTATGAGATATGGAAAATGGATGTTAAAACTTCCTTCTTGAATGGTCGCTTAGATGAAGACATCTATATGCAACAACCGGAAGGGTATGTTGATCCTAAGAATCCGAAACACGTGTGTAAACTTCAATGAGCTATTTATGGTTTAAAGCAAGCATCACGTCAATGGAATAAACGATTTGATGAAGAAATCAAAAAGTTTGGATTTATTCAAAATCGTGATGAGCCATGTGTATATCGCAAAGCTAGTGGGAGTGATGTAGTATTTTAGCCCTATATGTTGATGACATATTAATCATGGGAAGTAACATTCCAAGACTTAAAGCTGTTAAGGATTATCTTGGTAAATGTTTTTCTATTAAGGATTTAGGAGAAGCTGCACACATTCTAGGAAGATCTATCGAGATAGGAACAAATGGTTAATTTGTCTTAGTCAAGATGCTTATATAGATAAGATATTGAAGAAATTTAATATGCATAATTCCAAGAAAGGTTTTCAACCTATGGAAGTTAAGCATAATCTGAGTCATGATATGGATGCATCAACTCCTGAAGAGGAGGCATACATGCAGAGGTTGCCTTATGCTTCGGCTGTAGGATCTATTATGTATGAGGTAAGATGCACAAGGCCTGATGTGGCGTTTGCTTAGAACTTGGTCAGTCGATACCAACAGAATCCAGGGAATCTCTACTGGATTGCTGTTAAACATACTCTAAAGTATTTGAGGAGTACGAAAGATATGTTTGTGGTATTTGGAGGGAAACCAGACACAGAACTGAATGTGACAAGTTTCTGTGATGCGTCTTGGCAATGTGATAAAGACGATACGAAGTCTCAGACGGGTTACGTTTTTGTTATCAATGGAGGAGCAGTTGACTGGAAGAGCAAGAAGCAGACAACGATTACAATGCATGCTACTCAATCTGAGTACATGGCTGCTTCAGAAGATGCAATGGAAGATGTTTGGATTAGGAAGTTTATTGGAGATCTTGGAGTGATGCCTTTCAATTATAGAACCTATTGATATATATTGCGATAATTCTGCTGCAATAATATTCGTCAAGGATTTTGGAGTCATGAAAGGTGCGAGACACTTTAAGCGTAGACATCACTATGTCCGAGAACAAGTAGAAGCTCGTGAAATCAAATTAATAAAAGTTCACATAGATGATAACGTAGCTGATCCTTTTACTAAGGCTTTGCCTAGACCAAATGTAGTTAAGAATGACAAGGCTATTGGGCTGCAAATAGCTAGCGAACTCATGCAATAAATATGTGATTAGTATTTGGATAAGGATGTTAAGACATTATTATTTAATAAAATAAAGATTGGGTTTCGTTTATTCTTATTACTTAATTTTGTATCCTATTTTACATGTTTTTATTCATGAATAAATTGTTATGCTAAATGTCCGTTGTTGATTGATAATATGGGAATATTATTATATAAAGACAATTAAAAATTGTGATAGAGTATACTTGAAAGTATATTGATCGATTTTGGATGATATTCGATGAATCGAATATTGGACTTATCCCAACTATATATTTACTTTGTAGATCTTTATCATCAAGTAAATCATAAATAGTTATCCTTAGACCTGAGATACCAGAAAACTGGTTTGCATCTAGTGCATTTTTGTGGAATAATCTAACTCTAAACGTAACTTGTAGCTATAAGGATTATTTTCAAAAGTGTTGCAAAATTCATTGGTTTTGCTTGTAGTCAATATGGGATTTGTTTCCTCCAATTTTATTTTGGAGTTTTAATACAACTGGGCCCCTCGTGGGATTAGTAAGATGTTTATGTGGCCACACCTAAATTTTTTTTAGTAATCTTGCTGAATCTGTGAATGAGAAACAGAATGGTTAATGAAAGGAATGACTAAAATCCATATCCTTATTAACGTTGTACTAGAAATAAAAGGATAATAATAATGATGAATCATTAAAAGGTTTTATCCAGGAGACCTTACTCGAGTTGTACTAGAGACATTGCTATTGTAACTAGACGCTAGTCAATGTAATCACGATATTCGAAATATGTCCAAGTGGGAGCTGAAAGTTTATGGACTTATATTTAATATTTGTGTGATAGGATCGAACTCGAGATTATGAGATTGCACTCAATACGTAAAGAGTTAATTTATTTAATAAATATATTTATTATATTTATTAAATTAAACCGAGCTATAAATTTAACAACTGTTAAATAATTAAGAGTTAAGTATGAACGAGCGTTGTGGAATAAATAGGAAGAAGAAAGGAAGGTTCTAGAACACCCCACAAAGGGATGTTCGACCGTCGGTTAGGGCACAAAGGGGGGAGGGGAAGGAAAACTTTCTTTTTATTAGTTTTTACTTGGGCTACAAGAATTACTAGGCCTATATAAACAACCCCTCACCCTCATAATTCTTCACTCCTCCCTTCCCTCTCTCTTTGGTCGATCGCAAGAAAGAAACCACAAAGGGTTTCGATTAGTTTTCTTGTTCTTTCGATTTTGCTTATAATCTAGTCCTAGCCCATCTCTAGGGTTGTTGGGTAGATTTTCCACAAGCGTTGAAGCTCGGTTTACACGTGCTAGAATAACAGTTAGCTCGTTGTATTACGTGTGTACAAGAATGTAATACAGTCTTAGTTTAGACTATTGATAGTTGAAGTTTTTACGTCTTTTAGGAAAAAGAGCGTAATTAAGGTAAGTATTAACAAGTGATTTAGGAAAACCACAAGTTATGACCCTTTGTGTGGGGATCGTTCTCAAGGAGGCTTGGTGTGTGTGTTAAGTCATGATTAATGATGTGATTATGATTATGAGAAATGAAGATAGAAATGAGATTAGAAGAGAATGACGGTTACGATGACGAATTAAACTAAGACGAAATGTCGTACACGAAAAACCATAAAAAGTAGCAAAATTAAAAATTTACCCTAAAAATTCCTAGAAAATTGCAATAAATCCTAGATAATGTAATTAGAGTTTACAAAAAATCAAAAATCACCCAAACCTTTTATTTAATTAAAAAAAAATTTTTAATGTTAATTAAAGCCCAAAAAATCAATTTAATTAACAAAAAGCCCAAAATGAGATTTTTTCAATTGTAAACCTCTAAAATGACTTAACTAAATTTAAAAATATTTTTGAAAATTTTAAAATTAATAAAAACTATTTAAAAACAATTAAAAACTATTAAAACTTAAAATAATTATAAAAATTAATCTAGTGACAATAAAAATATTCTAAAAGTTGTAAAATTCCTAACTTAATATATTAACCTAAGAAATATATAAAAACTTGAAAAATCTAAATTTTAATTTTTAATAATAAAATAATAATAAAATAATATTAAAAATCCAAAATTTATAAAAAATTCTAAAAACTTGCAAACTAGATTAATTTAACCTAATAAACACAATTTTATTATTAATGTATTAGGGTTTGGATTGAGCGCTGTGATTGGTCCTTGATCTAGGGTTTCGATTGCCCTAGGTAGTCTTCTGTTTCGATTGATTGTTTTGTGTATTAGAGAGAGGTGTTTTCGATCTGGTTAATGTGTCATGGAGAAGAAGATCGCTGTTACGCCGATCGACATGGACAGGTTACATGCGCGCATGTCGCGTTTAAAACAAGCGAATCACATAAATAGTCCTGACAAGACTTCTGAGGTGGCTAGGGTTTCCAATACCTCGTCGCGTCAGGATGGAGTCATGATTAATGATTATGAATCGAGCGGTGTTCTTTCATCGTTTGGGGGTGACACTACAGAAAGGTTGGACGGTGAGCCCAAACATTTATCGACCGAGATACATGATGGTGATGGGACAGAATGCTCCAACCAGATACATACGGATGCAACACTTAAGTAGCCAGTATTGAAGGAGGTTGGAACGACTAGAGAGTCTGATGCATTGCCTAAAGGTACGAGTATGGCTAATGATCATGATATTCAGAATGATACAAGGGTTGTTACTCCATGTATGGCTGATACAATTCCATCCGAGCAGAATGTATGGGCTCCTGCACCATCAACTGCTGTTCCAAAACCCTCTTTTGTGTCCATGTTACATGGTCAAGCTAAAAGAGTTGCACGTGTAAAAGAACTCCGTAATGGAGAACATGTTGAAGGGGCAGCGGTTACTATTCCTCTCGATGTGGTTGATCAGGTTAGGGCACGATTGACGCATACGTTATATGGTCATTTTATAGGGAAGAGATTGGCGTTTCCTTTGGTTGAAAACTATGTTAAGAAAGCGTGGGCAAAATTTAGAATCAAGCGTGTCCAACTTCATGGTGAGTTCTTTTTATTTCAATTTGATTCTAAAGTTGGAATGGAAAGAGTTATTGAGAGTGGGCCATGGTTAATACGTATGGTTCCACTGATTTTGAATATATGGTCTCCGGATTCTTTACTTGTGAAGGAGGAGATTAGTAAAGCACCGGTGTGGGTCAAATTGCATCATGTTCCCATAGTTGCATATTCGGAGGTGGGTCTTAGTCTAATCACTACTCAGATTAGGAGGCCTATTCTTCTTGATTCTTATACAAGTGAGATGTGCCTATCTTCATGGGGAAGGAGTACCTTTGCACGTGTTTTAATTGAGATTTCTGCTGATCATCCTCCTAAGGATTCTTTAGTTGTTGCTATTCCTATTGGTAAGGATAAGGGAAATACGATGGCTAATATTGGTATAGAGTACGAGTGGACTCCCCCCCCCCCCCCCCCCCCCCCCCCGCTGCTCGATGTGCTGTATATTTGATCATCATGATGCTGAATGTCCGAAATTGCCTAAGGATGTCATTAATACGACTGTTAATGTGGACGATAATAAGGTAGCTAATGAGGTTGATAATGAGGGTTATGAGGTTGTGAACAATAGAAAGAAAAAGGGTAAGAATAAGCAACTCCAGGTTGCTGGTATTAAACTCACTAAACCACCTATTAATCTTTATTACCGTGCTGTTGAGAAAGGGGATAGTTCTAAGGCGAATAAGCCTAAGAAAAATGATTCTACAGGTACTACTGTTCAGAATGCTCATAAGAAAGCTGGTTCTATTCTTAAGCGTGGATTTCATAATAACAAGTCTTTGGCTCTTGATTCTAGTCAACCGGGTACGAGCAGCAAAAACTCTTTTGGTGCTTTGAGTGGTTTGATGGATGATGGGACTGATTGGGAGGATGGCTTTGGTCATTCTAATGATGTGCTTAATGCGGATAGTGAGACTGATGAAGACATTGTGATTGATGATCGCCATGGAACTCGTCAGCCGGATACTCGCACTTCTCATTAATCATTATGTTTGCTTATTTTCATTGTTTATGTTCCTTTAGGTGGTTCTTTCCTATAGGTGTCATTAGTTTTGTAATGTTATTATCATATGGCATGTCATATGATATAGTGGTTGTTCAAGCTGTGTGCTTGAGGTTAATGTAGCATTGCAGCTACATTCCATTGTACTTCAACGTTTTTTGGGAATATATTTTACCGGGATTGGAGTCCCTTTACCCAAACCTAATAAACACAGAAATGAAATTTAAATTACAAAAATACCCCTAATGGGCCTCCAAATGGGCCAAAGTCCAAAACAGACCCTTATTGGGCCAAAATAAGCCCAATAAGAAAAATATTTATAAAAATGGCCCAAAAGCTCCTTTCTAACCTAAAATTTGATTTTGAACACAAATTTTCAAAGGCCCAAAAGCTGAAAATATGATTTAAGCTAGCTTATTTCAAACAGCTTATTCTTAATGGGTAGTTTGGCCCATTAAGCTATAAGCTGATGCCATAAGCTCAAATTAGACACACAAGCTTCTTTTGAGTTACTTAAGACTTCTGTAAAAAGAAATTTGAAAAAAGTCCAAGGAATAAGCCTGAAAAAGCAATAAGTTATCTTCACAAAACGACAAAATAGTCGTTTTCGAGTTCTAGGCCACCCCAAGAGCTGATTCAAGTTTCAAAAGCTTTTAAATGACTTAACTAAGCTTAATCAACAAAAAGTTTTCAAATAAGTTCACTCAATAAGCTGAAATATGCAAAGAAGCACTTCTTTAAAAGTCAACTTTAAGAGTTTTCTAGCAAAAAGTCAAAGTCAAATTCTGATAAGCTCCAGTTCAATCAAATGGGTCAAATGATGAAGATTGATCACAAAAAGTAAGTTGTTGCAGGTCTGGATAAGCCAATATGGCTTATTAATAAGCTAACTGAAAATTAGCACTAGTAGGGGCTAGTTTTGGTGTCTGAGCAATGGAAACTTTTTCCACTTCTTGACTTGTTTGACTATTAGTCTTTAGTGACTTTTTTGTGGATTCAAGTTACACAAAGGCACCCAAATGATCAGTGGATCATAAGGAGTCAATAACAACAAAGAAATCACAATCACAATCAGCCAATTTGTACAGTTAATTCAAAACATCACCAGATCTAGCCTAGACATGAACAAATAAGCAGTTATGGTTCAATAAGCACTTATAGCACAATTCAGCCAGCCAAACTTAACCAAATGCATACACAAGCAATAATAAACTTAAATGAACAAGTCTAAACAGGTCTCATGCAATGGTACAAAGTATAGATCAAGATTCAAGCACAATAAGTTACTTATGAACACTAACACAAGCAGTTATGAACACTTGCTGATGTTCTTGACCAACAAGCCAAATTCAAACACTCAGATCTATCACATGTATTGTATAAACAATGATTTAACAACTTTCATCCCTAAGCATGCATATATTCAAGATATTACCAAAATCTTAGGTCAAAATCAGTCAAAACCAATGAGATATAGCACAATATATGATTCAAGGTTTTAAACCTAATAACTTGTAGAAACTAGTACTCAACCAAGCCAATAAAAGATAACAAGCATAAACAATAACTTCCAACAACACAATAACACTCAATGATCTTAAACAGATAATCCCAAACACCCTTTTATATTTTCGAATCAAAATTTTCACATCAAAAGTATATTCCAAGTTTACCCAAGCCAAATCAACACAATAACAGATGTAATATGCTGATTTAAACAAGATTAGACCACAAAATCAGCAAGAACACAAGCAACACACAAATTCACCAAAAATCCAAATTTTTAACAGATTTGAGGTAGAAAGGTGCAAACCTCATGGATGTACATCTACACCCACAAATTTTGAGCTTATGTGCTAGCAAGAACAAGCACAAGCTTCCACAATAAAGGCTGCTAAGATTTAACAAAGTTAGAAGCACAAATGTCAAAACAGAAAAGTGAAAAATCCTTGATTAAAGAAACCTTAGTTCCCCACACTTGATTATCCCCAAGTTATAAGCTTCACCACACCTTGATAACACAATATCAGGATGCTATGATCAGCTTTATAGCCCAAGAATTCCAAGGTTTGAACAAGACTTAGCAAAATATCAAGATTAATGGAAAATATTCAAACTTTTTCACTCCTTTGAAAACAAGTTTTAGGATTCAAGAACAGTTAACAACAAACAATAATAAACAGATAATAAGGTTGGCACTTGATTTTTCTTCACCAAATTCAAACACATTTCATTAAACTGAATATATGATTTACAGATTTGTGAACAATGCAAAATTCAAGAGCAAGGATAAATGTAAATGGTCCTATGCCTTATATAGGCTAAAAGTGATGTCTAAGAAAGCTAACAACAAAACCCTAATGCTTGGTGAAGTCCCAGAAATGCCCTTGAGGGTTTTGGCATTTTGAAGATCATGTGACTAGTTCTTGTTTTGTTGTGGAGCTGGCATGTGTGAAAATGTATCCAATGGCTTATAACAAGCTTAAAATGTAAGCTGGAATGAGGATGGTTGGATGGCTGTCCAATTTTTGGTGTTTTGTTCTTCCTTGGTGCAGGGGAATCTTGTGTGGGACTGATGGGTGATGTGGCAAGCCATTTGAAAGTTGGGTTATGATTAAAACATGCTTAATCATAAATCTGGACAATATCAAGGCCTAATTACAACAATATTAAGAAAACTCAATTGTGTTCTTGGAGTGAATAGTTGCAAGTTTAATCTAGATTTGTGTTTGAAAAACATGTTAAGCGCCAAATTTAACTAATCAGTTAGATTAGTTAATTAATAGGGTGAGTGGAGTGTGATATGGCAGCAGGGTGAGCTCCCATTGGTGGAAAGGTGGTAGTGGGACAGGTGTCAAGTGGCGAGTGGTCTAGGTATCTTAGGTTGTCTGCCAGATTTAGCCCCTTATCTCTCAAACTTCTTTCACTTTGCAAATAAACACAACAAATCCGGATTCCCTTTGTAATTAAGTTTTCATTTTCACACTTTTGCCCAAATACTTTTCCAAAGTATTTTCAGGGGTATTTCTTGCTAATTATTGATTCTTGAAGGACTTATTTGGTATTTTCTTCACAGATAATGGTCTTGGCTTGTCTTGTTGACTTCTTGGAGGACTGAATTCTACAAATCATGATTAATGAGGGACCATTTTTTCCATTTCTTCAAAGTCAAGGGTCCTTTTGGTAATTTTAACATTTTTAAAGGACTAAACTTGTAATTTCTTGTAACTTGAAGTCCTTCATGGTATGTTTCAATTTGAGGAGGATTCACATTGAAATTTTAGTTTTGTTGAGGGACTAAAATTGCCAATTCTTCAAAGTGGAGGGCCCTTTTTGCAATATTAACAAACTTTAGGGACCAATCTTGTAATTATGAAGATACAAGGGTATAAAGTGTCAATTCTTCAATATTGGAGGACCCTTCTTGCATAATCTTCAAATCTTCAAGGGTTTGTCTTGGAAAATTCTTCATTAGGGCTTCGTTCAATGTGCGGCTTCGTTTCCCGTGTTCGTTTTTGTATGATTCTTGTGATCTTTTGTCATTTTCTCAATATCCGTACCTAAAATACACAAGCAACAAACACAAGCATATATTTGGCTAATTTCATGATATTTTATACATTTAAAGCCCTTTTTGGACGATGAGACTATGTATAAAAGCAGTCTCATCACTCCCCCATACTAAACCATTACCGTGCCCTCACGCAATGTTAGAATAAAGTATCGTAGCACCTCCAAAATTCATTTTTATTCACTTTTATTGAATGATAAAATAGCTACACTACTACTGTTACTTCTACTTGCGTTTTAGACATAATGTATGATTTTCATCGCAAAATAGGACGTTTAGGTTCATAGAATAAGAACACGTGAATGCTTCGTTAGAAATAATTTCATCGTCCTCGATTTTCACTCCAATTCCATGCTAAGCGTGCAACGAAATCATTGTCATTATAAGTTAGTAATGCTAACACTACATGCCCTAATCACGTACTTATCCTCCCATTTTCGTAAGTTGTATCTCTTATATTTTATTTTATCTTGAATGTTTCACGAGGATACATTGTTTTACTTATGCGATGATAGAGATTTAGGTCTAAAAATAGAGTCCTAACAGTGTAACCAAGACCCTAAAATCAATAACCCCTCCTAATAGACAAAGATGCCAAAAAATTAAGTCAACAAGAAGGATCGATAAACACGGTTTTATAACGGTTTTGAACATGAGACTTATTACCAAGACTTTTATATGCCCCCTAACGGAAGGTCCTTATTATCATAGGTTTACCTCCATCTTTTATTCAACTTCGCCATGAAGCTTTTATTATGACTTCGGTCTTTCCTTGCCTTTTATTATCCACCTCATCGGTGGTTTTATTAGCCAAAGACGAATATCCTCACGCTAAGGCGAATTTTGGATCTTTAAAGCTTCAAAGATTAAGGCTTGATTCACTTTCAATTTCGCATAGATTTTTCGGCCTTGTAAGCTTCAATTTGTTTGCTTGATTTAGGTGAGCACTTGAAATCTTATTATTGGGTGAAGCTTTCGATTATTCGGGTGCCAATACTTCAAAACCGTGACGCTGGCGATACCTTAATGTCTTCCCAATTTAATTACACGGAAGCTACTAGAAAAGACTAGAAACCCAACAATCAAGACTAAACCGCTAAGTCAATATTTATTAAGAAAAAAAATAATATTTACAAGGGAAGGGAGAATAAGCAAAAAACGAGAACACATGAGTTTTTGAAAGAATACGAGTACTCTACGTTTAGCATAGTAACTTATAATTAACTCTATCATTTCTCGTCCTCATTTAAGAGACTTAGCCTAATGTAAAGTTAAGGAATCGAAGCTAAGTGCTCAACACACACGGTCGAGTCAAAAATTACTCTTATTCTCGCCATCAGAAAATCTACATTCGTGTCTTCAAACACTTATAAAACATGAGAAAAACTTTAAAATTTAGCCATTTTTAGCCTTATTTTGCAACAAAACGATAAACAAAAAGATAAACTTTGGAAAGCGTGAAGGTTTGCAAAGCAAGTATCTATTCACCCCCCATACTAAAGTTAAACATTATCCTCAATGTTTCGAGTCTAGGGGTGCAAACACCCCCATACTAGAGACGTAGTCAAATGCCTAATCTAGCATGGAAAGGGTGTAACCATTAAATTTAAAGACGTTTATGAAGTGTGCTATAAACCTAAGGTTAGAACATCAAAGGATATATCATGGATATTGAGAAAGTCTTCAAAGCAAATGATCGAGCGCTCCCATAAAACGAACACGAGAGGCTCCAATCGTGAAGATCATGATCATCTAAAATCCACAATTCACAAACAACCACGAAACAAAGGTTGGAAGGGCACAAATCCCCACACTTTACTACATTAGAAAGCGATAATATGTACATAGGATAAGCATGGGACTCCCGCACGAGGCACCTCGTTTTTGATTACCGAGTCGTGAGCTCGACTCGATCCCCTCAATACTAATTATCATTGGGAAAGTGATTTGGTCGAGGTAGTTCAAGGATGGAACTTCCCCGCCAAAGTAGTGCTTCAACTTATGTCCATTCACCTTGGAATTGGGGCCATCATTTTGAGCTAGCTCGATGGTCCCATATGGAAAAACTTGAGTCACGGTGAATGGACCGGACCAACGGGATTTCAACTTACCGGAAAAGATTTTCAAACGAGAATTAAAAAGAAAAACTTGAATCATGCAACTTTTTAGTCTTTTCTTTATAAATCAATGAATTTTCATAAACAATATGCCTTAATTCATCCAATTCATTTAATTGCATTTCTGGTGTTTTCCCGCGGTCTCCATGTCATCATTACAATGCTTTAGGGCCCAATAAGCCTGGTGTTCGAGTTCAATTGGCAAGTGACAATTCTTCCCATACATTAGCTTATAAGGAGTGCACCCGATGGGTGTTTTATGAGCGGTCCTAAAAGCCCATAAAGCATCGTCCAACTTATCCGACCAAGATTGTCGGTTTTCCCCAATCGATCTCTCCAAGATCCTCTTCAACGCTCGGTTTGAAACCTCGACTTGCCCACTCGTTTGTAGGTGATAAGCCGTAGAAAGCCTATGTGTAACCCCATATTTCCTTAGGACCCTTTCGAATTGGTCATTACAAAAATGGGTTCCACGATCGCTTATGATCGCACGAGGGGTTCCAAACTGAGAAAACAAGCTTTTCAAAAACTTGACTACCACACGAGCATCATTGGTGGGCAAAGCCTTAGCTTCCACCCACTTAGATAGGTAGTCAACGGCGACAAGGATGTAATTATTACCACAAGATGATGGGCACGGCCCCATAAAGTCAATGCCCCAAACGTCAAAGATCTCACACACTTGGATGATATTTTGTGGCATTTCATCTTTTTGTGAGGCTTTTTCTTGTCGTTGGCATGAGTCACACGACTTCACAAGCTCATGTGCATCTCGGTAAATAGTAGGCCAAAAGAAACCGGCATCAAATACCTTCTTAGCCGTGAGATTAGCCCCGTGGTGACCACCCGTGGGTCCCTCGTGACAAGCTCTAAGGATGTTAGAAGCTTCGGTACCAAAGACACAACGTCGAATAATTTGATCCGCACAAGTTCGAAAAAAGTAAGGGTCGTTCCAAAAGTAGAACTTGACGTCACGAAATAATTTTCGTTTTTCTTGAGTCGTCATACCCTTGATGATGAAGTTGCCCGCATGGTAATTTGTGATGTCCGCAAACCATGGAGTGGAAGAATCAAGCTTAGAATTCACTACACCAAGTGTCTCGAGCGGAAATGTTTCGGTGATTTCCTTGGGCTCGTAAACACTTTGGTGAGGATCTTCCAAACGAGAAAGATGATCGGCCGCTAGATTCTCGGCTCCTTTTTTTCAACAATTTTTTGATCAAATTCTTGAAGGAGGGGAATCCATTGTTTAGCCATAAGATACTTGATAGCCGAATGATCCGTATACACTATGCATTTCGTCAAGACGAGATAAGGTCGGAATTTCTCAAATGCATACACCACGGCAAGGAACTCCTTCTACGTTGTAGTGTATTTTAGTTGATCCTCAGTCATCGTCTTGCTAGCATAGTGAATAGGAAAGAAGTGCTTTTCATGGCGTTTCCCCAATATGGCCCCAATAGCATAGTCACTAGCATCACACATGAGCTCAAAGGGGAGGTTCCAATTGGGAGCAACAAGAATGGGATCTTTGGTAAGTTTCCTCTTAAGTATTTCAAAGTCTCGTACACAATCTTCGTCAAAGACAAAACGTGCATCTTTTTCAAGGAGATGTGTAATAGGTCGAGAGATCTTTGAAAAATCCTTGATGAATCGACGATAAAAGCCTGCGTGGCCTAGGAAACTCCTAACTCCCTTAACGGTTTTAGGATGAGGTAATTTGGCAATGACGTCTACCTTAGCTTGATCTACCTCAATCCCCGCTTTCGAAACCTTGTGCCCTAAGACGATTCCACTTTTAACCATAAAATGACATTTTTCCCAATTAAGCACAAGGTTGGTTTCCTCACAACGTTTCAACATTCTCTCTAGATTCGACAAACACGAAGTGAACGAACTACCAAACACAGAAAAGTCATCCATGAAGACTTCCATCGTCTTCTCGATCATATCATGAAAAATAGCCATCATGCACCTTTTAAAGGTTCCCGGTGCATTACAAAGTCCGAATGGCATTCTACGATAGGCAAACGTTCCATATGGACACGTAAACGTAGTTTTTTCTTGATCACGAGGATCGATGGGGATTTGGAAGTAACCGGAAAAACCATCTAAAAAGCAATAGAAATCGTTTCCCGCAAGACGCTCCAACATTTGGTCCATGAAGGGAAAGGGAAAATGGTCTTTACAAGTGGCTTCATTCAACTTACGATAGTCAATGCACACTCTCCATCCGGTCACGAGTCTAGTGGGAATTAACTCATTGGCATCGTTTGGCACAACGATCATTCCTCCCTTTTTAGGGACACAATGAATAGGACTTACCCAAGGGCTATCGGAAATAGGGTAAATCATTCCCGCGTCAAGGAGTTTTAGGACTTCCTTTTTGATGACGTCGTGAATTTTGGGGTTCACCCTCCTTTGACATTGGATTGCGGGCTTGTAATCCTCCTCCATTAAGATTTTGTGGGTACAAAATTTGGGATCGATCCCCTTAATGTCGGATAACTTCCACGCAATTGCCCCTTTGTGATCCTTTAGAACATCGACAAGTGCGGTTTTTTCATCATCCAAAAGATCTTTCACAATAATAACCGGCAACTTGTCGCCCTCCTCCAAAAAGACATATTCGAGATGAGGAGGTAAATCTTTCAACTCGTGGATAGGTGGTTCCTCAATTGAAGATTTGGGCTCGATACTCATAACCTCCTCGGGTGGAGGAAATGGGAAATCTTTAAGAAAATCCTTGATAATCGAGAAGTCCTCATCATTGTCGAGGTCTTAGTTACAAGTACGTGGACCATCGAATTCTCCCAACGTAAAACCACCACCTTCAAATGGAGTGAAGGTTGTTGTCGAGTTATCAAGAATGGGATCTAACATAGTGGGATTGCCACTATTTCCATCATCACCAAAACCTAGAACTTCTTGTGAAAATTCCTCGCAAACAACGTCAATCATATCAACGAGGTTTATGGTTGCAACGGAATAAACATGAGAAATTTGAGAGTTTTGAGTTACGTTTATAACAAGTTCCTCGTCGTTGAAACGTAAGGTGATCTTTCTAGCATGAACATCAATCAAAGCCATAGACGTATCTAAAAACGAACGACCTAAAATGAGAGGAACTTGAGGTCCGTGGGAATATCGACAACGATAAATTCTACCGGATAATAGAACTTTCCCACTTTCACAAAAACGTCTTCCGCCAATCCACATGCGAGAATCGTGGAATTGTCGGCCAACTCGATAGAAATTAGTGAAGGAGTAAGATTAGGAAGACTGAGCGACTTGAAGATTGCAAGTGGCATCAAGTTAATGCTAGCACCAAGACCGGCCAAGGCATAGCATTCTTCCATATCATGGATTGCACAAGGGATCAAGAATTTACCGGGATCACCGACTTTTTGAGGTATGCGATTAAGATAAACCGATGAACAACTAGACAATTGATTCAATTTCTCCTTGTTGTTCAACATACTCTTAAAGTTAGCGGCAAATCGAGGCATCATGACCAAAGCATCGGGGAAACTCAATTTAAAGTGCAAATCATGAAACATTTTCATAAAAAGCCCAAATTGGTAATTATCGCGCTCTTGACGTTTCTCCTTTCTAAGTCTCGATGGATAGGGCAAAGGTGGTGTGTGTTGAGGCATAGGCATAGCCTTTGGAATCTCGGGTTCCAAATGTGGTAATTGGTCAACCGTAGGTGTGGCATGAGCGGTACTTCGTAGGATTTGGACATGCTCCTTTTTGACCACCACCTCGGGTTCTTCCTCAATTGCATCCTCCGTAGGAGCAATTGGTTGAGGAGTCGGTTCCTTAAGTGTCTTACCACTACGTGTGGTAATCACTTTAATCTCTCCCTTAGGGTTTGATATGGTGTTGCTAGGAAGACTACTCGAATACGGTTTGCACATAATTGCCTCAAACATAGATTAAATTTTGTCCTCAAACGTGGATTGCCTCTTGTCGGCCTTAATCATTTCTTGCTTAATTTCATGTTGCCCTTGTTCCATTTTTTATTGGTTTTGTTGTAACCTAGCTACATTCCCTTCCATTTTTTGTATGGATTTTAAGCTCATTTGCTAACTCATTTTTCAACTCTTTCTTCAAGTCGTTCTTAAACTCGGATCTTACGCTAATGATTTCTCTTTGAATGTTGTCAAACCTAGCATCGTTTCCATTAGCGTATGCAACAAATTCATTTGGAAGATCTTTCAAAGTTGGCAAATTCTTGTTGTTGTTTTGAAAATCACTTTGATTTTTGTTTGAAACTTGATTATTAGCCCCTTGATTCCCATAGTTTCCTTTGTAATTGTTTTTGAAACCAAATTGATTGTTTCGATAGTTGTTGTTAGCATTTTGATTTGAAGCAAAACCCGGTGGAGTCAATTGATTAGAGCGGGTAACTTGACCGTTTTGGTTGTAAGTTCCCGTGGCCGCGTAGGCACTCGAAGTGTTACCACCGTTAGTAATGCACTCGGAGAAATCACGACCTCCACCACAATACATACATGAAGCCTCAACCGCTTTAGCCGTAGCGGGAGCACTTTGTTCTCCAACTTTGAATTCAATTAAAAGTCCTTTAAGCTTATCAAAGATTTTGTTTTCCAAGTTCGCCTCAATTTGGCAAGCATCGATGGTATTAGACAAAGAAGGTGAAGCCGAAGACGAAGCTTTACGAACACTCGACGTGCTACGAGGACTATACACCTTAGATCTATTATCAATTATCACCAAAGCTTCCTCAACCGTTTTACACAAAAAATTACCACCCGCGGCGGCATTTTGATAATCCCTTTCATGATCATTAAGTCCATTGTAAAACGTGTCAATTTGATGCAAGTCGGAAAAACCGTGATGAGGACACTCATGTAACATTTCCTTAAACCTATTCCAAGCCGTTGAAAAACTCTCATTAAATTCTTGTGAAAATTTTGAAATCTCGTTTTTCAAATGCGTAGTCATAGAAGGCGGAAAAAATTGGTTCACAAACTTTGAAACGAGATCCTTTCACATCAATATAGAATTGGGTGGCTCTTTCTCTAACCAAATTTTAGCGGGCCCCGCTAAGGAATACAGAAAAAGCATCATCTTAATCGAGTCATTAGCAACATCCTTAAATTTGCAAGTGGCGGTAAGACGATTGAATTGGCGGATATGGTTGTGCGGGTTGTCCTTTTCATCACCACGTAATTTGTTGTTTTGGATCATCGACAACAAACGCGTTTTCACTTCAAAATTCTCCGCAAGGATAGCGGGAATTACAATAGCCTCTCCATAAGCCTCGGTGGGTGCTTGAAGTAACTCCATCATAGTTCGATTCTCCATGGTTGGTTCCTCTCTTACAATAGGTTCGTCAATAGGAGACTCCTCACTAGAAAGATTAGGAGTAGGTGTTGACTCCTTTCGGTTTCTTCGTTTACGTGCACGTCTTGCTTGGTTGCGGGTTTGAAGAAACGTCACGTACAACGAGGGGATGAGCAAAGAAGATTCTTTTTGGTGTTTTGTATTTTTCCAATTTTTTTGTGGTTTTTGATTGTTTTTACTTTTTTGGGGATTTTTGCGACTGTATTAAGTAGACCAAAATCTACAAATTTCCTCCTTAATCAAATCTCTTGATTAAAGAAGCCTCAAGGAATGAAAACGATCATGTGAAGTGAACGCCTTCGATGACTTTAGAACGTTGGTGGAACACCAAAACGTTCAAGAGGGTGTAATCAAATGAAACCAAGAAAGTATATATGATACTTAATAATAATTTGGGCGGCAAAACCCTCGATTAGCTTTCAATCTCAAAATACTCACAAGCAAGCGGGGAAATGAGGCGGCGCGAAGCACTTAAGAGCCTTTTTCCTTAGGGTATATTTTATAATACCCGCCTTATACACACCTTATAGTTTGTATTTTTCAAAATCGAGCTTCACGAAAGTATTTATCTATTTTTGCCTTTTCTTTCTTGTTTGAGATTCGAATACAATGATTGGTTAATGACCTCCCAAGTCAAGGTTGTGTTTTCACACTTTTGGAGTACTTGTGAATTTATTGTTCTACGTATAGAATATATTAATAATATTCACACAAAAAACGAAAAACCGATAATACGTATTAGTAGAGTGCTACTAATACAAATACGATCATGGCTATATATAAAAACAACAATTGCAAAATCAAAACACAACACGCCTCCCCGGCAGCGGCGCCAAAATTGATGTAGAGTTTTTACTACCCTTTAGGAAAAGAGAGCAAAATAGGGAAAGTATTAAGTGTCGGTTTAGGAAAACCACAAGTTATGACCCTTTGTGTGGGGATCGTTCTCAAGGAGGCTTGGTGTGTGTGTTAAGAGATGATTAATGATGTGATTATGATTATGAGAAATGAAGATAGAAATGAGATTAGAAGAGAATGACGGTTACGATGACGAATTAAACTAAGACGAAATGTCGTACACGAAAAACCGTAAAAAGTAGCAAAATTAAAAATTTACCCTAAAAATTCCTAGAAAATTGCAATAAATCCTAAATATGTAATTAGAGTTTACAAAAAATCAAAAATCACCCAAACCTTTTATTTAATTAAATAATAATTTTTTAATGCTAATTAAAGGCCAAAAAATCAATTTAATTTACAAAAAGCCCAAAATGAGATTTTTCAATTGTAAACCTCTAAAATGACTTAATTAAATTTAAAACAGTTTTTTATAATTTTAAAATTAATAAAAACTATTTAAAAATAATTAAAAACTATTAAAATTTAAAATAATTATAAAAATTAATCTAGTGACAATAAAAATATTCTAAAAGTTGTAAAACTCCTAACGTAATGTATTTAACCTAAGAAAATATAAAAACTTGAAAAACCTAAATTTTAATGGGTTGTTTGGCCCATTAAGCTATAAGCTGATGCCAAGGAATAAGCCTGAAAAAGCAATTTGAAAAAAGTCCAAGGAATAAGCCTGAAAAAGCAATAAGCTATCTTCACAAAACGACAAAATAGTCGTTTTCGAGTTCTAGGCCACCCCAAGAGCTGATTCAAGTTTCAAAAGCTTTTAAATGACTTAACTAAGCTTAATCAACAAAAAGTTTTCAAATAAGTTCACTCAATAAGCTGAAATAAGCAAAGAAGCACTTCTTTAAAAGTCAACTTTAAGAGTTTTCTAGCAAAAAGTCAAAGTCAAAGTCTGATAAGCTCCAGTTCAACCAAATGGGTCAAATGATGAAGATTGATCACAAAAAGTAAGTTGTTACAGGTCTGGATAAGCCAATATGGCTTATTAATAAGCTAACTGAAAATTAACACTAGTAGGGGCTAGTTTTGGTGTTTGAGCAGTGGAAACTTTTTCCACTGCTTGACTTGTTTGACTATTTGTCTTTAGTGACTTTTTTGTGGATTCAAGTTACACAAAGGCACCCAAATGATCAGTGGATCATAAGGAGTCAATAACAACAAAGAAATCACAATCACAATCATCCAATTTGTACAGTTAATTCAAAACATCACCAGATCTAGCCTAGAGATGAACAAATAAGCAGTTATAGTTCTATAAGCACTTATAGCACAATTCAGCAAGCCAAACTTAACCAAATGCATACACAAGGAATAATAAACTTAAATGAACAAGTCTAAACAGGTCTCATGCAATGGTACAAAGTATAGATCAAGATTCAAGCACAATAAGTTCCTGATGAACACTAACACAAGCAGTTATGAACACTTGCTGATGTACTTGACCAACAAGCCAAATTCAAACACTCAGATCTATCACATATGCTGTATAAACAATGATTTAACAACTTTCAGCCCTAAGCATGAATATATTCTAGATATTACCAAAATCTTAGGTCAAAATCAGTCAAAACGAATGAGATATAGCACAATGTATGATTTAAGGTTTTAAACCCAATAACTTGCAGAAACTAATTCTCAACCAAGCTAATAACAGATAACAAGCATAAACAATAAATTCCAACAACACAATAACACTAAATGATTTTGAACAGATAATCCCAAACACCCTTTTAAATTTTCAAATCAAAATTTTCAAATCAAAAGTGTATTCCAAGGTTACCCAAGCCCAAATCAACACAATAACAGATGTAATATGCAGATTTAAACAAGATTAGACCACAAAATCAGCAAGAACACAAGCAACACACAAATTCACCAAAAATCCAAATTTTTAACAGATTTGAGGTAGAATGGTGCAAACCTCATGGATGTACATCCACACCCACGAATTTTGAGCTTATACGCTACAAGAACAAGCACAAGCTTCCACAATAAAGCCTGCTAAGATTCAACAAAGTTAGAAGCACAAATCTCAAAACAGAAAAGTGAAAAATCCTTGATTAATGCAACCTTAGTTCCCCACACTTGATTATCCCCAAGTTATAAGCTTCACCACACCTTGATAACACAATATCAGGATGCTATGATCAGCTTTATAGCCCAAGAATTCCAAGGTTTGAACAAGACTTAGCAAAATATCAAGATTAACGGAAAATATGCAAACTTCTGCATACTCCGTTGAAAACAAGTTTTAGGATTCAAGAACAGTTAACATCAAACAATAATAAACAGATAATAAGGTTGGCACTTGATTTTTCTTCACCAAATTTAAACACATTTCATTAAACTGAATATATGATTTACAGATTTGTGAACAATGGAAAATTCAAGAGCAAGGATAAATGTAAATGGTCATATGCCTTATATAGGCTACAAGTGATGTCTAAGAAAGCTAAAAACGAAACCCTAATGCTTGGTGAAGTCCCAAAAATGCCCTTGAGGGTTTTGGCATTTTGAAGATCATGTGAAAAGTTCTTGTTTTGTTGTGGAGCTGGCATGTGTGAAAATGCATCCAATGGCTTATAACAACCTTAAAATGTAAGCTGGAATGAGGATGGTTGGATGGCTGTCCAATTTTTGGCGTTTTGTTCTTCCTTGGTGCAGGGGAATCTTGTGTGGGACTAATGGTTGATGTGGCAAGCCATTTGAAAGTTGGGTTATGATTAAAACATGCTTAATCATAAATCTGGACAATATCAAGGCCTAATTACAACAGGATTAAGAAAACTCAATTGTGTTCTTGGAGTGAATAGTTGCAAGTTTAATCCGGATTTGTGTTTGAAAAACATGTTAAGCGCCAAATTTAAATAATCAGTTAGATTAGTTAATTAATAGGGTGAGTGGAGTGTGACATGGCAGCAGGGTGAGCTCCCATTGGTGGAAAGGTGGTAGTGGGGCAGGTGTCAAGTGGGGAGTGGTCTAGGTATCTTAGGTTGTCTGCCAGATTTAGCCCCTTATTTCACTTTGTAAATAAACACAACAAATCTGGGTTCCCTTTCTAATGAAGTTTTCATTTTCACACTTTTGCCCCAAATACTTTTCCAAAGTATTTTCAGGGGTATTTCTTGCCAATTCTTGATTCATAAAGGACTGATTTGGCATTTTCTTCATAGATAATGGTCTTGACTTGTCTTGTTGACTTCTTGGAGGACTATATTTGACAAATCATGATTAATGAGGGACCATTTTTGCCATTTCTTCAAAGTCAAGGGTCCTTTTGGTAATTTTGACATTTTTAAAGGACCAAACTTGTAATTTCTTGTAACTTGAAGTCTTTCATGGTATGTTTGACTTTGAGGAGGATTAACATTGACATTTAGTTTTGTTGAGGGACTAAAATTGCCAATTATTCAAAGTGGAGGGCCCTTTTTGCAATATTGACAAACTTTAGGGACCAATTTTGTAATAATGAAGATACAAGGGTATAAAGTGTCAATTTTTAAATATTGGAGGACCCTTCTTGCATAATCTTCAATTCTTCAAGGGTTTGTCTTGGAAAATTCTTCATTAGGGCTTGGTTCAATGTGCGGATTCGTTTCCCGTTTTCGTTTTTGTATGATTCTTGTGATCTTTCGTCATTTTCTCAATATCCGTACCTAAAATACACAAGCAACAAACACAAGCATATATTTGGCCAATTTCATGATATTACATTTAAAGCCCTTTTTGGACGATGAGGCTATGTATAAAAGTAGTCTCATCAATATCTTGGTGATATTCGTTATAAACCCTAATTGGTGATTCGTTCTTTATCTTGTGGATTTGCGTTAGCTAAAAGGTAAGTAACCCTAATTCGATTAATTATAATTATGTTATTATGATCTTGTTAAATCGCTTCCTCTATATGTGTGCTTTGATCTCGTTTAGGGTTTTGTGTAATTGTTATGAACTATATAAACCTTCACTTTGTTGTTGCTTTTTGATCATTCCGTTCTGAATGGATTTGAGTTCTTCTTCTTGCTTCTAAATAAACTCTTGTCCACCCTTCACGCTTAACAATTCATCAGGGTTACCACCCACTTCCCTAACAAACTCAGTGGACTCCTTGAGTATCTCAGATCTTGTTGCCTCATTGGTCTTAGCCTCTCTATTCTGTCTAAGTACTATTGAATTTGTTTAGGAGTCATCTTGTACATTTTTACATCAATCTCAAAAGGTACTAAGACTAGAGCATCAGGGTCGAGCCTTCTTTTCCTAGAAACTTTTACAAGCTTCTTAGGGGGTGTTAGGGTTTTATCAGCAATGCCTTTGCCCTTGTCTAAGTTAGAGACAAAGGGCTCAGAGCTGGGTGGAATGGATTTCAAGGGTGTTGGTGTAGTGATCTCAAGCACCTGAGGTTATTGAGTTACCATTTCTTCTTTCTCCCCCTCAGGTTGAGAGGGAGGTTCATTCCATGTAAGCACCATTGGTACAACATTATACCCCTCAAAATTTGAAGGGTCGGGTTGACTGATCCCAACTTTTGGTCGTTGATTTGGTCCTGAGGAGGAGGTGGTGGATGATCCAGTTGTATGAGGGACTGAGTTGTTTTTATAGTGTGGATCCTGGTCCTGAGGCAAGGAATGTCTGCGTCCTTATGGGCCTTAGAGATATCAGAGAGGTTTGTATCATTAGCCATATATCCCTGTGTAGCTTTGCTCAGTCGAAATTCAGCCTCAGGATCTATGTGAACATCTTCATAAATAGCTTCACACCTTGCTTTCACCACATCTAGCTCAGACTTAAGAGAGTCTAACCTAGTGAATACCTCATAAATCCTATCTTCCTTAAGAAAATCCAAGAGTTGACCAACCTTGGAAGTAGACTTAGTAGAACTAGAGATTAGTCCATCCAAAGTTGTCTCTATTGAAACATTTGCTTCAACAGTTGGTAGAGAAGTGTTCAGGAAATTTATAAGCTTCTTCTCCTGACTCTCATGACTGTTGTTCACGGCACTGATGAATTCCATCTAGTTATTAACCTAAACTCTCATTTTCTCCTCACCTATCTCAAAACGGTCACCATACGTTCTGAATTCGTCAAGGAGTTCGTCAGCCTTGGAAGAAAGTTCATCATGGCTCTTAGTAACCTCGGCCTTCAAAGTTGTATACACATGATTGAAGACACTCATGAGAGTTTCATAAAGAACTTTCTCAGTCACTAGTTTGGTGTCATCAAAGGTAGATTCCAGAACCACAGTCTGAGTCCCCACTGACGAGGTGTCAAGTTGTGCCTCATGGGAGGGCTTTTTCGATGCCTCTGGGGAGGGCTACTTATGTTCGGTTGTCTCAGGGGAGGGCTTTTATTGAGCATCAGGGGAGCGTGGTATGTCTTCGAACAAAGGTGAGGACTGTGGCTTCTGGTCTGATTGAGGATGATCCTGAGTGTCAGATTCATCCCCATCCTCAATCATGTCTTCGTCAACACTGAAACCATGGAGTAGCTCCTTAGGCTCTTCAAGTAAATCAATAAAGTCTCCATAGTTTAGTGATTCCTTAGGCTTATCCAGCTCCCCTCCAAAAGAAGGTTTACCTTGGTTTTGGTTACTCCCTGCCCCAAATCCTGAGGCTTGGGTTTTGGCCAACTGATCCTCAAGGGTAGTTTGTGATTGATCAGGGGTGGAAGTGAGATCCCTATTAATGAGGTATGTTACCCGTAGGCGTCTCCCTAGTCATTGGGATCAGTAATGGTTCCCTAGGCAAAGACTTTTGATTTAGTGTGCCTTCACTGGGAGTTGTGGAGGTGAGATTCCTATCAGTGGGGTGTTTTACCCTAGGTGTCCCTCTAAGTCTAAGGAAACGGTTTTTGGTTCCTCAGGCAAAGGCTTTGGAGCTAGTGTGTCTTCATCGGATATTATGGAAGTGATAGGCGTATCAGCGAGGTGTTTTACCCGTGAGCATCACCCTGAGTCTTTGGCCTTGGTTTTGTCCTCAGGAAAAGGTTGTGACCTACCAATTCCCTCATCAGACTGAGTGGAAGGTAGTCCTGTAGGAGAGGGTTGTATATTTCCCTTTCCATCAAGAGGACCAATAGGTTGGCCCGTCGACCCTGACTGTGATGTATCAGTGCATCCCATAAGCTCTTTCCTTTGGGGTATTTGAAGCTTGGTCTGAACAAGGGTAGTCTTTTTAGCCTTGGCCTTTTTAGGACGTGTCTCGGAAGCCTCGGGTCCCTGTGCCGTTGGTTTGGTCTTTGGCACAGTCTGAGTCTTCTTGTTCCCCTTCTTTGGTAAGAAGGGAATGGGAGACACGGATGATTCATGACTGATCACCTCAGTCATATGAGCCGTCAGTTCAATAGGGGGCGACTTCAGATGGGTTCTTTGAAAAATTTTAGAACTCATGATGGGTGTAGAAAACACAGTAAGTTTATCCTAAGTGTAAAGAGAACCCAGTAACCTTTCTAAGGCGCAAGATATGAGACATACTTTTGCCTTGACTCCTTCAGGAGCCTGGTTACAAGATCATTGTAAATGATCTTTCCTATGTCAATCTTCAGTCCATTGATGAGACTGTGGATTAGCATCTGCTGAGTAGAATTAACTTGCTTAGTAGATGAGTAATTCCAACCGATCACCTGAATCACAAATGTGACCAAGATCCTCCAAGCCATGAGAAAGCAGTTTTGAATAATGGGGTTTTAGATACAAGTAACTCAGGGACCCCGATTTCTTTTAATCCATTTTTAACTAAATCAGTTTTAGGGTGTGCAACATAATATCCTTTATTATAATCGAGTCCACTGGCTTGACAAAAAGTTTTGAAGTCTAAAATCAATGGTGTCTTCCCATTGTTCATAGTGAACCCAATGACACATCCCTTATGTGACTGGTCTCAGACCCTTGAGACCTTCAGGCCCTTGGGTAGTCGGGGTTACAACCAAAGTAGTATACCAAAATTACTGAGGGGGTGTTTGTAAAAGCATCAGCCCAATCACAGGTTTTAAGAAATTTGCAAATTGGTTTGTAGGTTGATACACTACGAGGGTAACTGAAATTTCCCCTATAATTGTTTCCTGAAAAGTGGACACTTTCAATGATGTGATGCTCTGCCTGAGGGGCATATGTGATAGCCTTGGATAGTGCCATTTTAAGTTATGATTTTTTTTAAAAACTTGTAAAAAGGACTATGGTACTTTGTGGGAATCAAACCAAGACTTAATTCTTGTTATAATGCAACGATTGGTCACCAAATGATTTAATGCAAACTTTTGAAATCGAGAAGAAGATCAAAAGATAGAAACACTAAGTAACTTTGATGGCTGGTACGTATACTATATAACAATGAAACGAGTGATCGATGTGATTACCTCTTAATAAACACCCTTTGCTAGAAACAATGTTTGAACACACACACTTTCTCTGAGAGATTATTTTGGCATAGTAAGTTTGCTTAGATCTTTGTGTGTGTGATTGTTTTGAAGTGTGGGTATTTATAGGCTCGGATGTGAAAGAGAGATTATTTGTTATATATTTTTGAATTTTAAATTTCTTTTCACATCTGCATTTAATGAAGTGTATAAAGTGGTCCCCCTTTTTCTCGGCTATTTTTCCGTTCCTACAATTATAACGCTTTTTGCAGAGATGACGTGGGGTCATGTGCAGTTGAAAGGACGTTTTTACAACGGATTTTGCTTGAAAAAGGGCAAACATTTATGCTTAGTGGGAACTTTAACATTTTGTGACCCATTGACTGGTTGATGACAGTTATTTAAAGGAATATTTGTTCTTTATTTAATATTGTGACTCACAAACCTAGGAAATTAAGTACCTAAATCCTTGGAGCATTTAGTTGCTCATTTAATATACCTTAGTGTCAAGGGGAAGACAATAGGATATATATATTGTCTTCCCTACGAGGGTAGATTCTTTGAAGTGTCCACTTGTCTAAAACAAATGTGACGGGTCCGAATCCTAAGAAGGCAGATTCTTTGCTTAAGAAGGGTTTCTTGAATAACAGAACCTCGAGTTTTGTAGCTAAGACTAATGATACGGATAAGAGGTCTCATAATTCTTTTGGTGCTCTTTGGGATAAGATGGATGATGGTACAGATTGGGAGGATGGTCTTAAGACCAAGGAAGGTGTAGTCAATGAGAGTGATAGTGAGGTTGAAGAAGTCATATCGATTGATGATCGGCATGGTTCTCATTAGCCTGGTCCATGATGATGTTTTACTTTCATTGTTCATGCACCTTTAGGTGGTTTTTTCCTATTGGAGTTATTTGTTTTGTAATCGTTTAGTAGGTTCATATGGCATGTCATATGATGTAGTGGTTGTTCAGGCATTTGCTTGAGGTTAATGTAGCATTGCAGCTACATTCCATTGTACTTCAACGTTTTTGGGAATATATTTTACCGGGGTTTGGATTCCCCTTTACCCAAAAAAAATAGGATATATATATTTACTCAGGGAGAAAATTATGAATGTACACTGTAGAAACTAGAAGGGGGGGGGTTGAAAGTTTCTTAAAATTACTTGTTAAAAATTGATTTATAAAAATCATTTTTCAAAAACTTAAGCTTTAGTATTTATGTGAAACCTTCTTATACACAATATGAACAAGGTGTAGTGCAACTAAACTAATAATCACAAGTATAAAGAATAATGAATGTAAAGAGATAAGGAAAGAAAGATCAAACCAAACGCCAAGGATTTATAGTGGTTCGGAAACGAAGCTCACTCCTCGTCACTACTCCACTCCTCGAGTACACCTTACTCGAGAGTTCACTAATCAACAATATCCTTAAGGTGGAGAAACCGTACACAACGTCGCTTAACCAATTTCTGACTCTAAGCTAAAAGTCGAGCCCTAATCTTAGCTAGGACCAATCTACACCAATATACTTTAAGGACTAAGTATTAACCTTAATACATACACAACTTCCAAATAGACACAACTACTTGGATATTCACAACAATGACACGACAATGAATGAATAAGTTTGGATCTTCAATGGATCTTTGAGGTAGACACAACACTTCAAGAATGATAGTGTTCTTCTCTTTGCACTTTGAGAGAAAAAGATGAGAGGAGAAAGATTCACTTCTAAAAAAGTAGTAATCAAACAAATGCTCAAGGATTTGAGTGATTTAAGAAGTATGAAAGAATCCGGAAATGTTTGTGCAAAAGAGGTGGTTTGAAAGTCTGAGAATGGTCCACTATTTATAAGACAAACATCCAACGGCTATATCCGCACACGGTTCCTTATTGAAGCTCGCGGTTCCATATCGATAAGGAACCACCATAGGTGCTAAGGAACCGCCTGCATAGACTCTGCTCCTTTTTGTCTTTTAGTGGATTGGTTCGAATCTGGGGATAAAAATATCCTGAAAGGATATTCCAAACTAAGATAGAATATGCCATTTTCAAATTTCAAAATTTTCAAATAATTGGTTTAATAAAACTTTTTCTTAAAAAGAAAGTTTAATAAAAAAACTTTGTCACACTTAATAAAAAGTGAGTTTTAAGAAAAGATTAAATCCTTGATCACTTAATTAGGATAAGTACTTGTTTGTTCATACCTTAAGTGATAATGGTTGAAATGAAAAATACTTGAACTCAAGAATTCGTTTTTCGTTGTTTTCGTAAATGCTTGTTTTTACATATTGTCGTAATCAAAACAAAGCGAGACCGAAAAATGCAAGTAACGTTTTAGGCATCATTGCATTAACAATCTCCCCCTTTTTGATTCCGACAATACATAAACTCAATCATCTAATAAAACAAGATTTTCGAAGACGAGTTTATCATTTCTCCCCCTTTATCGAAGCAAAAAGGTTGCAAAAGTCCTTGAAGAAGAAAAGAACCGGACTTTGCAAATGATCCCCCTTGGTGCTTACTCCCCTTGATTGGGGCATCAAGGAATATATATAAGGTGACAAGCTACATAGAAGGGTTGTTAGTAGATAAGAGACACCCAACAAAATATAGAGCAAAGGTCACAAAAAAAATTAGAAGAGACAAAGATCCAAGATAAGTCATGTTAAAAGAAAACATGATAAAAGATACAAGGAAATAAAACATACAAAGATGCATGAGAAATAAAATAAGCCAAAATAAAAGCATAAATCTTATCATAGTTAAACAAGAACCCTAAGATTTTCTTGAACTAGATGTGTTGAAGAAAAGCAACAATGCTTAGATAAAAGACAAGGTAGTGGCGGAAGGAAGGGGTGGTGGCTTGGTATAGATCTCATAGTTATAGTGAAGAGGAGGTTTGACTAAGAGACTCTTGATGTAATTCAACTCTTCATAGATATGAGCCATAACAAGATGTTGATATTGACAACAATGACAATATGTTCCATGATGCAAGACATTATCATGTGAATGAGGTAGAACACTAAAGACTAGTGGTGGAAGATAAGAAGTTCCACAATCAACATTCTTAGAAGGAGAAGAGATGTGATTTTGAGTGTTCTTGGGTGAATCGGGATTGAAAGCAATTTGAGAGAATGGAGGTGAATCAAAGCTTTCATTTGGGGAATAAGACATTTTTATTAAAGAAAGGATGCAAAATGCTTAAGGTTAAATAGAGAAAGCCCAAAATAATTTGGGCGTGGTCAAAGGGTTGAACCAAAGATTCCAAAAAGTGTTGGACCAAATTTGGAGTTTCAGGAATACCCGAAAAAGAAAGTATTGGGTGCGGTTCCTTACCTCAGCCGGTTGTTCCTTATCATTGGGGAACCGCGGTATCAATAAAGAACCGACCACAGTGGGTTGAATTTGTTGATGAGGGAGGATTTTCCAATTCAGCAAATCCAATTTTTTTAGTCTAACTAATCATGGAGATATGCTAAGAAGCAAAGATAGACAAAGAAAACACACAAAAGCTCACCAAACAAGGTTTTGACCCAAAATACATGGATTTTTAATAAAATCGATGTAGGAGGTGTGTAGAACAAGACACAAAGTCATGACACAATGATCCTCCATATTTTCCTTTTGTTCTTGCTATATTGAGAGACCCATACATATGAATTATGTAAGCTCATTATGAATAGCAAGTGTAAACCCCGTAAAAATAAGGTCATAATTTAATTCTATTTTTCGAGTATTTTTGAAATATATGATAACGTTAATTATTATGACGTTTGACGGTTTAAGTTGAAACCAATATTGAACGTTTTATTTTACGTTCTGACGAGTAACGAGAAGTACTAGTGATCGCGATGCCAATGGATGCCCAAATATTATATTTTCTATCGATTTTTTCGATATTTGATATTTATGAAATTTATATTTCATTACGTATTAAGTCGAGTCGGAACTTCATTATTTCGTTTTGTGTGCGTTTAATTATTAAAACGATCGTTAACAAACGAGATCTATAAATTTTTTAACCCGGCACGAAACCCGACTCTCGTAAATATTTCTACAATTGACTAATAGTCATTTCCCGCTTTTTAACTAATATTCTACAACTTGGATCACAAGAATGCACAATTGGCAAAAACTACCTCCACCCACCATATAAAAGGCTCAAAATAAACACACACATACAAAATCAACCAAAGATTTTCCTTCTCTTTTCTTTCTCTCTTCTTTGCCGCCACCACCCTCAACAAACACACCTTTTGATCTTGAAATTTAGGATGATCCATGAAAAATAAATCAAAGTCGCATGTTTAGAATTCAAAGGTGATTCTTTTGTTACCATTTTTATACACATGCATGAGGTTTTTATTTTCTTATGAATTTGATTTGGTAAAGTTGTTGTAGGATCATTCTTATGATGATCTTGATAAAAAACCCCATGTTTTGATGTTAAAAGCATTGAATTTCATCTTTGATTTTGCAAGTTCATTTAAGCAAGTGTTAGGATTTGTTTTAAGAATGAAAATATAGGAATTGGAATGATAGAAAGTTGTTGGAATAGATTTTGAATGGGTTTTAGTGTGATTTTTGAAAGAGTATTTTACATCAGTGAGTTTAGGGGCATTTTTCGTGGGTTAAGGCTTAAATAAAGTTTGATATGATTGGATAATGTTGTAGTAGTCGTCGAGACGCTCGTTTTGATATGAGATAGAGCCTCTAACTCATAACGAGGAGAAAGTTATGCTAGTTTGATTATTCGTATACCGGGAGACGAGTGTTGACACAATACGAAATTGTTGTCGATATTTGGATCGAATCCCGTGGACTATAAGTTAAGTTTTAAAACTGGTCAAAGGCTATTGTTAGGTAATAAACTTAGCATTTGGAGTCTATTTTTAAATTCAAGTGGCGATTTTGTAAACGGGAATGTTTAACAAGGTCAAAATGGTTTTACGAGTCAAGTGTGTAAAACAATCCAGTTTTGATAGTCTAGAGATGTGTCGAGCAGGTGGTTTTAAAATGTGAATCATTGGATGAATTTTTAACTGAGTATTATACAGATTATAAGTGAGGTTGTCACGAAGTTTAGTCGAAAACGGAGTTGTTTAGGTATGTTAAATCAGCGTGTACTTTTGGTAGGTATCGGCTGAGTATTATTGGGAGGTACTTAACCTCGCGTCATAGTTTGAGGCAAGAGGCTAACCTATTAGCTTCTGAAATTCCCGAAGGTTATAAGTGTTAGGCTTGAGTGTATATTCTGAGATTGAATGCCCGTGTTGGGTACTTGACCCGTGTTGATTTGGCATCTTGAGATGGATCAAACTAGTACATGTAGAAAGGTATAATAGTATCACTTGCTTGTTGATCTTTTGGGTTGTCTCGGTTTTGTAATTTTGAGTTTTATATTATTAAGTATGATTTATACATAAGTCAATTATTAATGAACGCGCCTTATTTGGTAGGTTGCGGCTTTTGTGTTAACGGGCATCTTCACTTCGGCGATCATTACTACTACTAGCTTCATGTATTATCTAAGGTGAGTTCATAGCCTCGCATTTAAATCCTTTTATGTTTTACAAACCCGCGAGGGGGATACATGCTTATTTTATAAAATCGAACACAAGTAGTTTTATTATGTGAACGTTGCTATGAGTGTTATGTTCTTGCCTTTCCTTCATGGACCGTTAATTACCGATAACCGGTAAACGCTAGTACAATAATAATAGATCTATTTTGGCCTAACGACCTTTCCGGAGTATGTTCCTTGCGAGGAGCATACGAGGACATATTGTATTTAGTATTGGAAGTGTCTCACTCCAGGTTGGGCACACGGTTAAGGTTCGGTTCGTGGCTCTAGCATCGTTTGATTGTTCTATGAATATAATGTTTATTAAGCTTGTGTTCAAAGTTATAGTTTATAAACTCTATGGATTCACTCAGCATTTTGTTGACTTTTAAGCATGTTTATCTCAGGTTTATATTGGCATGCTTGGATAGGATTGGGTGGGGATATCGAAGGAAGTGGACTTGGTGAACATTGGATAAAAATCTTTTCTTTTAAAAAGATTAAAATTTTTATATTGCAACTTATTTGAAAATAAGTTCTCTTAATTTATTCGGACCTTATAACTCTGATCTTTCGAAGAAATCATTGTTGGTAAACATTTCTTTTAAAATACGTTTACTATGACTCGTGAGCTTGTATTATGAAGTAGCACCCCAATATTGTATTCCGCTGCGTTGTAAATTTGGGGGTGTTACAGATTGGTATCAGAGCTAGAGTCATAGCGAACTATGTCATTTTTCAAAACCTGGACTATGGCTGTTTTGTTTGAAAAAAATTCACGAGTCGTTCATCGATGTCCGTTATCCGCCCGTGCAATCCTTCGCGATCCTTTATGTGCTTTGTGCTAGGCATTTAATTGTATAATTTATATCAAATGTGTGGTATAAATTGTAATTATATACGTACGATACCGTTCTTTGACGAACCACTAGATCTCTATTTACGCCTTTCGATCATCCCTATGGATGTACTTTCGATTGTACTATTTATACTAAATAATGGTGTTTCCATTATCATCTGATATGACTAATTTTTTATATATGTAATATATATGTTACGATATTATATATATCTATGTATATGAAACATGGTTAGATTTTGTTTGTGTTTTGGTTTGGTGTTTCTGTAACACCCCCAAATTTATACAACTCAATACAGCGGAAGACTCATTGGTGTTACGGGATAGCACATTACTCACATCATAGACAACGCTTAAAAATTGCGTCGTTTAATAATAAAGAATTTCCATTCATAAATATCAAGTTTACATAGGTCCCAAGTCATTGTATTTCATACATGTTTTACAAAACATTTGAATGGAAATTACTCTTTAAGTGCGGGCCATGAATTCTTATTGTCTTCCCAAGAATTACCTTCAAGTACCTGAGATAAAACATGTTAATTGAAAAGGTCAGCGATAACGCCGAGTGAATTCATAGAGTTTAATAAATTCCATCAATATAACATCGGTATAAAATTATTACCGAAAATCATTTTGTACAAATCTTTGTAATAGGCCATAAAATAGCCAAAGTCATTTTTATATAAATCCTTATCGAAAATCATAATATAGGCATTTGCCTTAAAATCATTATACGAACCAATGTCGTAAAACATCATACAATACGTCTTATGACGTTGTATAAAGTTAAATAAAAACCGTTATATGAATATGGTTATGAAAACCAAAACACGAACATAATATCAATAGTATGACCCCGTATTGCTAGTCAGGCAATACATCGTAATTCGGTGAGTATTTTGTTTATTAGATTATTATAAGCCGCATGACATTGTTACCTTACTATAACAAACAACGGGTAGCTAGCCCGAAACTCAATTTGCCCATTTAAATTAGCGTGTCGTCACAAAGGTCACGCTATGGAAATCTTCTCATACATAAATTTGCTTACCAATCAATGTGGCACGACGGGGATCAACCGTCAAGGCGCGAACTGGGGTGATCGTCCCCAAATAGTACTATTATATGCATAAGCGTCTATCAAATCCCGGTAGTTCATAATTCATGCTAATGGGACTTTTAGTGACATAACCTAACTTTAATAATCCATTTAATTTCATCTATCGGGTCATATAATCATTCATCGGGTCATACAATCATTCGGGTCCAAATTAATAAACAAACAATCGGGACAAATGGTGTCCTATTTTATAAAAACTAACATGTTATCTCACTCGCGGGTTTATAAAACATTTATAAAAACATTTAAAAGAGTGAGAGGCTATGAACTCACGTTGATGTGGAAAGGCGGGTTATCGGCAATTCGGACGTACGGTACGTGCTTCAATCACGGAAACCTAGACAAATAATACTCGTCTTAGACTTTTGTCCAATGACTTTATCAAAATAACAATTATGTATACATATGATGATTTTATATATATGATGATCAAGTGGGTTTACATATCCTCATTTACTCATTTTAGTGTTTATGTATTGGTAACTTCTTACTAGTTTACTAGTTTTACCTAATTACATGTTTTAGGTCCAATAAGCCTTTTATAAGTTCATTAACTTGTATTAATCCATTTTATACTTGTATTATCTGTATTTATACTTTACATGTTGGGCTCAAATGGGTTAAGCCCAATAAATAAGTTTATAAGTGTTTTAGCCCATTTTGTTGTATTATTAGTCCAATAACGTTAACTTAGTCCGTTAATGTCCGTATGTTATATAGTTCGGGTTTTATCGGTTTTTACTTGTTATATATGTTTATATATCAGTATATGAGTTTTAAAAACTTTACATTAGACGGGTTTGATCGTCTAAGTTTTAATTAGCGAAAAACGTTATTTTTACGGTAATAGCCGAAAAAGTCGTAAAAATCATGTTTATAGTTTTATAACTTATAAAACTTATCAAACTACCATTTTTATAAAATATCAATTTATTTATCCTTATATATATATTTATATAAATGTATTATATAAGTTAGTGGGTTTTAATTCACATTTTATACTATTTTTATTTGAGTGCTTATATAATACTATTATACTTTAATTTCCAAAATCTGATTTTTATTTTCATGTTCACTAAAACAGCCATATCTAGAGTTCTATACGGAGATAGAAGCTCAAATTTTTATGACATAAACTACATGATATGTGCTACATTTAACTCTACTATAGCTACTGTTGAATCAGGCTCTAAGTATTTTCTAAAAATCGTCCAAAACAGTGAACTCAGATTTGTACTCTAAACTTGTTTTGATCATATCTCACTCATCCTAATGATTCCATTGCATGGCCAACTCTCACATGTGTACAAGACTCATAGCTTACTGTACATCCATTAATCTATGCCATTTTATCAGTTCATCACATGGTTCTTTACTGTTTTATACATCCATCATTTTTAAGCATGATTTTTAACCTTGTTACTTATGGTTTTCCATCTTTTTAACCATATTTATCAACACCAAATCCCCACATAATATTTTTATCATCATATAATCATCATATACATATACAATAGGAAAGAAAATACATGATTACATAATCAAAATAACAAAAGGATGGGGAGGACAATCTTTATACCACCGTGATGATGTAGGTTATGATCAAGACATGAATTTTGATGGAGAAACTTGTGATAAACCAAGACCATCTTCAAGACCACCATTCTTTAAGAACTCCTTGTGGAAAATCAGCCCCAAGACTCCATAGAAACTCCTCCTTGGATGTTATAATCACCACCAATCAATAGGGCTTCAAAAGGGCATCATCTTGTGCAAGAATAACATAGGATTTCATGGATAAATTTAGATCAAATGGGGTGTTTTAGGTGGTGGTGGGACGGCATAGATGGAGAGAGGGAGGAGAGTTTGGTGGATTTTGCATGAGAGGAAATGAGAAGAGTGGTTTTGCTAGTTGGTTTTGACAAGTTAAGGGCTTCAAAATGAAGCTAACTAGACAAGCGTAAGACTTGTTAAGATAACTTGACACCTCATGGGTGTAAGTTTCTAGTTTTGGCCGAGGGTTTGTGGGGGTGGGGCAAGTGTCCCACTTGTCTCATCCCCATTTAATTACGGGTACTCCTCGATTCTAGTTTCCTCGATTTGCGTGCCCTCGGGTCGTTTTACGAAAAACGTTTTTATAAATTATGAATCAACGGCACAAAACGAATCTAATAAAAATTGTCTCATCAAAAACGGAGTTCGAAAACGTAAATACGTAATCCTAAGGTTTCCGGTTTAGTCGTAAAGGACGTTAAAATTAAAATCGTAAGTCCTAATCTCTTCTCGTAAATTTGTGAGTTTATGAACCAACACAAATTTAAAATCTCAAAATAATATTCACGGACAAATGTATATTCTGAAATGTCGGACTGTCACCAAAACGGTGTATGTAAACGTGAGCACGTAACGTAGAATCCTCTGGTTTAGACGTAGTCGATGCTACTTCAAGACTTAAATCCAAATTACTTCCCAAAAATAAGTGAGTTCATAATATAACATTAAAATAATGTTTTTAAATAATATCTGAGAATAAAATATCAACCATAAATTGACGGATTGTCACAACATTTACCCCTAAACAGGATCTTTGTCCTCAAAGATCATCTTACCTTACTACTCGCTTCTTATAGAGTTAAAGCCATGTGGGTATTTCCTCCACATTCGGTCTTTTCTCACAAGTGTAATTCATTACATTACGCGAGTTTCATCAAACATAACTACGGGAATAAGATCAGGCTTAATGTTGACTTACTTTCTCTATCCATGATGTTCACGGGTTTTTGATGAATGCAACTTTTCGCCGATCTAAACTTTATCAAGAAGAATTCAGATTTTCACTTGATAGATATTTCATCAAGTTCGATATACGAATCATAATTTACGCAGCTCTGGAATTCCTAGGGTAGATCCAGCTTATATGCCTTTCAAAGCAATCTTTTACATCATCTCAATGGTCCCATACAACGGGGACTTATATCCCATGATCTTCCAGATCATCAATTCATTTTTCCATGTTAAAATTTTTGGCATAACTTCGCTACCCATCTGGCACTTCAAGATCTACATTTCATATTCACATAACCTCTTGCCCACTACCGGCAGTCAATAATCAGATCCTAATTTCAACAATCATTTCATATCTCACGGGTCGGGTATTTTGTAAGGTTAGGTTCGCCATCATAGGAAACCTTAAACCTAAAAGACATGTCCAACTCACAATGGGTGTATGTCAGGTGTCTTCATCTCAACTCCTGCTTACAGATGCTCTAATATTTAGATCCTAACAAGATTCGATCTCGATCCTAATACGATAATTATCAATGACAATCTCTCCAAAGGAAAACGATTATACGATCTATTACCAAAGGTCAATCATTCAAACATAGAACAGCGCTTCTAGTATTTTGTATCGTTACTTTACCTCGTCCCTTCGATTGGGATGGTAAACAGTACTCTCTTCAAGATTCGTTCTCAATGAATTCTGAGAAAATCTCTAGAAATTCGATGCGAAGCGAGGATCTTGATAGAGATGATCGATACAGGCACACCATGTTTATACAACTCCTTTAAATACAAAAGAGTCAATTTCTTCATCAAGAATTTATCATTAACGAGAATGATATTAGCAGATTTGGTCAGTCTGTCGATGATGACCCAAATCGAATCAAATTCAGATGATGACCTTTGCGATAGCTAGACGTTTACTAATGTATGAGGCGATCTCTGCCTTCATAATTTACCATTAGTTCAACTTCTTCTGATAATGATACATTTAATCAGAAATGACAGGAATAGAATACTAATACTTACAAGATTCCCATATAACTATATCTCACAATCCTCCATATTTAGAAAATCACAAGTGGTCTTTTATAAATTTAATGCCATTGGCTTCTCAAATCTATTGGTTCACATTAACCGCGAACCCCTTTTATTATCTATATTATCCTTTTACAAACATCGTTTATTTTTATATTGTTCGGCAATTTATTTTGCACCTTCATTCTTAAGGAACATGTCCTAATTGGTTCTTTATCCTTTCTATATAATGTGTCAGTATCTACATTCACTTTCTCCTGATGAAATATATATATAACATGACCGTATTAATTCAAAATTTCTTTCTTCATATCTTCTATGTTTTAGTTTCTTCTCAACTATCATTTTTTTTATCCGTTTTACTCAATCCGACGTCTGAAGCGTCGATAATTATTACGACTAACTAAATAATATATATTCAATTTTTATGAAACGTAAACGTAAAGATTTTAAATTTCTTAGTCCGTCCAATTATATGGAAATGTTCAAAAGAATAAATTTGAATTTAATTATCACGGTTTTTATTGATTTATTGAAAATAATTAGTGAGATTCGCAAATGTTCGAAAAATCCTTATTTATACTTTGGTCACAATTTTCTTAGTTGAAAAGAAAAAAGTGTCGTTTCAAATTTAAAGTCATGGTTTAAATGGTTTCCTCAATCCCTCTTAGGTTGTCTTGAGGTATTCACAAACATTTACCCCTAAACAGGAGTTTAGTTAAATGATTTGTGTATAAGGGAATAATCTCTTAAAAATCCTTTGTTAAAACATTTGTCAAAACATATTTCCATTTTTTTTAGTAAAACCCAAAGCCTTAATGGCTCTAATTTTTGAAATGTCAATATAGATCCCATTATCTTATTAATCACACAATCAAATCATGTAAAGTATTAAGCCGTTAATCACATGTTAAATATTTAAAGTACAGGTTTTTATTGTTCGGCCAATTCAGGGCAATCTATAAATAATTATTAACTCATTCTTATTCTTATAAACAAACAAATGGTCCTTAATGATCGCAAGCATGGATTTATCAAATTACAGCCTTCACACGTGATTCATCAAATTTATGAATGCTACGTGTGTATTAGTCAATCCAAACGACATCATGTGAAACTCATAATGTTCATTACAAGTTCTGAATGTAATGATTGGAATAGATAATCTTCTTCGCGGAAGCGAAGTTGATAATAACCATGTCGTGGATCAAATCTTTAAAACATACGCTAGAACCTTGTAAATGATCAAACAATCTATCATCTTGGGTAGTGGATATAGATTTTAATCGTCAATTTACTTAGTTCACAATAATCTATAAATATAAGGAATGATAACACCATAGCTCTTCATGATGACGAGCTTGGTAGAATAAAAGCTTTCTCCGACAACTCTCTCAGTTGTACGGTAATTCCTTTAATTCAGATGGTGCTGACGTACAGTGCACACGTCACAGGTGCAGCACCGAGAATATAATCAATACCAAATTCAACTTGCCTTAATGGCAAAAGTCTAGGTAATTCACTAATAAATACTTCCTAAAGTTTCAGATAGCAGGTACATCTTTTAATAAATTCATATTAGGTTCTTTTAGATTATAATATCTATGACTAATTCACAACAATTCACGGTATAATTTCAAGTCATCCATCAAGAATTATGTAGATCACTTTTGATAATCAACATCTTATCATTTAGGGGAATTCTACTCGAGTTCCCATCGACTAAGACAATGTCGTCATGTCATAATCAATCAATCCATTCTACTGACACTATCAACTTTTCAGTTTTATTACCGTCGATAAGATGTGAACTTCTCAAAAGACTAATAATAACTCATAATCCTTCACAATTCAAGGATATCTGGAGACATAACTAACCTTAAAAGAGAAAGGTCAACGCATAATCTACGCGAGAGAATTTCAAATCAGATACAGACGAAAACATTTAACGAATATGAATATATCCCATGTTTTCATAATTTGAGTACGCATTCGAAAGCTCCTCGGATCGTTACCCAGGTCATTCAAATGAAATCAAATCATAAGAAATGATAGGAACGTCGATACATCCAGTCGGGTATCAACACTCGGTAATCAGATACTTTTCCAAAGAATCTCACCACGGGAGAATTGGACAAGAAGGGAATATCAATTGTCAAATAAGACAAATTCCACAAATGAGTAAATTCTGTTCAGAAGAATAAATGGTACGGGCACATATGTAGGTATCCCTAACACTATGTCCCTATTTTTCACTTCTTGCAGATCTCATAAAATTTAATCTTTCACAATCTTCAAAGAAAATGTAGTGTTTATTAATCAGTTTTATGTTGACTACTAATCAGCCTTGCATGGTCCATTCCAAATTGTATGTAGACGCGTAACTATATACAATTTCAAGATTAACGATGCAATACTCAGTTCGCCAAAATTTTATCATCATGTTTATAATATAAACATTTTCATGCTTAGTTCTTAAATAAGAATCAAAAATAAATTTACAAAGATTTTCTTTGTTATGAAAACAATTAAGTTTTCCAAGGTGTTTCATAAATAACCTCATTTCAATAATGATTATTTATAAGTCTCACTTTAAATAATCCATATAGTGATGAAAATTCAATTTTCTCAAAGGATACTGTTTTAACTTTATAAAAACAATGAGTGATCTGCAAAAGAGTGATGGAAAGTTGTTCACCAAGAACTAACTACAATATGATAGGAAATGAGCTTTTTCCAAATAATCATGAGGTTCATGACCTCGATGGCACTCGAAAAGAATAATCCACAACGTAACTCAATTCGAAATGATTGTTCAAATGTTGCACCACTAATGCGAACATTAGGATGAAGCAATAAAGGATACATAACATCGATACATGTAGGATTTAGCAATCAATGGTAGTCTTTTCATTAATCACAAACAAGTCAAAATTGTACCGTAACACATTACCTGTCACTATGTCATACAATTTCCAAAACTCATCCTACCAACTGATATCTCAGTTAAGTTAGGGATTTTTAAAAGATACCACAATGAATACTAATCTACAAGAGTCATTAGGTGTTCCACATGTCCCGAAAGATCCATCGGTCCCAATTCAGAAGAAGATTTCTTCAATTTATTTCTTGGACACTGGGCATCCTCATTAGTGGACAATGGCCTAGGAACAACCCTTAACACGAATCAATAATCAATTAAAACCTTATAATTCAATCACAGGACTTAACGACTTCCTCTTAACAATTTCATATTCCATACGGGTAAAATTCTACTTCATTCAAGTTTCAATCAACTTATACTCAATTCGATATCCTACCTCATTTTCCAATATTTTCAACCTTATTCTTAGACCTTAATAGGGCAATAAAAGCTCGATATAATCAACACTTAATTTCCGATCCTATAGTTCTTACAATAACATTTATCAAACGAGTCACTAGTATGAAATGACTTGATCATTCAACTAGACTTCTCGGAAAGGTACTAGTGGCATGAGGCTTTTGGGTAATGGTTCCATTGGCAGTCTCAAGTGCAACATTCACCTCTTCGATTTCAATTTGAGAATTGGATGACAACGAATCAGATGACATCTTTCTAGGTGGTAACGTTTTGTCAAACTCCACTCTATAAAGAAAGATCGTCATGACATCGATATCAGTTTTAATCTCGCCAATTCTTCTTCAATATCAAAATCAACTAATATCTACATTTCTACGAATATCAACCATTTTGTCGGGATCATAAATATCCACAACTTGGTTTAGATCTGGAATAGCTAGAATTCCTACGGGAATAGCTTCGATTGATTTGCTAGGGGAGTTAGGGTTTCTTGTGACAATCTAGGTCGTATAAATACCTCGTATTAATCATCAAACAATCATGTAATAAAATTACATCATATATATATATATATATATATATATATATATATATATATATATATATATATATATATATATATATATATATATATATATATATATATATATATATATATATATATAATCCAAGTTATATATATATATATATATTAAAATAACACTTCTCAGTCTGGCCTTGTCGGTAACTCAGGAATTCTTCGGCACCGTTATAGTCAAAAGATTTTTAGACATTTTAGAAAAATGTTTATAGTTAAAAGATTTTGAAATGTTTTATTCAAAACCTTTGTTTTAAAAATCTTTCGTTCTCTATAACGAGAGCTCTGGTACCAAACTGTAACACCCCCAAATTTATACAACTCAATACAGCGGAAGACTCGTTGGTGTTACGGGATAGCACATTACTCACATCATAGACAACGCTTAAAAATCGCGTCGTTTAATAATAAAGCATTTCCATTCATAAATATCAAGTTTACATAGGTCCCAAGTCATTGTATTTCATACAGGTTTTACAAAACATTTGAATGGAAATTATTGTTTAAGTGCGGGCCATGAATTCTTGTTGTCTTTCCGAGAATTACCTTCAAGTACCTGAGATAAAACATGTTAAAAGAAAAGGTCAGCGATAACGCCGAGTGAATTCATAGAGTTTAATAAATTCCATCAATATAACATCGGTATAAAATTATTACCGAAAATCATTTTGTACAAATCTTTGTAATAGGCCATAAAATAGCCAAAGTCATTTTTATACAAATCCTTATCGAAAATCATAATATAGGCATTTGCCTTAAAATCATTATACGAACCAATGTCGTAAAAACATCATACAATACGTCTTATGACGTTGTATAAAGTTAAATAAAAACCGTTATATGAATATGGTTATGAAAACCAAAACACGAACATAATATCAATAGTATGACCCCGTATTGCTAGTCAGGCAATACATCGTAATTCGGTGCGTACAGCAGTATTTCGTTAATTGGATTATTATAAGCCGCATGACATTGTTACCTTACTACAACAAACAACGGGTAGCTAGCCCGAAACTCAATTTGCCCATCTAAATTAGCGTGTCGTCACAAAGGTCACGCTATGGAAATCTTCTCATACATAAATTCGCTTACCAATCAATGTGGCACGACGGGGATCAACCGTCAAGGAGCGAACTGGGGTGATCGTCCCCAAATAGTACTATTATATGCATAAGCGTCTACCAAATCCCGGTAGTTCACAATTCATGCTAATGGTACTTTTAGTGACATAACCTAACTTTAATAATCCATTTAATTTCATCTATCGGGTCATATAATCATTCATCGGGTCATACAATCATTCGGGTCCAAATTAATAAACAAACAATCGGGACAAATGGTGTCCTATTTTATAAAAAACTAACATGTTATCTCCCTCGCGGGTTTATAAAACATTTATAAAAACATTTAAAAGAGTGCGAGGCTATGAACTCACGTTGATGTGGAAAGGCGGGTTATCGGCAATTCGGACGTACGGTACGTGCTTCAATCACGGAAACCTAGACAAATAATACTCGTCTTAGACTTTTGTCCAATGACTTTATCAAAATAACAATTATGTATACATATGATGATTTTATATATAAGATGATTGAAATGTGTATAGTTGAAGTTCGTTTTTCTCAGTTCTTAACAAATTGAAAGTCCTAACAAGATCGGGTTTTTAATTGTTTTTGGTTGGTAATGTTTTTTGGATATTCTATTGCTAATTCAAACAAAGCCTTGCTAAAATGAAAAATATCGTCTACTTATATGTAAAACAAAGTGCAAATACCAAGTTTTTATTCAATTAAAATGCCAAATGTAAATTCCACAAACTATAAGGACTGAAAATGTAAATTCTTTGAAATTTAAATGCTAAAAATGTAAAGCTAAAAAGTATAAGGACTAAATGTGTAAAAACAGTAAACTATGTGGACTTAAAATGAAAATTATTTAAACAATGTAACTAATTTTCAACTAAATTGAAACTTCCTAACTAATTTTGAACAAAATTTGAAAATGTAGGGACTAAATAGTTGAAAACCCTAAAAAGTAGAAAGATTAGCCTGATTTAAAAACAGTTTAATACTACAAGGTTTAAATGGCCATTTTCAAAAGCTTTTTAATAAAAACGGGTTTAAAGATAAAATAAGCTCGTTTGAGCTTATTTCTCAACCAAATTTGACCAAACAAGTTGCAAACGACTTAAAATTGAAAATTAGCTAGACCTATCCAAGGATTTTAGCTAAAAGTGATTAGAACTCTAATAAGCTAAATCCAATAAGCTCAAATTAAGCTACTAGTTAAGCCAGACTTGCACAACTAGATTTTAATGGAAATTCTTGTTAATAAGCTCAAAAGAAGTACGGGAAATCAAGTCTCAAGAAAAATCATCAAGTAATAAGCTCAGAATCTGAAAATAAGCCAAAATGGTGCTTATGTTGACTTTCATTGACCAGAAATTTCAATAAGCCCAAAATCTCAAAATCTATCCAGGAACACTAATGGAATAGAAATGTGAAAGAAAATTAGCTTGTTTATGAAGTGGAAATCAAGATATGAAAAATCAGTTTGCCCAAGTTACATAAACTTGCATTTGCTCATGATCTTAAACTTTTGCTTATTTCTAGCTTAATTCTTGATATAGTACAATTTCCTTCTACACATTCAAAGTTCATATGTTGACTGAAAATTGAGAACTGGTTTGGAGTGATTTCATCAATTAACAAAGAAATGCCAAGCTAATCAAAATCACAACTTTCTGAAACAATGCTTGTTAAAAACTGACCCAGACTTTTTATATGACCAATTGCCTTTTTTACTAGAACTTTGACTTAAAAGTAACTGAAAACTATTTGTTATGACTTATTAACTGGAAATGAACAAAAGTTTGCCAAATTCTAACACTTGAAAACTATTTATAAGCCAATACTAAACAACACTTACTGATCTTTTTGAAATTTTAATAAAGACTTATTGAGCTAATGATCAAACTGAGTAAAGAGCTATAACAAACTAAGTTTTATAGCTAAAATGAAGTGAATGAAAACTAATAACAAGCAGTGAAAACAACTAGAACTCAAAATGGTTATCAAGGCTAATGTTACTGATAAAAGCTAAAAAACAGGACAAGTATCAAAGCTATAAGCAAGATTAAGCTACAATAAGGCTACTGAATCACTGAAATTAGATCAAAGACAGGCTAAAACACATTTTATCATGCACTCAAGTAGAATTAACTAGGAATGAAGCAGACATTCAACAGTTTAGTGGAACTTGTAACTCAGAAGGTAAAACCTTATGCTAAGGCCTCCTTTGGGGAGTAGAGGAGCGTTGAGCTCTCTAATCTAGTGCTAACCACCACCTTAGCACTAGAACACACTATTCATCTACCAATCAACAGCTAACAAACATCAAATTCGCCATTAATGGACTTGAACTCTCCAAAATCTGCTAGAGCTTGAACTGGATGAACAAACAGGTACAACAGCTATAATCTTCAAACTAGCCAATTATGATCAAGTGTTGATCATAACTAACCAATATCAGCAACAAAAGGTATCAATGAAGCAGGTATGAACAGTAGAAAGGTAATGAGAATTTTGGAGGGAAAATTGAAATGTTTATTGATTGAATGGGAAAGTAGTTACAAATGCTGGTAAGTTTGTTACAACTAACTATAACAGACTCAAGAGTGTGTCAGACTCTTGAGTTGTTAAGCTACAACTAAGAAGGATGAGAGAAAAACTAAAAGTGTGTGTTTTCACACTTTTTCTACAACACAAGAAATGAGAACAATCCATGGTATTTATAGACTGCAGGAGTGAAGTGGTTGGGGTTGGTGACGTGTTAGAACCAATTAGAAGCTTCCACGTGTACAATTCAGTTCAATTGGATTTTGCAGGTGATGAACACATTTGGGGTTTTCTTTGTTATTGATCTTGAGTGTAATTGGTTATGATCATTGGATTCGTCTCTCAAAAACGAGCAAGTTTCATGTTTATACCATCTCTTGAAGTTGCTTCTAGCTCAAGAACGATTCTGGTAATATGCGTTGAAGAAGATGACACGTGGCAGGATTTCATTGGTTAAGAACTAGGCACACAGATCATTATCCAAAATGGATAATCTAAATATTGCATGGCCTTTCCTTATTGGCTAAAAAGTGAAGTAGTGCGTTTTACTGTTGTGATACTGGCCAATCAATGCTTGGCGGCTAGTGGCATTAAATGAAGTGAGTTGGCAATCCTTGTCACTTGATTCATGCACTCTCATTGGCTGGTAGCACTTCACACGGATTAAACTTGAATATATTTTCCAAAGTTGGCAGAATTAGCCCTTGTACTTGGCAGAATGTAATTTTGAGCTAGTAACTTCATTCTTTTGACAATTTAAGTCCTTCCACTTGTAAACTTGATCAAAAAGCCCCTTTGACTGAGTTGACTTGAGAGTTGACCAGATTTGACTTTGATCTTGACTTTGTCATATTTACACTTTTGGTCCTTCATCTTTGGCAGATTGTCAAGATAGGTCCTTTGTCTTCAAAGTCTTGTCACTTTTGATCCTTATTTGTCTTTTTCATCAAATTAATCTTGATTTTCCTTTGTTTACTTGAAAATGTATCCTTCTTACCTATTTGAGCACAAACACAAAACATACCACATAATTCCGCTTTATAGCACAAAGTTTAGGTATTTTTATTGTGTTTTTAGGATGATTTGTTGATAAATTGATATGAGTTTATGCTCATATCAATGATCAAGTGGGTTTACATATCCTCATTTACTCATTTTAGTGTTTATGTATTGGTAACTTCTTACTAGTTTACTAGTTTTACCTATTTACATGTTTTAGGTCCAATAAGCCTTTTATAAGTTCATTAACTTGTATTAATCCATTTTATACTTGTATTATCAGTATTTATACTTTACATGTTGGGCTCAAATGGGTTAAGCCCAATAAATAAGTTTATAAGTGTTTTAGCGCATTTTGTTGTATTATTAGTCCTATAACGTTAACTTAGTCCGTTAATGTCCGTATGTTATATAGTTCGGGTTTTAGCGGTTTTTACTTGTTATATATGTTTATATATCATTATATGAGTTTTAAAAACTTTACATTAGACGGGTTTGATCGTCTAACTTTTAATTGGCGAAAAACGTTAATTTTACGGTAATAGCCGAAAAAGTCGTAAAAATCATGTTTATAGTTTTATAACTTATAAAACTTATCAAACTACCATTTTTATAAAATATCCATTTATTTATCTTATATATATATTATATAAATGTATTATATAAGTTAGTGGGTTTTAATTCATATTTTATACTATTTTTATTTGAGTGCTTATATAATACTATTATACTTTAATTTCTAAAATCTGATTTTTATTTTCATGTTAACCAAAACAGCCATATCTAGAGTTCTATATGGAGATAGTAGCTCAAATTTTTATGACATAAACTACATGATATGTGCTCCATTTAACTCTTCTATAGCTACTGTTGAATCAGCCTCTGAGTATTTTCTAAAAATCGTCCAAAACAGTGAACTCAGATTTGTACTCTAAACTTGTTTTGATCATATCTCACTCATCCTAATGATTCCATTGCATGGCCAACTCTCACATGTGTACAAGACTCATAGCTTACTGTATATCCATTAATCTATGCCATTTTATCAGTTCATCACATGGTTCTTTACTGTTTTATACAGCCATCATTTTTAAGCATGATTTTTAACCTTGTTACTTATGGTTTTCCATCTTTTTAACCATATTTATCAACACCAAATCCCCACATAATATTTTTATCATCATATAATCATCATATACATATACAATAGGAAAGAAAATACATGATTACATAATCAAAATAACAAAAGGATGGGGAGGACAATCTTTATACCACCATGATGATGTAGGTTATGATCAAGACATGAATTTTGTTGGAGAAACTTGTGATAAACCAAGACCATCTTCAAGACCACCATTCTTCAAGAACTCCTTGTGGAAAATCAGCCTCAAGACTCCATAGAAACTCCTCCTTGGATGTTATAATCACCACCAATCAATAGGGCTTCAAAAGGGCATCATCTTGTGCAAGAATAACATAGGATTTCATGGATAAATTTAGATCAAATGGGGTGTTTAAGGTGGTGGTGGGACGGCATTGAGTTGTTGAGAAAAATCATGATTAGAAACGCGTGTATACATCGGTCTAAACATGATATAAATTGATTTTTTGGTCAAATATAAACTTTGGCATGTTTCATATATACGCTCGTGAGTGGAAACTTTGTCACATATTTGGAGGTTTGAGATTTTGTAAAAACTTATTGTTAAATTTTAAATAAGATAAAATTTATTTTTACGAACATTTTAACGCAAGACAAAGCTTGTGTTTTGTTATAATGAATAAACTAGAGAAAAATCAAAATATACACTTTAAGTGTAAATTTAAATACTTGAAATTAATAATTAAAAGTTGACATAAATTTTGAAAGAGCGATTCGAGCATTTTAGAATCAGTTTTAGCCATCCGACAAAACACGAATCTTGTTCGAAATGTCGTTGTTACCCTGAATCTCTTGGCATATCTTAGGTGTATCTCGACTCTTGGAGTAAGTAATTTCAGTAGCAAATATATTGCTCGTTCACCTAATTCAATCTCATTGATTCTTTATTTCTACTCTTTATACTTGCATTGATCCTTGATTCCATACCACGTTAGCGTCTATTTATAAAGTAAAAGTTTACAAGAATATATATATTAATATATAAAGTATTTTATCAAACTAAATACCAAATTGCGTTGATATATTTTTTACAAGAAGGCGAAGGAAAAAAATGTTTCCCAAGAATGATTGTACAAATAGTTGATGTATTTCTAGAAACAAGGGTAAAAATAAATTTCTGATTTCTATGTCACGTGATTACAGATTTTCAAGAATAAGTCAAAAACCTTCATAATCTTGTATGTTGTGCAATAATCATAAAGTTTCTTTTAGTAGCGTCGAATATGTCGTCACTTGGTCCTCAATTATGCATAGCCTAGCTAACTATGCATGATTCGGGAAGTGTCGTGATGTATTAAATGTGTCATTGCTCGGTCCTTAATTATACATAGCCTAGCTAAATATGCATAATTCAGGAAGAGCCACGTCATGTCAGATTAGTCGTTGCCCTTAAAATAGTGGTTTTGAATAAATGTTTGTGTGAGAACACTTTCAAATGTGGATCCTTATGCAAGTAATCATGTTTGATTCGATTCTGTAAGAATATGTTCCAAATTCTTTATGTTTCTTGAAATTTTCTATTTAGACTAGTGTTAGCTTAGAAAGTAACCTTGACCGAATATTTCCGTAAAATATTTTTATTTGTCATGCATAACTTGTGAATCTCGTCTAAATCACCATGTTGGTGACGAATTACCAAGAAACCTCGTACCGAAACTAAGAAGAAATTTTAACAACATCAGCAGACTGCCAAACTGGAGGAAAGCCGAGTTTGAGTAACTTCGAGGCCATTGAAGAAGACTTCTTCCCCCCAAACGTATGTGTTCGTTCAGCTTATGTCACAGAAGAATCTTAATAGACTCGAGTTTTGAATTCGAGGTATTTGATTCGTTCCTATTATGCCTTGTGAACTTGAATACCAACATAGAGTGGTGACTCATATACCAACGTAGAGTCACACAAGGATGGCTAAAAACGGAGAGCCTTCGGCGCGAGAGACAAGCACAATGGTCGGATCCTACTAGTTCTAGTGGTGTCGTCCGTCATCAAAATCTGTAGGGAATAAAACGATATGCGATGGATAGTTGAAGTTTTCCGACCGCGCATCGGTAGATGAAAGACAACCGGCTTGCCGTCTTTGTTTATTCTATTGAGGAATCCTTATGCTTGACTCGATCCCCTTTGATCGTCGATGATCAAACGGCGGATAGCCGTAGTTGAAATTATGTGCAAAACCTTTGCTTGTTATGTGTTTATGTGATATGTGGCTTAGTCGAGTGGTCATACATTGTGCGAGCTCGAGGCGGCATTGTTAAACAACGTTCGATCGGAAGGTAACGCGTACCTATATTACTTTGGGTATGTATCCGTATGAGAACACCCCGTAATATTATTTTGGGTTTAGTCGAGTTGTCGTACGTTGTACGAGCTCGAGGCGGCATTGTGAAATGACGTCCGATCGGAGGGTAACGCGTACCTATATTACTTTGGGTATGTATTTGTATGTGAACACCCTGTAATATCATTTTGGGTATGTATCCGTATGTGATCACCCTGTAATAAATTTTGGGTATGGATCCGTGTGTGAGCACCCTCCTATGACAAAAATCGTTTTGGATATGCATCCATGGCTATCAGGCCCATGAACATCATTTAACATGCAAACTTTCTTTTGACTGGACTTATCCGAAAAATCCTGTCAAATATTCATATTTATCATGGCTTGGCTATTCAGCAAGCATGAGTTAACTTGATTGAACTGATTGATTTGGCATGGCTTGGTTAGTTTGAAAGAGTGTTGTAATGTGATTATATGTGCTTAGTGATAACATTCAATGTTTTAATTTTTGTCGTAATACGTTCGATGGTGTAATGTATACTCCGAATGACTTCTGTGTCGAAGAAATCTCCTTTGATGGAAGGTTTCCCTGTTAGCAATCATGTGATTCGGTGATTTTGTATGATTAGTAACAATTGCCTTGTTTTGAGTAATTTGGCAACGCATTCGATGAAGTTATGTACTCTCGAGAAGATTTTCAATGACGTGATCTCTTTTAACGAGACCCGTGGACAATATGTCTTTCGATTTAATCGGCTTGATCACCGATGGTTATGAATTTATTGTCGCCTTAAAAATTTTCCAAATGCGCTCACTCCTTTTGATTCCTGAATTGTTATATGGATTTATTTCCGGTATCAACCATTGCAATCCATATATATATAATTCGAATTAAGCACCAGGACGGCGCTCCCTTAAGGTGGTGAGGATGTAAACCCCGTAAAAATAAGGTCATAATTTAATTCAATTTTTCGAGTATTTTTGAAATATATGATAACGTTAATTATTATGACGTTTGACAGTTTAAGTTGAAACCAATATTGAACGTTTTATTTTTACGTTCTGACGAGTAACGAGGAGTACTAGTGATCGCGATGCCAATGGATGCACAAATATTATATTTTCTATCGATTATTCGATATTTGATATTTGAAATTTATATTTCATTACGTATTAAGTCGAGTGGAAACTTCATTATTTCGTTTTGTGTGCGTTTAATTATTAAAACGATCGTTAACAAACGAGATTTATATATTTTTGAACCCGGGACGAAACCCGACTCTCCTAAATATTTCTAAAATTGACTAATAGTCATTTCCTACTTTTTAACTAATATTTTACAACTTGGATCACAAGAATGCACAATTGGCAAAAACTACCTCCACCCACCATATAAAAGGCTCAAAATATACACACACATACAAAATCAACCAAAGTTTTTCCTTCTCTCTTTTGTCTCTCTTCTTTGCCGCCACCACCCTCAACAAACACCCCTTTTGATCTTGAAATTTAGGATGATCCATGAAAAATAAATCAAAGTCCCATGTTTAGAATTCAAAGATGATTCTTTTGGTACCATTTTTATACGCATGCATGAGGTTTTTATTTTCTTATGAATTTGATTTGGTAAAGTTGTTGTAGGATTATTCTTATGATGATCTTGATTAAACCCCCATGTTTTGATGTTAAAAACATTTACTTTCATCTTTGATTATGCAAGTTCATTCAATCAAGTGTTAGGATTTGTTTTAGGAATGAAATTATAGGAATTAGAATGATAGAAAGTTGTTGGAATAGATTTGGAATGGGTTTTAGTGTGATTTTTAAAAGAGTATTTTACATCAGTGAGTTTAGGAGCATTTTTCGTGGGTTAAGGCTTAAATAAAGTTTGATATGATTGGATATTGTTGTAGTAGTCGTCGAGACGCTCGTTTCGATATAAGATAGAGCATCTAACTCATAACGAGGAGGAAGTTATGCTAGTTTGATTATTCGTGTACCGGGAGACGAGTGTTGACACAATACGAAATTGTTGTCGATATTTGGATCGAATCCCGGGGACTATAAGTTAAGTTTTAAAACTGGTCAAAGGCTATTGTTAGGTTCTAAACATAGCATTTGGAGTCTATTTTCAAAGTCAAGTGGAGATTCTGTAAATGGGAATGTTTAACAAGGTCAAAATGGTTTTACGAGTCAAGTGTGTAAAACAGTCCGGTTTTTATAGTCTAGAGATGTGTCGAGCAGGTGGTTTTAAATATGTGAATCATTGGGTGAATCTTTAACCGAGTCTTATACAGATTATAAGTAAGGTTTTCACCAAGTTTCGTCGAAAACGGATTCGTTTAGGTATGGTAAATCAGCGTGTACTTTTGGTAGGTACCGGCTGAGTATTATTGGGAGGTACTTAACCTGGCGTCATAGTTTGAGGCGAGAGGCTAACCTATTAGCTTCTGAAATTCCCGAAGATTATAAGTGTTAGGATTGAGTGTATATTCTGAGATTGAATGCCCGTGTTGGGTACTTGACCCGTGTTGATTTGGCATCTTGAGATGGATCAATATCGGAGGTGCTAGTTTGGAAAACTAGTACATGTAGAAAGGTATAATAGTATCACTTGCTTGTTGATCTTTCGGGTTGTCTCGCTTTTTAAATTTTGAGTTTTATATTATTAAGTATGATTTATACTTAAGTCAATTATTAACGAACACGCCTTATTTGGTAGGTTGTGGCTTTCGTGTTAACGGGCATCTTCACTTCGGCGATCACTACTACTACTAGCTTCATTTATTATCTAAGGTGAGTTCATAGCCTCGCATTTAAATCCTTTTATGTTTTACAAACCCGCGAGGGGGATACATGCTTGTTTTAGAAAATCGAACACAAGTAGTTTTATTATGTGAAAGTTGCTATGAGTGTTATGTTGTGGCCTTTCCTTCATGGATCGTTAATTACAGATAACCGGTAAACACTAGTACAATAATAATAGATCTATTTTGTCCTAACGACCTGTCCGAAGTATGTTCCTTGCGAGCAGCATACGAGGACATATTGTAAATATTATTGGGAGTGTCTCACTCCCGGTTGGGCATACGGTTAAGGTTTGGTTCATGGCTCTAGCATTGTTTGATTGTTCTATGAATATAACGTTTATTAAGCTTGTGTTCAAAGTTATTGTTTATAAACTCTATGGATTCACTCAGCATTTTGTTGACTTTTAAGCATGTTTATCTCAGGTTTATATTGGCATGATTGGATAGGATTGGGTACGGATATCAAAGGAAATGGACTTGGTGAACATTGTACATTGGATAAAAATCTTTTCTTTTAAAAAGATTAAAAATTGTATATTGCAACTTATTTGAAAATAAGTTCTCTTAATTTATTGGGACCTTATAACTCTGATCTTTCGAAGAAATCATTGTTGGTAAACGTTTCTTTTAAAAAAACGTTTACTGTGACTCGTGAGCTTGTATTATGAAGTAGCACCCCAATGTTGTATTCCGCTGCGTTGTAAATTTGGGGGTGTTACAGCAAGAAGCTATGAAAAAAGTTTTTAGATTGAATTAACAATGCAAAAATATTTTTCGACACTTTTCGAAAGAATTTTGAGAATTTTGAAAAAGGGAAGAGAAGAATTTCAACAAGAATTTTGTAATATACAAAGACTCAAAGAAAGAAAAGATTTCAAAAGAGAAAAAGACTCGATTAAGATGCGCAATTAAGGAATATGTTCCATTAAACCTAGACCTAGATGCAAGTAATTAAAAGGTCCCTCTTAAGTGGCTTAGCGAAGATGTCGGTAAGTTTTCTACTGAGGGTACCTTCTCAATCGAAATGTTCCCCTTTTGAACATTATCCCTAAGAAAATTGTGACGAATCTCTATCTGCTTAGTTCGCGAGTGTTGCACGGGATTTTTGCTAAGGTCTATTGCACCCTTATTGTCGCACATGATGGGAACATCATCAAGAGAAATCCCGTAATCAACAAGCACTTGCTTCATCAATAGAGCTTGTTGACAAGCTTTACCGGCACTCACATACTCGGCTTCCATGGTGGATATAGCAAGAGCGGTTTGTTTCTTGGAGAACCAAGAAGTTAAACAACAACCCATGAAGGTACAAACTCCACTAATGCTTTTCCGGTCCACATAGTCTCCCGCATGATCCGAGTCCGCGTAGACGACGGTTTCTACGCCGGTCCTTTTAGGATACCATAATCCTAAATGCATAGTGCCCTTAATGTATCAGAAGATACGCTTAACCGCTTCAAGGTGAGAGGTTTTGGGAGCCTCTTGAAAGCGAGCACAAAGGCAAACACTAAACATGATATATGGTCGCCTTGCGGTTAGGTATAACAAACTACCAATCATACCTCTATATTTGGTGTTGTCTGACTCACAATAATCATCTACGGTGAGTTTAGTATCCGCGGCCATAGGGGTCTTCATTGGTCTAGAGTCTTCTAATCCAAATTTCTTTAGCATTTCTTTAACATACTTGGATTGATTAAAAAAATACCATCGTTCATTTGTTTAATTTGTAGTCCTAAAAAGAAGTTAAGTTATCCCATCATACTCATTTCAAACTCGTCATGCATGATTTTGGCAAATTCATCACACAATGATTGACAAATTGAACCAAATATAATGTCATCAACATATATTTGTACGATAATGAGTTGAGAACCTTTCTTCTTTGTAAAGAGCGTGTTGTCTACCATCCCCATGGTATACTCATGTTTTATAAGAAACGCTTTAAGTCTATCATACCAAGCTTTGGGTGCTTGTTTAAGACCATAAAGAGCTTTCTTAAGCTTGTTAACATGATCCGGTTTCTCAAAATCAATGAAGTCGGGAGGTTGAGCCACATATACCTCCTCATTGATCAAACCGTTAAGAAATGCACTCTTTACATCCATTTGTTAAAGCTTAAAGTCTAAAGCACAAGCATAAGTTAAAAGGATTCTAATAGATTATAATCTAGCTACGGTTGCGTATGTCTCGTCATAATCAATACCTTCTTGTTGATTATAGCCTTGAGCTACAAGTCTAGCCTTGTTACGAGACACACCACCATTCTCGTCTAACTTATTCCTATATACCCATTTGGTTCCTATGATGGTCGAACTTCTAGGTGGAGGAACAAGTTCCCTAACATCATTAGCAATGAATTGATTCAATTCTTCTTGCATAGCGATGACCCAACTCTCGGCCATCAAAGCTTCTTTAACATTCTTTGGTTCAATCAAGGAGACAAAACAAAAGAAGTTACTTTGATTTTGGACTTGAGGTCTTAGGGTCCTTTGATTTAATTCGCCTATGACGTTATCAAGAGCATGATCCTTAGACTCCTTAATGTCTACTCCCTTTTCAGCACTAAGGTCTTCAATTCCTATGTTTCTAACATCTTTGGCATTAACTATGTCTATTTCATCTAAGTCATCATCTACCAAAGGTGGTGTCTTAGATGAAGGAGGGGTTTCATCAAATGTCATGTTAAGTGATCCTTCAAGTACACCCGAGCTTCTATTAAGGACTATGTAGGATTTGCTAGTTTGAGAATAACCTAAGAAGATACCTTCGTAAGACTTTGGGTCGAACTTTGTAAGGTAATCTTTGGTGTTGAGAATGAAGCACTTGCTTCCAAACACCCTAAAGTATTCCAATGAGGGCTTCTTTCATTTAAGAATCTCATAGGGGGTCATTCCTAGAAAAGTTCGAATAAGAATTCGGTTGAGAATGTAGGTTGATGTGTCCATGGCATTGCACCAAAAGTTTTCAGGCAAAGATTTCTCATTTAACATCGTCCTAGTCATCTCTTGGATGGTCCTATTCTTCCTTTCGACTACCCCATTTGATTGTGGAGTGCGAGGAGCCGAGAAGTTATGGGTAATACCATGAGCTTCACAAAAGGCACCGAATTGCACTTCATTATCAAATTCCCTACCATGATCCGTCCTAATAGAGACAACTTAACATCCTAGTTGATTTTGAATTCTTCGACTAAAGGTTTCAAAGTGATCGAAAGCTTCATTCTTAGATGCCAAAAATCTAGTCCAAGTGAATCTAGAATAGTCATCCACTATAACTAAGGTATAAAGGTTATCTCCATAACTCCGTATGGCAGAAGGTCCAAAGAGATCCATGATGAGACTGTAATTATACATAGTCTCATCGTCCAAATCGGGCTTAAAACGATTAAAATATCATCAAAATACCCAAAAATGTGCTTGTATTTGTTCTTTGTGTATTTCAGGTACGGATATCGTGAATTCACCAAAAGATTACAAAAATCAAGCAAAAACGAACACGGGAAACGAAGCCGCACAAGAAACCGGGCCCAAATATGGAATTTCCAAAATTACCCTTGAAGTTTTGAAGATTGTCAACATTGGTCCCTCATTTTTGAAGATTTGGCAAGAAAAGACCTTGGAAAAATCATCATTGGCAAGAAATGTCCTCCATGTTTGAAGATATTACATGAATAGCCCTTGGATAATGCATTTGTTACAATATTAGTCCTTATTAAAAGTTTAAGACTAAAATGGGCCAAATTCAGCAAGTTGGTGAAACTTATAACAAAGGAAATTACACTTGTCTTTTTGAAACTTGATTTAGCTTGAGTATGGGAATTGGGGGACTATAATTGCCTAGACAACTAAACAAATACCAGCCAACCATCCCTACACCTCACACCCCTCCACCAATGATACTCCACCACGTCAGAATCCATTAAACAAGTTTTTTTTACTTGTTTAATATTTTGAAAAACGGGTGAAACATTTTTACTAAACACAACTTAGGATCTAATCTAAGTTAATCATCCTCATCCTCCCTAACCCTAATTTACTTTCCAGCTTCAATAGATCAATCCCTCACACCAAAACTTAATTAACCATAGGGGAAAAGCTTTTCACCATTTACCCAACACCTTACTTAACCCAGAAAATGACTACACCTTCCCCTGTCCCCTCACAAGCACTCCCCTGCCCCACGTTCCTAAAACTTTTTGACTAAATCAATGGATAAGAAACATTCCTTGGAGGACACAACAAATGGACGCATAGGATCATATTCTCCAGTTGTGCAAACACATGATACCTCAGAATGGTCTAGAAGAAAGTTCAAATGATGGCATCTTCAAGCATATACCAAGCTTCTTCCAAGGGCAATTTAGTGATTTGAAATTCGTCTAGGGTTTCATATTGTACTTGTATATATAGTAGCAGCTTATGACTAGAAATCTTGTTCCAATTTTATTCAAAAGTTGTATGACAAACAATTTTGATTAATGAATTGAGTTCCATTTTAATTACTCGCAAACTTTACATTTCCTGCACATTTACCTTTCAGTCATTTACATTACTTGCAACATTTAATTTCCAAGTCATTTTACAAAAAATCAAGTTTTTGATTTTTGAAGCACTATTGAAACAATAAGCTAGCTTATTGTTTATCTGACAAATAAGCTATAAGCCTAGCTTTTTGGTTTCTTTTATCTCCTGGTTCAAGATTATACAACGGAGTTGGGTTCTTTGTTAAAGTTTCAAGATTGGTTCAGTTGGTTTGATTCAAAGTTGAAGTCTTTGTGGAGTTTAGCACAGTTGGTGATAAGCTTGGATATAAGCTGGTTTTGTGGTGGTGACAAGTCAGAAAAGGGTAGAGAGAGATTATAGAAAGATTGGTTAGAGTTGCAAGCTTGGACCCAATGTAATACCTCTTCTTTTCCTTTAAACTTTTTTCTCTCCAAAATTTTATGCTTAGTGTTCTACCTTATGTGTTAACTGCTGATTTATCCTTGTGTGTTGATTACTCACTGTCTATGTTGTTGTTTATGTACTTTCCTTGGCTTCTTGATTAGCTAATTTCATATTCATAGTTTATAATTCGTTTTTCTGATTTAAGGGAGTGTTTGGATCTTGGTTTTATAACTAGTTTTTGAAAAGCTGTTAGTTTGAAATCAGTCATAATACACTTGCCTTGGTAAGTTTTTATATATATTCAGTTTAGGTGTAGGATGTGGTAAGAATTGGTGAGCATTGTATGCAAATTTGGTGACATCTTAGCTTATAAATATGTTTAAGTCTTCACAGCCTAGATTTTTGTATGATTTGCCATAATAATCTTGAAGCTTGATAAGTTATGAGCTGATTTAGGAGTAGGGCTTGATTTGAGCCAGTTAAAGAGTGACTTGAGTGAGTTTTGGCCAACCAAAACTCACCCAAGTGCACTTTGCACCAGCAAAACAACCACAACAGCCCCATGCTTATACAGTAACTGTCCTTAGGGCTTTTCTACTTGATTTTGCCTAGTGACTTGTTGTTTTTATAATTTTGTTGACTCCCCACAACCCAACTAGTTGTGGGGGTGCCTTTGTTTGCCCACAAATCCAAGCTAATCACAAGATTTAGCCAAAAACTTGCCCAGTTCCCGTTTTTTATAACAAGCAGTGGGAATAAGTTTCCCCTGCTAGTGTGTAAGTTCCTACTGCTCTACTACCAGACAAAAGGTGACCACATGTCACTTTCAGAAACTTAGATTTTTGTCTTTTGTGACCAAAAATAGGTTTTAGGCTTTGATTCTTTTTTCATTATTTTTCTTATTTTAATTCTGATTTTTCTGTTTAATTAGTTTTTAAGTTACTGTTCATTTGATAATTTTTAGGTTAAATAGCATTTTTAATTAACTTTTTCAATTCTGTTTTTTGTCTTTTAGTGTGAAAAGTCCATATTTTTCAGTTTAAAATTTTTCATAGATTAAGAAAAATGGTTTAAGATTTTTGGTATAAAAAGTTTTCACTGTTCATCTTTTATTTATTTTTTATAATTAATTTAGTTTAATTAGGGTTTTATTTAAAACTGTTTTTGTCTTTTAGTGAAAAATTTATTATTTTTCTAACTTTTTCATTTTTCTTCTGTTTATTAGAGTAAAATAGGATTTTTAAAAATGGTAAATTATTTTTAGCATTATTTTATTATTTTTTATAATTATTTTTGTTTTAAAATAGTTTTTAGTGTTTTAAAAATAGGAAAATAGTAATTAAAATTTAGGAAAAATACTTTTTAGTTTATAAATAATATAACTGAGTTATTTGTTCAATAAAATAATATTTTGGGCTTTTTCTTAATTATATTTAATTTTTGGGCTATAATTAGCATTAAAAATTGAATATTTAATTAATAAAAGGTTTTAAAATATTTTTATTGTATTTTTATCCTTATTTATATTATTTTGAACTACTTTTTCATTTTTAATTTGTTTTTAGCTTAAAATTTTTAAATTTTCAAGTTTTACGTACTTACGTTCGCGTTTTACGTCATTCGTCGTAGTTAATTGTAATCGTAGTTCGTCTCTATTTTTCTTTCTTTTCTTATCCAAAAACGACACTACCCTAAACCTTTGATTATATATATTTTGGCACATTAATCCACACACCTCCTCGAGAACGAACCCGCATTTGTTCGGTTTCGCGTTTTTCCTAAAACGTGCAACTTAATACTTGCCCATTATACGCTCTTTTTCCTAAAAGACGTATTTCTACGACTTATCAATCCATATGTAGGATCTCTAAACACCGAGAGGTCGAAACCAAATTCTTGGCTTTGTGACTTGAGTGAACTTGCTTCCCAATTTTGCAAGCATTACAAAAGTTACTATCAAATTTCATCTTGGGGAGATGTCTTACCGACTCCTTAGAGACTAAAGATTAAATTAAACGCATATTAGTGTGACCTAATCTCCTATGCCAAAGATTCGAACTATCATCTAAAGTCGCTAGAATTAAGTTGTCCTTTGACTTCCTATTGACCTTCATGACATAAAGCCCATGCTTTCTAACACCTTTTCCAATGACCTTTCCATGTTTTACGATTTCACTATCATATTCCGAAAAGAAGACCTTACACTTACTGTCACAAATTTGACCTATACTTAGAAGGTTAAAACCTAAGTTATCTACGTGCTCTACGTTTTCTATAGTCATAGAGTCAAGAGAGACCGTACATTTGCCAATGATATTACCACGTCGATTACTAGCGAATGTAACGTTACCTCCATCATATGCTTTGTAGTGTGAGAATAAACTTCGATTACCCGTCATGTTTTTAGAACAACCACTATCCTTAATCGACTCGTCGGGCTCTAGATCGATTCCCAAGAATATCTAGGTAACAACACACAAGATCAAATATTTGGTCCCCAACATCTCATGGGTCCAAAATTGTTAGTTCCAAACATACCTAGCATTTGATTGGGATGCATGAATGAAGGAGACATTCCCCATGGGGAAAAGTATTGTTGTTGAAAATTATTCCAATTCATATGGCCATTTTGTTGTCCATAGTTTCTCCTAGGTGTCTTTGACCTTGATCTAGAATTATTGTTATTCCTCCTAGTGTTGGAATTTTACTTCTAGGTCGTGACTTAGCTTGATCATCTCTTTGTGGTGTAGGTGTTCTACTTCTAGGTTTAGACTCATTTCGTACTCCTGGAGGAGTAGATGTTTGTCTAGACAAGTTTCTAGTTCCCATTAACGGTTTACTTAAAGGCTTATAAAATTTACCAAGGTTATTTTTATCAAGGATAGGTACTTTAACCTTGTTAACGAGAAGATGTTTTGGCCCTTCACCTAAGATAGACTTTTCAGAAAGTTCAGGATTTTCACAAAAATCATCCTCTGTCCACGGTTCTTTAGCTCCACCCGCGGTTCCATAGTCATAAAGAACCGCGTAGTATACTGGAGAACCGCGTACAGGGGTACGTTTTTCTGAAAATCTAACTTGTTTTGGTTCAATAGTTGTTGCTTCATTAGTGTCATATCCCAAACCAAGTCTTTCCTTAGAATGAATTTGTGTTTTCAACATATCATCAAGAGCACTAGTACCTTTCATACACTTTTCCAATTTAATGGAGGTACTCTTGAGATCTTCATTCTCTTGTCTAAGGTTTTCACAATTTACACAACCCAAATCAACCTCTTTATTTTTCTCAAACTTAGCTAATCTCTCTTTTAGCTCACTAATCTCATTTTCAAGCTTAATTCTAGTTGATATTAGCACTTTGTTCTTTTCGATGAAATTAATGCTAAGTTTATGTAAATTATTATATTGACCTTCTAATTCATTAACATCTAGAGAAGAACTATCATTGCTATAATATTCGGTTTCAGAATGTACCTCTTTAGAAGTGTGAGCCATAAGACATTTCTCATCTTTGGGATTGTCATCAACATCTTCACCGCTATCGCTCCATGAACCTTCAACAAACGCCGTGTGGTTTTTGTTACGTGAAGGCTTAGGACAATCACCGATGAAATGATTCGGATCACCACATCTAAAATATTTCCTATCACCTTTATCATTTTTAGCAAATCGGTTTTTGGAGATTGTAAAACCCGTAAAAATAAGGTCATAATTTAATTCTATATTCAATTATTTTGAAGTATTTTATAACGTTAAATACTATTATGCTTAACGGTTTAAGTTGAAACCGATATTGAATATTATATTTTAATATTTTGACGAGCAACGAGAACTACTAGTGATCGCGATACCGACGGATGCCTAAAAATTTATATTTTATTATCGATCGTTTCGATATTTAATACATTCGACGATATCGTTTTAATTACGTATCGAGTCGTTATATTATTATTTTTCGCGTGCGTTTAAACTTTTGAAAAATATTTTTACGAAACCCGAGTCCCGTAAATATTTGTAAAATTGACTTTTAGTCATTTCCCGCTTTTTAACTAATATTTACATTTTAGCCCAAAACTATACACAATTTACAAGATTTACCCTAAACTTTTATACTATAAATAGAAGATTCTTACCAAATTCTTCCACTAACATAATAAACAAAAAAAATGCATATCATCACCACTCTCCCCTTTCTTGCCATGAAACAACATCAAACAAAAACACCCTTTGATTTAATTTTTAGTTTGAATCTTGCAAATCCAAGGTAAGACCCATTCCTATTATTTGATGGTGATCATTTTGATACCATTTTCACAAACATGCAACAACTTTTATTTTCTCAAATTATTTTCATGATGATCAAGATTGTTTGATCTATTTTTATGGGTATAAGATTGTGTTATTATTATTATAATTGGAATTTTGAGTGCATGCATGTGATTTTTTTTTACCAAGTGAGTTATAGGATGATACAAGTGTTAGGATTTGTTTATGATGATATTAGGGGCTTAGGTTGATGATAAAAGTTGTTGAAATTGATCAAAAAGTTGATTTTGTATGGTTTTCAAAAGGGTGATTTTGGGCAGTAGGTTTGAGACCAATTTCGGAGGTCTTAAGTCTGAAAATAGATTGATATTATGGGATTATGTCGTAGAAAATTTCGTTAGCTTCGATTTGATATAAAGTAGGCCTTCCAACTCCAAACGAGGTGGAAGATACACTAGTTTGATTTTCGTGTACCGGGAGACGAGTGTCGACACAATCTGAAAATTGTTGTCGATATATGGATCGAATCTCGGGGACTATAAAATGAGTTTCAAAATGATTCAAGGGCTGTTCTCAGGCTCCAAGTTTAGTATTTTGAGTCTATTTTTAGAATCAAGTGGCGGTTTTACAAATGGAGTTGTTTAGAATGGTCAAAATGGTTTCGTAAGTCAAGGTCGCTAAACTGTCCGGATTTTGTGATTCAAAGATGAGTCGGACAGGGAACTTTAGAAGTAAAATCTTTTAATGGGCTCTTGGGAGGATTTTCTACATATAGTAAGTGAGTTCTCTGAGTAGTATCATAAAAAGTTGATATGTCTAAATATGGGAAAACGGCTTGGACATTCGGTATGCTCCGACAGATTTTTATTAAAGGCGTAGAATAATAAAATGAATATATAGGAGAGTGTAATAGTATCACTTGTGCGTTTTCTCTCGATTTTGTCGTGATTTTATGAGTCGAGTTTTATATTCTTATGTATGGGTTATTTCTCGAGTCTATTAATAATGAACGCACCTCATTTGATAGGTTGCGGTTCTCGTGTTTGAAAGGCATCATCTATCGTCGGCGATTGTCTCATTACCACTATTGGCTAAGGTGAGTCTATAGCCTCGCTTTATACTAGTTATTAAATGATTTTAAACCCGCGAGGGGGAATACATGTTTTATAAACTTAGAACACAAGATTTTTATGGTATGCTTTGTCCCTCTATGAATGGACCCGTGGTTGCCTTTAAATTGCATTAAGTGATTGCCTTTGTTAAAACCTCAATTATGGACCGTTAATTAACCTATGATGGGTTAAACGCTAGTACAATTAATAGATCTATGGGGGAAGCCGCCCCGGTTCAGTTTTTGTGGACTTGTCATAGAAGCTTAGGCCCGACCTCCACACTGTTTGAGCATATTGTATTGAGAAGTCAGGTATACGGCAATGTACCAATAATCTGGAGGTAACCGACAATTAATAAATCTCCTGTCTTATCAGACCTCTAAAGGGAGTGTCTAAGGGCTTGGTTCCATGAGCTTATTTCAATTTATGCTATATACAATTATCATTGTTGATGCAAATTATTATTTGATGCTTATAAGCATGCCACAAACTTATAATCTTTGCTTGTGTTCAAAAATGATTATATAAACCTATAGATTCACTCGGCATTTTTGTTGATGGTTTTACTCACATGTATTTCAGGTAATCAAGAAGTGGAAGCTTGGAGGTCACGAGAATGAAGTTGTGCACTGCTATGTTGTTCAAACTCTTTGATTTATTTATCGTTCCATTTTTAAAACAAACTAATATGTTGTTTTAACTTATCTTTTGGTAACGATTACTTGGGACTACGCTACTCTGATAAATGTTTTAGGAACGATAAATCTAAAACTTCTCTTTTCGAGTCGTTCTTTATAAATTATGTGTTGTTGTATCATTGTTTAGCACCCAAAGATGTATTCCGCTGCGTGTAAATTTGGGGGTGTTAAAGATTGGTACCAGAGCCATGAGTTATAGAGAACTAGGTCTTTATTTTAAAAACCTAAACTATAACTGCCAGTTTTATTTTTCAAAGAGTCAGGTGCACCGGACTTCGCGTGACTTCAGGTTCAAGCTACTTCTAAGATTACAATTTTAGTATACGTTATTACGTATACCTTATTGGCAAGTATTTATAAATAAATACTATGATCCATCTATGGATATATATTTATATCTAGGATCCCTTAATCGATATATATTTATGTCGTTAAACTTTTTGATAAACGTTTATCATTTATTAATGATTAACTTAAATGAATACAATGAATTTTTAAGATCTTTATGTATTTTTTTTGAAGTAATTAAATTGCTTTTATTGCAAAATTTAATATTATGACCTTACATACCTTCATTTGCGTGTGCTATGTTCATTGTTTAACCATTTTAGATATCCATATAGATATCCAAATCGTCTTCCGGCTATTTGTGCTTGGACGTCTTTTAACGTAATCTCTAGACCATTGTGTAGCTCAATGTGTCCTTGGAATAGACTAACGGCTATTTATTGACATTTATATGTATCGACTCCGAAGTGTATTGTTCACTTATATCTCGGTAACGTCATCGTTATTTTATAAATCATCGTCTATATTATGGCACTAGAATTGGAATACGATTTTACTTATATAAAATTGTATCATTTGTTTTTCATTAACCTTCTCGCTCTCGGAGTGTAGCATGTTAATATTCCATTCTTTTCTTGTTATGTTTTGTGTTTTTGACAATCGTGGCACCAAGGAGGTTTGCCTACATTGCACCTTGAAACATAAATTATGAACGTCATTCACCGTTTTGCTTCCTAAATTTCGTGTTGGATACCTTGAAGCATGTTCTGTCATTCATTATGCTATATTTTTATTTCATGCTCATTATGAGATTTTTTTTTCGTTGTTGTAAAATACACAAGACATGTGTGTATATATATATATATATATATATATATATATATATATATATATATATATATATATATATATATATATATATATATATATATATATATATATATATATATATATATATATATATATATATTTTGAGCCGTTAGGAAGTGTCGAAAAATATATTTAATGGAGAAACTGCAGGGGGTGTATAAACAGGTCAAAACTTAAAAGTAAAACCTGTGTTTTTAAAAATAAAATAGTCAAACCTGCACAGAACTTGCAGGGGTATTTTAGTCATTTTATATTGGGTTTCATGTCTCGGGTAAAACTAGAAAGTCGTCTGAAACGTCGTTTTGCATCTAAATGCTTTAGACTTCGAGTCTTGGAGATGTCGTTTATCGAGTCAATTAATCGGCTCATATTTAAAAGTCAAATCTGATAGAAAATTCGGAACATGGGTTTTAAATGTTTCTAAGCAGTTTTGAGTTCATTTGAGATCGTAAAATTTTAACAAATATTATTTTACAACTAACTAATACTAGTTGCATGTGAAAATGTTTAAAAATAGAAACATTACAGGATTATCAATTACTGGATTAATGGTGTAATTTAAAAATGAATAATTACTTTCTTAAAAACATGTTTTGTCTAGAGTATCTTACATAAAATACACATATGGATTGATTTATTTTTTTATATATATATGACTCGTTTATCATTCGATGTTATTTTATTTTTATTTTCTTCTAACCTTCCACTGATTTGGGTTGAGTTTTGAAGTTTTGCCTTCACATTCTTTTCCAACATTCTTATCACGTGTCTCATGGCGTTTTCGTCTAAATCTTATAACCTTCTGAAACATTAACAACTTGTAACCCTTTCATTGATTGTTTTATGAGCTACTATTTGCTACTTTTTGCAAACCTTTGGCTAATTTATACGTTGTCATAATGTCACCTTATAAATAAATCTGATATTGTTTTACGATTATTTTCACCAATTGTTTTTACTTTGGTCTTAATACTTTTCGTAATATTAAAAGTTGCTTATTGAGTATCTCACATATTACTTGTATCCTTTAAATTTATAAACTATTTTTAAATTCCATTTTACAAATGGCATGGTTTATATAAAGATAAGAAACGTAATACTTTTCGACGAAACGGAGCACTGCATTGCTAGCCCTAAATTATACATGGCCTGATCACTTATGTCTAATTTAGAAGGAGCCATGCTAGGCTGAATATTAGTTACCTTAAAAATCTTGATGATAATCAACTTTTTACTTGTAATTATGATAAAGATAAACAAAATGAAATAAATTAAAAAGAAGTTTTGAAAACCTTTATATTTTATGCAAGTAGCACAATTTCTATGCATCCACGTATGTTTTCTTACCTTTTGTTAAACGAATTACGTGATTATAAGTACGTTTTTACTCGATGATTATTTTTCCACTTGTTACTTCATTTTGTCTTATAACTGATTTCTTTTGACTGCTCGTCTAATTATTGACTGTTGATAAATGACCTAAAAGTCTCGATATTTTATCCTTCCGTCTCGTCCAATCTTCTTTATGCGACTGGGTAGATCTTTGGAATGTCTCCGCACGTGAATAATGAATTATCACTAGAGTGATTTCCGTATATCCGGGATGACGTCCGTCACTCTCGTTTGTCTCGAAATCCACTCTTGTGAATCGTGCTTTAACTTGTCTCTTTAAACACTAACATCGTTCATTTGATTTATTTTAATTACAAGTGATTATTAGGAATTTTCTTTTATTAAAGTTTTGTATGGATCTTATTTCCGATCATGTATCGACCACCGCTAAGTTAACAAACTGATATTGGTGAACCAACGACCGCACTAACAAAATTGACAACTTGTTTAATCTATTATTTCTTATCGTCTTACCATCAACGCCTTTATCTTATTATTCTCTTTAAGAATTCATACGACATTTGTTTCGTCCCCTTTTGTACCGTTGATTTCGTACTAATTGTTGACTATTATTTCCATTCGTATTCGTTTGTTATCTTGTCACATTTCGAAACCCGAATACATCCCATGTTTATTTTGAAATAATAAACACCTTTAAGTATTTCTACAACGTATTATAAATTTTTTATGTTTATACATTTTTCCAATGATATTCAATTATCGAAATAACCATCATAAGTAAAAGGTCAAATTTATACATCATATTTTGTATAGCTAAAACTAATGTTTAAAAATGAAATTATGTTCTACCTTTTGAACTAATTTACTTAGCATACTTTACTTTAAATGTAATGAAATTATCGGTTTAATTTATATTCCTAATAATGATTTAATTGGAAATTATGTTTTCTAAATCGTAACCATCAATATGAGTTTAATTTATAAAATTCATGTCATTCTTTCAAAGTTTCTTAAGACAACCAAAATAAATTATGAAGCTATTTAACTCCTATTTTGATATATCATCTTTATCAAGAAAGTACCTCAATTGAGTTTTAAGGTAATACAAATCCGGGACGGACAATTGTGACAAATGTTACTTTAATGTTAATATTTAATTCTTTCTTCGCTCTCATTTTTCTAGTATTGCGAATTATTATGTTTTACGGTTACGTGATTCGAGATCCCTCGTCGATCGTTAATCTTAAATCATTTTACCACATCTTGTTCGTTTATGCGTTTATTGAAGTCATTTTTATCTCGTTTTGTTCCTCGTATTGAAGATTACTATTTTATTCTGAGTTTAAAATGAATCTCGGGAGCAGTGTATAAGAAGAAACGATAAGTGTCACCAGGATTTATGCGTGTACTTGTGGAATGATTGAGGACCGAATCTGTTAATGAATGGAGTTAGTAAATTTGTTACAACCTCGAGGAGCATGTTGAAGCCGACACCGTAAGTGGAAAGACTCTTGTGATCAAGTGGTTATTATCAAGGGTTCGTTCAAGGTTTTCTCGATGATTAACGATGGAAATCTATACTTGATGTTATTGTTCGACCTTTTATTTTTATGTACTTATGTGGTATGTGATCTGGTCAAATGATCGTAAGTTGTGAGAACTTGAGACGGCATCATCCGATGACGTCCGATCATGTAGAACATATATTATGTAATATCTTTTTGACTTTCAACGACGATGTTTATTGAGACTTTAATGCGCGTTGGCGAAAGTGAGATGGTGTCTTTGTATTATCTTTTGAGTGAGGACCCGCGTGTGAGCACCCTCCGATGACGAAAATGTTTTTCTTGTTAATTCTTTTTGATGTGTGTCCATGGCTATCCGGCCAGTGGCTATCCTTTAAATTGCAATATTCTTTTTAACTAGACTTACCCGAAAATCCTGTCACCTATTCTTGTCGTCGAATGAGCTTCGTGTGATTCATAAAATTTTCATGTGTCGAACTTGACGGGTGACTGGTGGATAAGGATTTATTTATTCCTTTTTGGTGAAATACAACTTGACGACAAGTTGCGTTTTGTAAAAGAACTAGTGGAGATCGTGGATCGAGATTCACGTGGGAACGTAAGGACTTCTTATTAAGGAATGTCGTCATCCTTCCGGGTAGTGAACAACTCGTGTATGAGGCGAGTTGAGCGCCGGTACGTCGCTCCCTTAAGGTGGTGAGGATGCAAAACCCGTTAAAATAAGGTCATAATTTAATTCTATATTCAATTATTTTGAAGTAATTTATAACGTTAAATACTATTATGCTTAACGGTTTAAGTTGAAACCGATATTGAATATTATATTTTAATATTTTGACGAGCAACGAGAACTACTAGTGATCGCGATACCGACGGATGCCTAAAAATTTATATTTTATTATCGATCGTTTCGATATTTAATACTTTCGACGATATCGTTTTAATTACGTATCGAGTCGTTATATTATTATTTTTCGCGTGCGTTTAAACTTTTGAAAAGTATTTTTACGAAACCCGAGTCTCGTAAATATTTGTAAAATTGACTTTTAGTCATTTCCCGCTTTTTAACTAATATTTACATTTTAGCCCAAAACTATACACAATTTACAAGATTTACCCTAAACTTTTATACTATAAATAGAAGATTCTTACCAAATTCTTCCACTAACATAATAAACAAAAAAAAATGCATATCATCACCACTCTCCCCTTTCTTGCCATGAAACAACATCAAACAAAAACACCCTTTGATTTAATTTTTAGTTTGAATCTTGCAAATCCAAGGTAAGACCCATTCCTATTATTTGATGGTGATCATTTTGATACCATTTTCACAAACATGCAACAACTTTCATTTTCTCAAATTATTTTCATGATGATCAAGATTGTTTGATCTATTTTTATGGGTATAAGATTGTGTTATTATTATTATAATTGGAATTTTGAGTGCATGCATGTGATTTTTTTTTACCAAGTGAGTTATAGGATGATACAAGTGTTAGGATTTGTTTATGATGATATTAGGGGCTTAGGTTGATGATAAAAGTTGTTGAAATTGATCAAAAAGTTGATTTTGTATGGTTTTCAAAAGGGTGATTCCGGGCAGTAGGTTTGAGACCAATTTTGGAGGTCTTAAGTCTAAAAATAGATTGATATTATGGGATTATGTCGTAGAAAATTTCGTTAGCTTCGATTTGATATAAAGTAGGCCTTCCAACTCCAAACGAGGTGGAAGATACACTAGTTTGATTTTCGTGTACCGGGAGACGAGTGTCGACACAATCCGAAAATTGTTGTCGATATATGGATTGAATCTCGGGGACTATAAAATGAGTTTCAAAATGATTCAAGGGCTGTTGTCAGGCTCCAAGTTTAGTATTTTGAGTCTATTTTTAGAATCAAGTGGCGGTTTTACAAATGGAGTTGTTTAGAATGGTCAAAATGGTTTCGTAAGTCAAGGTCGCTAAACTGTCCGGATTTTATGATTCAAAGATGAGTCGGGCAGGGAACTTTAGAAGTAAAATCTTTTAATGGGCTCTTGGGAGGACTTTCTACATATATTAAGTGAGTTCTCTGAGTAGTATCATAAAAATTTGATATGTCTAAATATGGGAAAACGGCTTGGACATTCGGTATGTTCCGGCAGATTTTTATTAAAGGCGTAGAATAATAAAATGAATATATAGGAGAGTGTAATAGTATCACTTGTATCGTTTTCTCTCGATTTTGTCGTGATTTTATGAGTCGACTTTTATATTCTTATGTATGGGTTATGTCTCGAGTCTATTATTAATGAACGCACCTCATTTGATAGGTTGCGGTTCTCGTGTTTGAAAGGCATCATCTATCGTCGGCGATCGTCTCATTACCACTATTGGCTAAGGTGAGTCTATAGCCTCGCTTTATACTAGTTATTAAATGATTTTAAACCCGCGAGGGGGAATACATGTTTTATAAACTTAGAACACAAGATTTTTATGGTATGCTTTGTCCCTCTATGAATGGGCCCGTGGTTGCCTTTAAATTGCATTAAGTGATTGCCTTTGTTAAAACCTCAATTATGGACCGTTAATTAACCTATGATGGGTTAACCGCTAGTACAATTAATAGATCTATGGGGGAAGCCGCCCCGGTTCAGGTTTTGTGGACTTGTCATAGAAGCTTAGGCCCGACCTCCACACTGTTTGAGCATATTGTATTGAGAAGTCAGGTATACGGCAATGTACCAATAATCTGGAGGTAACCGACAATTAATAAATCTCTGTCTTATCAGACCTCTAAAAGGAGTGTCTAAGGGCTCGGTTCCATGAGCTTATTTCAATTTATGCTATATACAATTATCATTGTTGATGCAAATTATTATTTGATGCTTATAAGCATGCCACAAACTTATAATCTTTGCTTGTGTTCAAAAATGATTATATAAACCTATAGATTCACTCGGCATTTTTGTTGATTGTTTTACTCACATGTATTTCAGGTAATCAAGAAGTGGAAGCTTGGAGGTCACGAGAATGAAGTTGTGCACTGCTATGTTGTTCAAACTCTTTGATTTATTTATCGTTCCATTTTTAAAACAAACTAATATGTTGTTTTAACTTATCTTTTGGTAACGATTACTTGGGACTACGCTACTCTGATAAATGTTTTAGGAACGATAAATCTAAAACGTCTCTTTTCGAGTCGTTCTTTATAAATTATGTGTTGTTGTATCATTGTTTAGCACCTAAAGATGTATTCCGCTGCGTGTAAATTTGGGGGTGTTAAAGAGATGGATTCTTGTCGTTATTTGGTTGCCTCACGCATTGACCTCGTCTTTTGAAGAACTTCTTAATGTCTCTAACCGCCAAGGCATATTCCTCATCATCACTATCCGAGGAGCTTTCATGGTTACTTTATGCCTTCTTGGCTTTGAGTGCAAGAGACTTTCTTTCACTCTTAGTTTTCACCATTTCCGAGTGCTTCAAAATTATCATTTCATGAACCTTCAAGTTACCAATGAGTTCATCGAGTGATAATTTGGTGAGATCCTTTGATTCTTCAATCTTCGTGACTTTATCTCTCCATTTGGGATGCAACGCCCTAAGAAACTTCCTAACATTGTTCTTGCTAGAAAAATCTTCATCAAGTGCTTTTAGACTAGTAATAATAGTGTTAAATCTAGCAAATGCACTATAAGTAGTTTCATCTTCTAAGATGACAAATTGTTCATATTGTTGAACAAGAAGATCTATTTTACTTTCTTTGACTTGGACTATTACCTTGGTGGGTTACTAAAAGAGTGTTCTAAATGTCTTTAGCGGTTTCACACATAAAAATCCTTTCGTACTCTTTCTTTGGTAAAACATTATAAATCACCATTTTAGCCTCATTATTTTTAGCATGTTTCCTTTTAGTATCATCATTAGCTTTGTCAAAAGTGACTATCTCTTTACTTTTAGAAACTTCATTATATTGGAATGGTAAAAAATCACCATTGGTAATAACATGTCAAAGATCTAAATCTTTTGATTTCACATAAGTCTCAAACCTATTTTTCCAATAAATAAAACTATCGATTTCAAAAAGAGGTGGTCTTTGCATGGATTGCCTTTCTAGATACTTGTTGGAATCCATAGATCGATTCAAGTTTTTTAAAATACAATATATTTTAAAAATTCTTGAGCAACCACGCTCTGATACCAATTGTAGAAACTAGAAGGAGGGGTTAAATAGTTTCTTAAAATTACTTGTTAAAAATTGATTTATAAAAATCCTTTTTCAAAAACTTAAGCTTGAGTATTTATGTGAAACCTTCTAATACATAATATGAACAAGGTATAGTGCAACTAAACTAATAATCACAAGTATAAAGAATAATGAACGTAAAGAGATAATGGAAGGAAAGATTAAACCAAACACCAAGGATTTATAATGGTTCGGCAATGAAGCTTACTCCTCGTTCCTACTCCACTCCTCGTGTACACCTTATTCGAGAGTTCACTAATCAACAAGCTCCTTATGGTGGAGAAACCATACACAACGTCTCTTAACCAATTGCCGACTCTAAGCTAAAAGTCGAGCCCTAATCTTAGCTAGGACCAATCTACACCAATATACTTTAAGGACTAAGTATTAACCTTAATACATACACAACTTCCAAATAGACACAACTACATGGATCTTCACAACAATGACACAACAACGAATGAATAAGTTTGGATCTTCAATGGATCTTTGAGGTAGACACAACACTTCAAGAATGATAGTGTTCTTCTCTTTTCACTTTGAGAGGAGAAAGATTCACTTCTAAACAAGTAGTAATCAAACAAATGATCAAGGATTTGAGTGATTTAAGAAGTGTGAAAGAATCTGGAAATGTATGTGCAAAAGAGGTGGTTTAAAAGTCTGAGAATGGTCCACTATTTATAAGATAAACATCCAATGGCTATATCTGCACGCGGTTCCTTATTGAAGCCCGCGGTTCCATGTCGTTAAGGAACCGCTATAGGTGCTAAGGAATCGCCTGCATAGACTCCGCTCCTTTTTGTCTTTTAGTGAATTTGCTCGAATCTGGGGATAAAAATATCCTGAAAGGATATTCCAAACCAAGATAGAATATGCCATTTTCAAATTTCAAATTTTCAAATAATTAATTTAATAAAACATTTTCTTAAAAAGAAAGTTTAATAAAAAAAACTTTGTCACACTTAATAAAAGGTTAGTTTTAAGAAATGATTAAATCTTTGATCACTTAATTAGGATAAGTACTTGTTTGTTCATACCTTAAGTGTTAATGGTTGAAATGAAAAATACTTGATCTCAAGAATTCGTTTTTCGTTGTTTTCGTAAATGCTTGTTTTTACATATTGTCATAATCAAAACAAAGCGAGACCGAAAAATGCAAGTAACGTTTTATGCATCATTGCGTTAACATACACTACACTAAACATCAAGTCATCAGGCAGCCAGATTAATCAATGTTCAACATACCAAGTTCAACTTTCAATCTAGTGAACGTTGGTTCATCCAAGGGTTTTGTGAAAATATCAGCTAGCTGATACTTAGTGGGCATGAAGTATAACTCAATATATCCTTTCAAGATGTGGTCCCTGAGAAAGTGATATCTTATGTCTATGTGTTTAGTCCTTGAATGTAGGACTGGATTGTTGGAAATGGCAATTGAACTGGTGTTGTTACAAAAGATGGGGACTACTTTGTATTCTATATTATAGTCCATGAGTTGACTTTTCATCCAAAGGATGTTTGCACAACAACCAGCTGTAGCCACATATTCAGCCTCGGCAGAGGACATGGCTACTGACTGTTGTTTCTTTGCACTCCAACATACTAGTTCGCAACCTAGGAATGGACATGCACCTGAGGTACTTTTTTATCCATATTGCAGGCCGCATAGTCCGAGTCTAAGTATCCTTTAAGATCGAAGCCTGAGTGTTGAACATTTAATTATTCATGTTTTTAGTGCTAATATCCCTTTATTTATGGCATAATAAATAGCAAAAGTGTATTTTTAATGCATATATCGTTTATATGTGTTATTTATTGTTGTAGGTACGGATATCAAAGAAAATGAACAAAAACGAAGCCAAAGACCAAAAACTAGCACGAGAAATAAAAAGAGCGCGAAACTCGAGTTTGACGGTGCATTCATGTTTTATTGGGTCAGCCCGACACCATTTAAATGCGTCGAACTGGCCCATTAATATATCTTTAGCCCACTTCACCAAAAGGCAACCACACAACCCATCATTTCAATTGTTGCGGGCCCAATATTTGTTTAATGAAGAAAAAACACAGCCCAACTAAGGCCCACATACACAAGACGCAACAAGGCCCAACAAAAGAAGAATAGATAGATCAGATGTGGGGTGTGGCTTGGAGGAGACGCTTAGATATAAAGAAACATATCCTCAATTTATTTTTTTCTTTCTTTTGTTGTGTGTTGTTTTAGATAGATAAACGCATCCTCACTTTATTTATTTTCTTTTCCTACGTTTTTGTTTTGGATAAAATATATAGTTAGCTTACATTTTACTCATCATTTTTATTCCATTTTTTAATTATATCGTTAGATCTGGGAGTAACAAAAGGTGATATCAACATTCCATATTTCATTCAATCATCACATAATATATTACTCCTGCGTTTTGTTTAAGGGGAGCATCGGATCTCATTTTGAAAAATAATCGATAGTTGCATTTTTTTTCTTCTTAATTTTAGGATAGATATAGATAGGATACAGTTGTAGATATACTATCTCATTATTATTCCATGTCTTATTTAATTCGTAGGTAGTAGCAGTAGTTAGGGGCCATTTTTTGTTTTGGTCTGTTCCATTTTTTCTTTCATTAGGAAATAGATACGCATCATAAACCTATCAACAATCATTATTCACTTCTTTAATATACTGTAAAACCCGTTTTAAAATCATATGAACTGTACACATGAACAGTAACTACATGAAAACACGATAAAAATAAAACTTTCCATTTATAATATTATTATATGTAACACTCTCAAATTTCGTATCGGGTCAGTGGAAGGGTCAATAGAGTGTTACGGGATAGCACAATAACTCCAATCATAGACAACGCATAAAAATGGTTGTACAAGGTTTAACATACATTCATTTGAATAAAAGTTTTAAGTTTACAGCAGGTCCCCAAATTACACAGTCATAAAGTTTACAAAACATAGATTGAATGAATAATTTTATTATGTGGGCCATCAGGGTCGATCTCCATCCAAGTTACCTTCAAGCACCTGAGATAAAACATACGAAAATCATATCAGCGAATGCCGAGTGAATTCATAGAGTTTAATAAAATCCGTTATATAAAATAGTCATAGAAATCAGAAAACAAGTATAATATCAGAAGTGAGTCCTCGTATTGCTAGTCAGACAATATATATAAATCAAGTCATACATCTTAAACCGTCCTTGAGACCGTAGTCTCAATATTATCGTTATAGGTAACATTACTATTTTGGATAATTGGATTATAGTGGATTATTATCAGCCGCATGACATTGTTACCTTACTATATCAAACAACGGGTCGAGAACCCGACAAACAATTTACCCATGTAAGTTAGTGTGTCGTCACAAAAATCACGCAATGTAAATCTTCTCATACATAAATTCGCTTACCAATCAATGTGGCACGACGGGGATCAACCGTCAAGGCGCGAACTGGGGTGATCTTCCCCAAATAGTACTATTATATGCATAAGTGTCTCCTAAATCCCGGTAGTTCGCAATTCAGGCTAATGGGACTTTAAGTGACATAACCTAACTCATAATAATCCTTTACATCTCATTTATTGGGTCATAGCATCATTCGGGTCCATATCAATAAGCATATCATCGGGACTACTTGTGTTATATTTTTTATCAAAACTAGCATCTTATCTCCCTCGCGGGTTTACTAAACATTTTATAAGACATTTAAAAGAGTGCTAGGCTATGAACTCACGTTGATTATGAAAGGCGGGTTATCGACGATAGTACGTGCTTCAATCACGGAAACCTAGACAAATAATGCTCGGTCTTAGACTCTTGTCCAATGACTTTATAAAAATAATGGCTATGTATATATATGATGATATTATAAGTATGATGATGATCAAGTGGGATTTTATCTATTTATTCAACATTATAGTGTTATGTGTTAGTAAATTTTTAGACTAGTTACACTAGTTTTATCTTATTTACATTTTAAGGCCTAATAAGCCCATTAAAAGCTCAATACATTATATTAGTCTATTTATAATTTTAATACTAGGCCTATACTCATATGTTGGGCCCAAGTGGGTTAAGCCCATGAGTAAGCCCATTAGTGTTAAGCCAAACTAGTTGGGTTAATAGTCCAATAAGGCTACTTTGGCCCGTTAATGTCCATAAGTTATAAAGCTCGGGTTTTATCGGTTTTTACTTTTCAAATGTACTTACATATCAGTAGATGAGTTATAAAAAGTTTACATTAGACGGGTCCGACCGTCCAAGTTTTATTTGACGAAAACGTTAATCTTTCGGTTTTAGCCGAAAAGACGTAAAACTTATATATAGTTTTATAACTTTAGAAAACATTTGAGTTTGTGCTTTTATAGAAATGTCATACTTATTTATCAAAGTATATAACTTATTTTATAAGTATTATCATAAGTTAGTGGGTTTTACATATGTATTTTATAATAGTATTACTTGAGTGCTTATTTTATATTATATACTTTTATTTCCAAATCTGATTATCAAAATCACTTTCACCATTTTTGCATATCTTGAGTTCTACAAGGAGATAGAAGCTCAAATTTTGGCAGCACAAACTACATAATATGTGCTACAAATAACTCCTATTTAGCTACTGCTCAATCATCCTCTATGTGTCCATAATAATTCGTCCAATACAGATTATACAGATTTGAATCTTAATAGTATTTTGATCATATCTTGCTCATTTTATTGATTCCATTGAGTGGTCAACTCACCACATATGTAAAAATCATATATCTAACTGTATATTCAATAATCCAAGTCATTTTATCAAGTTATCATATGGTTACTTACTGTTTTATACAGCCTTTAAATTTAACCATGATTTTAACATCTTTACATGTAAATTTTAGTCTTTTTAACCAAATTTATCAACACGAGATCCCCACATAATAATTTGATCATCATTTATCATCATATACATATACATTTATAAAGAAAATACAAGATTACATTTACAAAATAACAAGTTAATATAAGAAATGATCTTGTTACCAACCAAGATAGTGAAAGTTAAGAATAGGACTTGGTTTTTGATAACCAATCTTATGATAAACCAATACCACCTTCAAGATCACCCAAATATATGAACACCTTGAGAAAAATCATCCCTAGACTCCAAGGAAACTTCTTTGTAGATGTTAGGATCACCTCAAATCAACAAGACTTCAAAAGGTTTTCATCTTGTGCAAGTTACACACAAGATTCATGGTTGAATTTTGATCAAATGGTGGTGTTTTGGGGTGGATTTTAGGACGGAAATGGGGAGAGTTAGAGAGAGTTTGTGGTTGTTTTTCATGTAACAAATGAGTTAGCTAGTTTATGGTTTGGTTGTTTTAAGTGTAAATGGTTTTGAGATAAAACTAAGGACAAGTGTCCTTAGTTATCATGCATCTTGACACCTAACGAGGTGTGTTGGCCAAGCTTGGCCGCCCCTTAGTGGGGGTGGAGCAAGTGTTAGCTTGTCTCAACCCCACTAATTTATGGATACTCCTCGATTCTAGTTTCCTCGATTTGCGTGCCTTCGGGTCATTTTATGAAAAACGTTTTTATAAATTATGAATGAACGGCACAAAACGAATCTAACAAAAGTTGTCTCATCAAAAAACGGAGTTCAAAAACGTAAATACGTAAATCTAGGGTTTCCGGTTTAGTCGTAAAGGACGTTAAATTATGCACGTAATCCCTAATCTCAACCCGTAAATTGTGAGTTCATCAACCAACACAAAAATAAGTTTCAAAATAATATACGAGAAAATAATTTACTACCTGAAAATGTTAGATTGTCACAGCATTTCCTCCTAAAAGGGATCAACGTCCTCGTGATCCATTTCATTTTGATGTCCGTTTCTTATTGAAATCAAAGAGGTGTGGGTATTTCTTCCACATTTCATCCTCTCGTTCCCAAGTAAATTCTGGTCCATGCTTTGAATTCCACCGGATCTTGACGATAGGTATCCGACTTTGTTTAAGTTGCTTTACCTCACGATCCATAACCTCTACGGGTTCTTCGATAAAATGCAACTTCTCATCAGTTCAGACCTTATCCAATGAGATTTTCTCATCACACACTGCTAAACATTTCTTTAGATTAGATACATGGAATGTGTTGTGAACACCATGAAGTTCTTGGGGTAACTCTAATTTGTAAGCCATTGGACCTACTCTAGATAAAATCTTAAAGGGTCCAATATAGCGGGGATTCAATTTCCCTCGCTTTCCAAATCTTATGACGCCTTTCCATGGTGACACTTTCAACATTACACGTTCACCCACTTCAAACTCCATCAGTTTCCGCCCCACATCCGCATAACTTTTCTGTCTACTTCGGGTAGTCAACAGCCGCTTCTTAATCTGAACTATCATCTCCGTAGTCTCACGGATCAATTCCGGTCCTGTGAGCTGGGTATCCCCAACTTCACTCCAACATAAAGGAGATCTACACTTCCTACCATACAAAGCTTCAAACGGTGCAACCTTAATACTAGCATGATAACTATTGTTATATGAAAACTCTGCTAACGACAAATGTTTATCCCAATTCTTACCAAAATCTATCACACAATCTCTCAACATATCTTCCAGTGTTTGTATCTTCCTTTCACTCTTCCCATCAGTTTGGGGGTGATAAGCAGTGCTCATGTCGAGATTCGTTCCCAAAGATCTTTGGAGGGATTTCTAAAAATTCGATGCGAATCTAGGATCTCGATTCGAAATGATCGATACAGGCACTCCATGCTTACATACAACATTCTCAAGATAAATACGAGTCAGCTTCTCCAATGAGAACTGCTCTTTAACAGGAATGAAGTAAGCTGATTTGGTCAGTCTGACGACAATGACCCAAATCGAGTTATTTCCAGATGATGTTCTAGGAAGCTTAGTGATAAAGTCTATCGTAATTCGCTCCCACTTCCATTCAGGAATCTTTGGTTGTTGAAGTAGTCCCGATGGCTTTTGATGTTCAGCTTTGACTCTTGCACCAGTCAAACATTAAAGAACATACATAGCAATATCAGCTTTCATATTCGGCCACCAGTACAACTTCTTCAAATCATGATACATTTTATCAGATCCAGGATGAATGGAATATTTAGATTTATAGGATTCCAACATGATTAAATCTCTTAAGCCTCCAAACTTAGGTACCCACATACGACCTCTTAAGCATTTCACTCCATCAGCTCTAACATCTAAAGGATCTCCTTCACCTCGAAACCCTTCATTAACAAAATTTTCTTTCTTACAGGCTTCTATTTGCGAATTTCTAATTTACTCAGGCAAATTATTGTGCACAGTCAAGACTAGAGAGCGTACCCTGATAGGTTCTCTATCTTTTCTACTTAATGCATCGGCAACAACATTTGTTTTTCCCGGGTGATATTTTATATCACAATCATAATCACTTAACAGTTCTACCCATCTTCGTTGCCTCATATTTAATTCCTTTTGATCAAGAATATACTATAGGTTTTATGATCGATGAACACCGTACACTTGGTGCCATACAGATAATGTCTCCACAACCTAAGAGCAAAGACTACAACTCCTAACTCAAGATCATGAGTAGTATAATTCTCCTCATTCTTCCTAATTGCCTAGAATCATAGGCTATCACCTTTTCTCGCTGCATCAAGACAGCTCCATAACCTCTAAGAGATGCATCACAAAATACCACGAAATCTTCACTTCCGTCGGGTAATGATAGAATTGGTGCACTACATAATTTTTGCTTCAATATCTGAAATGCTCCATCTTCTTCACTTCCCCAAACAAAAGGTTTATTCTTCTAAGTTAGCTTGGTCAGGGGTTTACCTATTACAGAAAATTCTTTAATGAATCGTCTATAATAGCCAACCAATCCTAAAAATTGTCGCACCTCCGTTGGCGTTGTCGGTGCAGACCAATTCTTAATGGCTTCAACCTTTGCAAGATCAACATGAATTCCATCTTTGTTAATCACATGACCAATAAATTGCACATAATCCAACCAAAAATCACATTTTGAAAACATAGCATACTACTTTTTATCCTTTAACAAGCTCAAGATAATCCATAAGTGTTCTCCATGTTCCTCTTTATTCTTAGAATAGATTAGAATATCGTCAATGAACATGATCACAAATTTATCCAAATAAGGTTTGCACACTCGATTCATTAGATCCATGAAGACCACAGGTGCGTAGTTAACCCAAATGGCATCACTTGAAATTCATAGTGTCCATAACGAGTTCTAAATGCAGTGATTGGAATATCTTCTTCACGGACGCGAAGTTGGTGATATCCAGACCGTAAATCTATCTTAGAATACACACTAGATCCTTGTAGTTGATCAAATAAATCATCAATCCTTGGTAATGGATATCGATTTTTTATTGTCAACTTATTCAGTTCCCGATAATCAATGCACATACGGAAATATCCATCCTTCTTCTTAACGAACAAGACTGGAGCTCCCCAAGGCGACGAGCTCGGTCGAATAAAACCTTTATCAGACAACTCCTTAAGTTGTTCGGATAATTCCTTTAATTCAGAAGGTGCTAATCGGTAAGGCGCACGTGCCACTGGTGCAACACCAGGAATTAGATCGATTCGAAAATCGACATGCCTTATCGGCGGAAGTCCGGCTAAATCATTGGGAAATACCTTAGGAAATTAACAGATAATAGGTACATCTTCCAATCGTTTCTCGTTAGACTCATTCCCAGTCACTTGAGCTAAGAATACCTCGCAACCGTTCCTGATGTACTTTTGGACTTTAATACATGAAACGATTTTCAAACGGGATTCACCTCGATTACCATCAATTACTAACGTCCTATTCCTAAGAGGAATCTTAACCTTCTTTTCTCCACATAAAATAGTAGCACTATTCAACGATAACCAATCCATACCAATAATAATATCAAAACTACCTAGTTCTATCAACATCAAATCAATCGGAAAGGAATAGTTTAAGAGATTTAGAGAGCATCCTTTTAACAGCTTATTAGTTTTTCCTAATTTACCATCAGCCAATTCCACTTCGTAACTGGTATTTATCTCAATAGGTTTAATGTCAATAAGGGCACTAAATTTAGTGGATACAAAGCTCCTATCAGCACCGGAATCAAATAAAGCAACAACATAACGATTGTTGAGTAAAAACGTACCAGTAACGACATTCGGATCCTCTTTCTTAACCTCAATCGTTCCAAGTTGATAGGCACCACCCTGGGGGTTTCTTCCAGGTCCAATCCTTTTCAACATGGGGCAATCCGATTTCTTATGACCTTCTTCACTACAGTTGAAGCAAATAACTCCCCTCTTACACTTTTCCACCTTGTCTCCTATCTTTCCGCAATTTCGGCACTTCCAGCAGTCGCCAGCATGCCTCTTATTACCACACTTAAGACACTTTTCATCATTGCGCGGTGTGTTGTTGGTAAGAGCATTTTCATTCCCCCTTCTTTGGTTTTGACGGTGATTAAAATTCTGCCTATTATCAACTCGACCTCCACGATCGCCATCACCCTTTCTTTTCTCACCAGCATGTGCTTCATCCTCCGTATCCTGAATTATTTTCCCAATGAGTTGGTAAGCCATTCGAACAGCATCATCGATGGTCAATGGTTTTGATGATGTCACATCCCCTCGGATATTCTTGGTCAACCCTTTTGTTGGAAACTCACTTTATGTGACGACATTTAAGAATTCCCGTTAGTTATCATAGTCACGCACATTTAGTCTAGACTAGGCTTGTTGTAAAGTGCGTGACTATATATACCCCTCCTTAGCTTCCAAGGAGGGGTGTTGATTGTATTTTGTTCATTTTGAGGAACACACACACTTTTACTCTCAACCTCTCTTTCTCTCTCTCTAAGCCAACAATGGCTTCCACCACCACTTACCACCACATTAGACCACCGGATCCGATTTAGCTTTTCTACATTTGGTATCAGAGCCACGGTTCCATCCTTGGATCGTGTTTACATTTTCGATTTTGGTGGTCTAATCTTTTTCTTGTGTCTCGTTATACGTATTTCTGTCCATTTTGTCAAAATTTGTTGTCACGTCATGCCATTGTTTTTGTCTAAACAGTTGGTTATCTTGTGTCGTATTATTATTTTTTGTCCAATCTGTCCAATTGCTTCTCGGTCCAAATCTATTTCACTGGTCAAACATGGTCAAATTATCATGGTCAAGTCATCAGTCACTTTATACTAAATTTGGTCATATTTGGTATCTTGGATTATCACTTTAGTCCTCATCTAACTATCTAAGTACTGTTTTTTTCTGGGTTATATATTTTTTTGAAGATGATGGTGATAAACTCAGATTTGCCAAAAAATCTGCCCAGAAACAAGATCCCTGAAAAAACGGTACAAGGACCACTTTTGGACTCTACATGGTACAATCGCATGGATTGCGATGGAATGGTATTTGACACATTCCGATGGGTTCGCCATACCCATTGCGATGGGACTCATTCCGATGAGTCACATTGCGATGGGTGGCTGACCTGTCGCAATGGCCTTGACATGACGTCATGCTGTCCGTTTGTTTTTAACATTGCGATGGTTGCTTCATTGCGATGGGTTTCTTTTAAGAAAACTTTGCGATGAAACTGGTTAATTTTTACGATGCATTTTTTTTATATAACAAGACTCATTGCGATAGCAAGACAGACAACATGAACCGGGACCAAAGTTGTGACCAAACCGACCCATCTCAACCGAGTCAACTCGGTCATTACCGAGTTGACTCAGTCAAACTCACTGAGTTGACTCGAGACCTCCATCCTTATACCGCCTCAACACCACAAATCTAATCCCTAACCCATCGACACCTATCTCCAATCTAGACTCAATCAAAAACATTTTTATCTCAGATTAATTTCGTGGGTTGTAACTTGTTATGACCTCGAAAGATCAATACAACCCGTATCATATCTCATCATAGATTTGTTTTTGGGGATAACCCATCTTTTATATACGAAACATCATAAAAAGATTTATAACAATTATGTTATAATCCTCTCATTTTTTTCGATTTAACCAAGATTAAACACATGTAAATGAACCTACCCGAGAACATTTGTATGTTCTTGATGTCGAAATCGTGTGTGATCTGTTAAGAACGAGATGATTATGTTTGTTTTGTGAAAGATTGATTATTGGGATACGATTTGATATCTGATTCGGATGAAGTTTGAGTTGGATTTAGTTTGATGGTGATGAGGATGGTGCTTTGGAGGGGACGGAGGATACAAGGATGCAGTAAGGAGTGAGATTTGTTGGGGGCGGAAGTTACTAGGTGAAAGGATTAGATTAATCTGAGAGTGAAATTAGGGTTGGAGTTATTTAACTCAATTGGTGATGGACCGGGTTATTGGACATGTGATGGGCCAAGGAAATTGTTTACTCATTTTGGGCCAGGAGCATTTTTTATTTGGGCCATGAACCCACACAGACTGAAAACATATGTGATGGATTCACATTTGTTTAAAACAATTCAAAGTTTGGGCCGTATGACTTGTTTTTAAATACATACAAATTTTTAACAAATTTGTAATTTTTGTATAAATTGTGTGTATTAAATTTTACTTTGGTCTTTATCGGGTCGAGACAAAGTGAACAAGTGTCGAGAAATTGTTAAGGAGAATAGATGCTCAAACAAGCAAATTCCTTTTTTGAATTTGTAGTTTTTTTGTCGCATTTGTGGTTCTTTAGTTCTTTCTTGACACTGATGGGCTGACGAGAAATATGACGCGACAAAATTGACGTGACTAATGTGACAAGAATTTATTTTGACGAGACCAAGAAAGAATGGGCGATTTTTTAGTGGCTTCAGATTTTGTTTGATCGGGTATTAATTACGTGACGTTGAAGACGGATTTTTCGAAGGCGTGTATTTATTTTATCTTTTACTAGATAACTTGCTAGTGCTTAATCCTAGAATGAAGACTTGGTTATCTGGTTTCCGGGTTCGGGGTGGATGGTTGATGACTCGGATAACTATCACTTAAAGGGGTTACATTGTTGTACTCAGTGTCACGCGCTTCGTCGACGTGGATAATTTCAAGAGGTGTTGTGCTTATAGACTTCTTCAGTGATGCATTGAGTACTTAGAGATTTCTCCACCGTTCTTCATTCAACAATAGTGCAAGCTTAAGTCACAAGATCGAAGGATTTTTATTCAGCTTCACGTTTGATGTATCTGGTTCATTCTTTCAGTGGTCACTTCAAATTGCTTTCATGTGGTATGGTAAAGGTGGCCATGGAGAGTTTATGAGAAGAGATTTTCGATCAACAACTGATTCTCACAAAATATATAATTCAGCTTATTTATTATTCTCACGAGATTTTAGGTTCACGTGCGTACAATTTATTGATGGTTCCGAGTTTCGAAACCATCAAGGGGGAAGAAGCAGACACATTGAACGCACAACGAGTACACGTGATGAACTTCATACCTTCTTTTGATTTAAAGATATTCCGGGATGACATTTGTCATAGCCGCAGAGAAAATCAGTGTTTTAACTCGTGTCGTTATCAATCAATCTCCAAACGGTACACTACTGATTCGAGGTTTAATTGTTTGATTGTTGCAATTAAACATCATCATTATCCTATATGCATTCCCGGGACTTAATTGACTCTGGTGCATCTCCGGAAGAAGACGTGTGCATTTCCGGGACTTAATTGACTTTGGTGTTACGATGTCAACTTCATGAATGGGATAAAGTGTCCACTTCAGTATTTGAGCTTCATAATTGGGATTGATTTACCTTCTTCAACTATGTGGGGGAAGAAGTGTCTTGATTCTTTCTGGTATGCATAACTTGAATTCTCAGGGGGAAGAAAAATTCAGAAGAATTATTCAAGCGTGAGATGAAAAGTGTTGATCTACTTGGGGGAAGCTATTTAAAATGCTTCTACATCAAGTTTACATGGCATGAATTAGGGGGAAGCTAATTCAGAAGCTTCTCCTTAACCAGAAGTGTATGGGTTACTTAGCTCGTGCTGTTACAGTATTTCTACTACAAGTTAAAGATGAGTCGTTTTGAAGACGAAGGCCTCAGAAGACTTCATCAGCATTGGATGCTTCATGGAAGCTCTTGTTCTTAATTATTTTGTACTTGATAGGTAGAATATTGTAAGGAATTCTACACGTCGTCCCATGGGGGAAGATTGTTGGAAACTCACTTTATGTGACGACATTTAAGAATTCCCGTTAGTTATCATAGTCACGCACATTTAGTCTAGACTAGGCTTGTTGTAAAGTGCGTGACTATATATACCCCTCCTTAGCTTCCAAGGAGGGGTGTTGATTGTATTTTGTTCATTTTGAGGAACACACACACTTTTACTCTCAACCTCTCTTTCTCTCTCTCTAAGCCAACAATGGCTTCCACCACCACTTACCACCACATTAGACCACCGGATCCGATTTAGCTTTTCTACACCTTTAATGTATTGTTTAATTCGGATCTCTCCGGGTTCCACCAATCGAGGACACAACAAGGCCAACTCATGGAATCGGTTTGTATAGCTATCAATGTCCACACCTTTCATTCTCAAATGAACCAACTCTTGTTCCAACCGTATAATCACACTACGGGGACAGAACTCCAGAGTCAACCATTTTTAGATTTCAGCCCAAGGAGTAGTATTAGCAACATCAATGCCCATGAAAGCAATTCTCCCATTCCACCAAGTCAACGCACGACCTTTAAGAGTAGCCATAGCAAAAGTCACTTTATCCTCCTCCTTACACTTACTAATCCAAAACCCCGACTCAATCATCTCAATCCACTGGCTTAATCCTACAACACCTTCAGTTCCATTAAAAGGTAGAGGTTCACACTTCATGAACGTCACATAAGTACAACCACCGACTTCAGGCGCATTAGGTCCAAGTCCTCCTACATTCCCTCCAGCATTAGCATTCACATTATTAGCATTCACATTCACATTAGTACCACCAATTCCACTACGGCCAGCTCCACTACCGCCAGCTCCACTACCGCCAGCTCCACTACCGCCAGCTCCACTACCGCCAGCTCTACTACCGCCAGCTCTACTACCGCCAGCTCCACTACCGCCAACTCCACTACTACCAGCTCCATTTCTAACATTTTCCATAAATTCAGTCATAGATGCGGCAACTTGCTCCGCAATGATCCTACGTACATCATCCTCAGTCACAGCTTTCTTGGGCGGCATGGTTCTATTATTGCACAATTTCAAAGTATATTAAGCATTCACCCAACGAGGGATTCATATAAGATGGATTGAATTCATAATCAAGATACAAATAAGGCACGATATGGAATTCAAGACAAAGATACATATTTCATTGGATTAGAAACAACTACATTGTCTTAATTTACATTCCATATCAAAGTTCATAGCACTACACAGGCCCAAAAATCGTGCCAGATCTACTAACTAATATGTCGATTTAGTTAAAGTTACAAAAGATACAAATATACTACTAAAGATAGACTGGTCTACTGAGAACGGCTAGAAGGTCCATCATCCATCGTCTTCGATATCTTCCTCGGACGATCACAAGACACATCTTCAGCTGGGCGCTTACGAATCACTCCTATCTCGACCATCTTAGTATAAAACCTACTGTTCCAACCAACAGATGTATTCAACTCTTTCTCTGCCATCTCACACATCGCACGAGCTACACTCAACTGAATCTCCATGGTATTCACCTTTTTCTTTATTTTAGCATACTCACCACTTTCCAACACAAACAATCTCCTAAACGCCTCATTCAAACCATGCTCCACATCAGTCAAATCCAAATTAAGCAACTCCCGCTCTTTCTCACCAATCTTAGTCTTCGACTCTAATAAAGAAACATGCGTCTGAGCAACACTTAAACCAATGTCTGTCATACTACCTTAAACACGGGAAGCATCTAAATAACGTCTCAAGGCCCAAGGTGGAATTCCATCAATATGAGTAGCCTCTCGAATCCTCGACGACTCTCCTATCAAATGCCTACGTGTAGCAATCCCATCAGTACCATCAGCTACATCATCATCCTCATCATCCTCTGATTCAGACTCAGATTCAGATGATTCAGACAATTCATCTCTAAGTAACTCAAACTCAGAATCAGACCAATCAACAGGAGGGGGTAAGGGATCACCCTCCTCTACATCATAAGGGAAAATAAGCTCAGCCTCATCATCATCATCAACCTCGTTCATCTATACCTATCTCCTCCTCAACATCCTCGTCGTCATCCTCATTACCTACATTATCTATCCCAATCTCATCATCTTCCTCAATACCAACATTATCATTATTATTCTCTACAACATCAACCTAAGCAAAAAGTCATGTATTAATTTTAGTTTCCATGTTCGAGATCAATGCTGTTAGGTGATTTTGTATGACTAGTACTAATTACCTTGTCGTGATTATTTTGTAACGTTTCGATAGAGGTCTGTGCGATTCATGCGATTCTCTGACGCAACTATTTTTTTGTGAGACCCTTGGACGATATCTATTTTGATTTGGTCGATGTGATCAACGATATTTTGAATTGATTATCTATTTGACAATATTTTAAATTTTCCCACTGTTTTTCTACTATTTCTGACTCGTCACTTGTCGTGAGTAAGTGTTTCGAGCTTATATCGATCGTCACATGTTTGATAAGCTAGTAGTAATGTACCTTGAAACACTTCTAAAAATTCACGATTTTTCAAATTTTCGCTTCGAATGGCTTATTCACCGAGTTATGTATTATACTTTCCTTATAAGTATTGAAGCTACATTTAAACCATTCACTTTTGTACTTTAAGTATTATCGTTGCTTTGATTTTTGTTTATCCAACCTTCGCTAGGAATCTCGGCAATGATATTTCTATTCCTCACATCTTCGCCATTTAACCGAAGGCTATTGAGACAAATTAAGCGCCAGGACGTCGCTTCCTAAAGGGTTAGATGATGTAATAACCCGAACTTTAAAATCAACATTTAGACTGAGATCTAATCTTATTCCTAGTAGTCGGATCAATATTTATTACCCGACTTTCATTTGTCATGTTCGTTCTACGAATAATATTGATTAATCGGCTAACCGATAAGGTTAAGGTTTTAACATATCGAATTTGTGTCATTTATTATTTATCAACAAATTTTATGTTCGTCATCGACCGTGAACATTTTCGTTATGACATAGAAATATAAGCTTAAATAAGCCCAGGGCAATGGTTGTGATTTGAAGAGTTAAATCAGTTTCAAAAACGTGAATTTTATGAAAAATCAGTAGGTATTGAACCCTGGACCAGAACATAGAGTGATAGGTCTATGTTTTGCGGAGATTTATCCGGGTGATTCGTCTCGTGACGATACCTTATGAATTAATATGGCCGAAGTGGTAAAAAGTGTCAAATCTGACCACCAGTTTAAATCGACTAAGAACATGTAGAATCGTACATAACCAATTAAAAAGGTAAAACTAAAAGATGTAGATAAAATCATAAAGAATTATAATCGGTCGGATAGTTTATCAATTCTTTACGGTTTGTAAATGGCGGGCGAAACGGTGAAAACGAGATTGACTGCCTAAAACAGCCAACACCTCTAAGAGGTAAAATGGATATTTAGGCTATGATAAATATAATTTGAGGGCATATGGACATATTATCAGTAAAGAACATTAGCTTATGTTCATTATGATATATAGGAATCAATTAGACGGTTTACGGTTCAAGAGAAACGTCTTAAATATCTAGTCATGTTGTAAAATTGTTGAATTTAAACTACTGTAATAAAATATATAACTTGCTCTTTTTTATAAAAACCAAAGTGGTAGGATCCACTTATCGAGAATTCGAGGCCTATTTGTATACTGAGTTATATTAAACCCGAGACCCGACCATCGAAAAATAAAAAGTCAATATTGTTTGGAGGCGTTTTAGAACCCGAAAAGCTTATAAAGTGGAATTGGGCTACAAAAGCCCAACATACACTTATAATGGCCATTGGGCATTATTGGACCTGAGATTGAAATGAAACAAGTGATATGAACATGTAATGAGCTACTAGTGGGCCTTAATGGGCTTAATGGGCTTAATGGGCTTAATGGTCATAATGGGATAACACTTGAAATTGTTATCAAAAGTCTTATGAAAAGTTTTACAAACTTATACAATGTCCAAAATTACTAAAGTGAACTATTACATATATATATGACTTATGTATGGTCTCAAGCCTAAGACACGTCTCGTCATTATAGATCTTGTTCGGTTATATGTCGATCGTTGGGCATTTCGTTCTCGATCAATGGGCGATTGATATCTTGTGAAGTCATGTATCGACTATTGGACATTTGTTCCTTGATCTACGTGTAATAGCTATATCAGGTGAGTTCATAGCCTCGCTTTTACTGCTTTATATGTGTTTATAAACCTGCGAGGGGGAATACATGCTCTTGGTAAATAAGCATACGTGTTGTATCCTTTTGAAAGGATACATGATTGTGAATAAACATTCGTTGTTGGAATATATGCTTTGAACGAATACAAGCTGTTGTTAACAAACGTAAAGACGTTTGATTGAATGCTTTTGGAAAATGAACACAAGCATTGATTGTATAGGTAATGAGCCACTATTAGTAAGGCTAAGTTGCTTATTGCCAGTGAAAAGTCCCTATAAATCGTGAACCGTTAACTACCTATGATGGGTAGGCGCTCGTACAGACGAATGGATCAATTAGGAATGATGACCCCCACCCGGGCAGGTCGTACCTGTGAGTTGGAGGCTCAGCCGGGTGTGTTGTACGTGAGGTATGGGGTATTTGGCAAGATACCTGACTAGGGAAAATTTATTGATTAAGGCATCGGTGTCATGAGCTTAGCGTAATAGTGTGGAATATTGATATTGTATGTGTTACAATATCGCCAGTGGATGAGATTCTTGTGTTCAAAAGCTTATGGTTTATTTTAAAACCCACTATTGTTTATATAAAAATCTATGAATTCAGTCAACCGTTGTGTTGACATTTTAGCATGTATTCTCAGGTGTATATGTTTAAGAGCAGCTGGAGCATGGAGTCACGCAGGATAAAGTAATGGCAAAACGAACAATTTCCATTTGATATATTTGACAAATCTTTATTTTTTTTCTTAAGGTTTGTATAAATTGGTGGGACCTCTTTTTAGTTAACTCTGATTTAATAAAATTATCGAATGGTTTATTTTATAAAGCGTCTCTTTTGAGGTCGTTTTCTATGACTGTGTATGATGTGCTATAAAGTAACGCCCAATGTTGATATTCCGCTGCCTTGTGAAATTGGGGGTGTAACAGATTGGTATCAGAGCACTAGTTATAGCGAACTAGGTCATTTTTAAAACCTAGACTATAACTACTCTTTCGTAAAATTGTATTGCCTTACAAAGTATCCGCGCGCTCATGGCTCCTAGAAACCAATGCTTGGTTGTGATAATGTGATTCCGTGTGTATGTAGAAATGTTTGTATGTATATGAATGTATATACTATGGTATTTAACGGCATTGCGCATGAAGCAATGGTCCTTGCGTGATTATCGTACATTTTATGATACGGTTTTATAGAGAGTTTGGCCTCGTCGCCAATCACTTTTCTTGATAATTAAATTATTATCCGAATACGAGTATGGAACTCGTTTGATATTTTGGGTACATATATATTGTTTCATAATATATCGCATGTCGACTAATTTAAGCTTGATTTTTGTCAGCGTATCGTGATGTGCCATTTTAGGACATCTCCTTTTGAAACGTAATTGATAAGCGTATTATTATATATCTTCTACGTAATATAACGTTTAATTTAATTGTGTTTGATTATGTTTTGTGGCGAAAAGGAGGATGCCAATGTTGGACCTAAAATATATATATACCCAAATCAACTATATATAATTTGGGTACAACAAAGATATGCTCATAGTAGTCATTAGTTGAGAAATTTAATACTTTGTATTTAAATGGAATGGGACATTTATATATAATGATTTTAAATCGCCCAACTATGTGTCGTTTAAGTTTCTCTTATTGAAATGGATTGGGACATTTGAATAAGAAAGTTTAGAACCACTGGACCTTAGATTGTCGATGGTTTCTTTATTCAGATGGAATGGGACGTTTGAATACAAAAATCATGGAGTAAGTTTGACACCCTGTACTTTTCTTGGCATTTAAATTGGTTATGATATCGTCGTTTGTGACGGTATTACTGAGTAGGATGATTTATAATCGTCTTGTTGAAATAAATTGGGACGCCTTTTTTATTTGAACAAGAAAGTTATAAGTTCCCGAACTATAAATTTATAGTTCTTATTTACATAGATTTGGACGCCTTTGTATGCAAATAAAAAATTATAAATAAGTGGACTCAAGTGTGCTTGACTTGGTTTGTGATTATTTTGTACACAGACGTATTTCCTTTGACGTGTGTTTCGTTTTTATGAATCGTTCATTACCGTCGTCATTATGGTTATTTTTTATTATCGTCTATGTACGATTTACCTGATAGACTTCTCTCGAGTTATGATTTATTTCTATGGACCATTTCTAATGTGTCCTAACTATCGCGAGCATTATAATCTAATCGTTAAGAACCATTACCTGTTTCGAGAACAGATGACTTGTTTAATCAACACTAGTTGTGTACTTGTGGATTAACTGAGGATTAAGTTATCAACACAACTCACCTTGAATGAGAAGATCTTGAGATTCTTTCTTGTTATTATGGATGGTTCATCGAATAATTTTAAACGTAACGAGAAAATATTTTGGGTATGGATCCGTTTGTGAGCATCATGTAATATCTTTTGGGTATGGATCCGTTTGTGAGCACCCTGCAATGTCATCTGGGTATGGATCCGTGTGTGAGCATCCTATGATGATGAAAATATTGTTCTATATGCATCTATGCAATCAACATCGTGAACATCCTTTAACTTGCAAACTCCTTTGACTGGACTTATCTAAAAATCCTATCAGATATTCTTATTTATCATGACTTGGCTACTTAGCAAGCATGATTTAACTTGATTGCACTTATTTGATTTGACATGGATAGGCTATTTTGTAAGCATCTCGTAATGTGATTATATGTGCCTAATGATGGATTTTATATTTGATTTGGATCATTAGTTCCTCCGATCGAGTAATGTATCGATTTCCGTATCGATGAATTCGCTTTTGACGAAATAAGTTTCTAACAAGTGTGAAAACACTTATCCTTTTACCACTTTTTTCCAATAATAACAAGACCAAAACGTATATTTTATGTCGTAAAAGTTGGAATTATGCGTGGTTTATGTTTTTATTGTGTTTTAGGACCAAAAGATGAAAAGGGAAGAAAACATGGGCTATCACGGGCTTTTATCGAAGAAAACGAGAAAAGATGAACTCAAAAGATCAAGAGTGTAAAAAGAACGGAAGTCCAAGGCCTATTCTGAAGATTTATCGAAAAAAAAGTCTAAAGACGGAAGTTTAATGAAGTCGAAGAACTCAAGTCTAATAGAAGAAATAAGACAAGTTCAATTTGTATCGATAAATCCCAAGACGACGTCGAGAAAGACAAAGCATTTAAATCGAGTCGAGAAGAAAGAAAGAAGGAAGCAACACATGCACCTTCCCACCTCCTATAAATACCCTCCTAATGACACATTAGGAGGGTGTTAGCTAGTTTATTTTCCTTTTTGTAGTTCTCATTTTAGAGAGAGAAAGTGTTTAACTTTCTCTTACTAAAACTTCATCTTTTCTTTCAAATTTAAGCTTTATTTCATCTTTGTATTCGAAATTTATTAATCATAAGTTCAAATTTAAGCTTTTAATCTTTAATCTTCTTCTTCCTTTCTTGATTTTGATTTATCTTTGATCCAAAATGTTCTTGATTCGTGTTTGATTTTGATGTTTTTGTGACTAAAAAGTTTATCTTTTTATTCCTTACTAAGTTTATATACGGTTTAAGCTTTAAGCTTGTTATGCTTATTGGCTTATTTCGTATTTATAGCTTATTTCTTTTAAGTTTTCTAAAAATTTAGTCTTTTTAAAGTTTGATTTATAAAAGTTTGTTTATTTCGTGTTTTAAAAGAAAAGTTTTAAATTTTATGCTTGTTTTGATTTGGTTAAGGTTTGAACAAGTGCTTATTCGTATTTGCTTATTAGTGCTTATTGGTTTTAGCTTATTTTCTTTCATCTGAATATTATCATTTCCATCGCAAATTTAGGGGTTTACTCATTGCGACGCTACATTCCGACGGGTCTTATGGTTATATTAAGACGAAACTCTGCCAAATTTTTGTTAGACACATTCCGACAGAATTCCTATAATTCCGATACTTTCAACATTCCGAAAGTGTTGATTTCTTGTATTCCGATACCTTGGATTCCGATACTAGACATTCAGATAGAAATATTCCGATAGACTTGTATTCCGATAGACCTACACTCCGACAGAAGTGTTTTCCGATAGGGGTGATTCCGATAGAATTCACTGTGCAATATTCCGATACTTTTGTGATTATTCCGACGGATTATTCCGACGGAAGCATTCCGATGAAATTCATTTGTTACATTCCGATGGTTTAAGTTTTTAAGTTTTACAAAGTCTCCAAGTTTTAAATTCATTACGTTTTAATTTCCAAAGCTTTAATTTATTTTTTCTAGATTTGCTTTTAGCTTATTTTAATTACGTTTTGCACTTACCCTTCTAGTAGAATAGAAAATCAACTCCCCCTTTTAGTGACCATTACCGACTATTCCACCATTAACCGTGATCAATTCGATTAGATACCAAGAACGATATCGAGTACACAAATGCTAAAGCAAGCTAAGCAAAAAGTCATGTATTAAATGGCGCCGCTGCAGGATCTTTTCGTAAAGATTAACGGTTTTTAGTGAGAAATTGGATTTTGGGATCCGTTCTTTTGGGAACGTTATTTTAAAGCACAAAAATTTTCAAAAATCCTAACAAATTTAAAATTTTCAAAAATCCAAAATCAATAAAAAGATAAAAAAAAATCAAAAATATTTTCTTTCCTTTTAGTGTATGCGTACTCGATCTACATCTTATCCTGAGCCCGAGACTCTTAGAGACTTAGATATGGCCGGTGTGCATAACAATAATAACAACCCACCCCACCCCAATTTGAATAACAATAACAACAATGTTCCCCCATCCGACCTACGCACAATGGAGGAGCTTTGTTAACCCACCATGAACGGACGCGGAGGACCGATTGCGCCGATGCAAATCACGGCTCCTGAATTTTCATTGAAGCATCACATGATCCAGCAAGTTCACAACGCTTGCCCGTTTCGCGGATTACCGGATGATGATGCCAACAAACATCTCGACAAGTTCATCACCGTCACTCAAAGCATGAAACTGCCCGGTGCTTCCATGGATTTTCTTCGCATTCACCTTTTTCCACACACTTTATCCCACCATGCCGAAAAATGGTTTGATCGTCTTCCCAAAAACACAATTCAAACATGGAATGATATGACTCAAAAAATTTTGTCGCGCTACTTTCCACCATCCATGGTCACTAGTCTTCACAACCAAATCAGTGGATTCACTCAAGAACCTGATGAGTCGGTTTTCGATGCTTGGGAACGATATAATGTCTTGATCGACCGTTGTCCAAACCATAACATGCTCCCCGTTACTTTGATTGATACTTTCTATAATGGTTTAACTTTTCGTGATCGTGATACGATTAATGCTGCCGTCGGTGGTACATTCATGAAGAGAAGACCTGAGGAGTGTAGAGAGCTGATAGAGAACATGACCACTCACCACAAAAATTGGGATTCATCTGCATCTTCAAGGAATAACCAGAGGGCCAATGTTTCTTCTACATCATCCAACTCAGAGATAACCGAACTTACTCGCCAAATAGCTGAGATGAACAAAAACTTCTTAACCATGGCTACAAACCAATTTCAACAAGCTAAAGCTGTAGCAACTTCTTGTGAGATTTGCGGGGGTTCTCATTCATACACCGATTGTCCTTCTACTCTTGACAATCCGGAAAATGTATATGCCGCCAACGGTTACTTTTCTACAGGAGGCTATCAAGCACGTCCTCAAGGAGACCGTAACTTGCTAAGTTATCGTTCCAACAACTATATATCTCCACCCGGTTATTCTCCTCAAAACCAAAACCAAAAAAAATTCAACCGCAACAATCAAATCCAACGTCGAGCTACCAATCAATATCAATCCCAAAGAAACCCATATCCACCTCAAAGAAATAATTCAGCTTACCAAGCCCCACCTCTCAATAAACCCACGACATTGAACCAAGACCTCGAAGCTTACATGAGGACCAATAGAGAGATGGTGACGAATCTTTAAAAACAATTCATTAACTTGAAGGGTGACATGGCAAAACAAGGGATTTCGAGCCGAACTAAGGAATGACATGGTGAAACAAGGGAATGCTCTTCAAGCCGATATGAGAAACTCTATGAGCAATCAAACGAATAACTTAAGGGATATGATGGCTAGTTTTTTCCCAAGTAATCAAGCCTCTGGTTCGGGTTCTCTTCCGAGTAACACCGTTGCTAATCCAAGAGGGGAGATGAAAGCAATCACCACCCGAAGTGGCAAAGATTTAAAGGAACCCGAGATTCCTACACCTACACCGGTGATTGTGACTGATAGGTGTGTAAACACCCATCCTTTTTACCACTTAACTACAATAATAGCCGAGCCAAAACGTGTATTTTTTTTTGGGTAAAGGGGAATCCAAACCCCGGTAAAATATATTCCCAAAAACGTTGAAGTACAATGGAATGTAGCTGCAATGCTACATTAACCTCAAGCAAATGCCTGAACAACCACTACATCATATGACATGCCATATGATCCTACTAAACGATTACAAAACAAATAACACCAATAGGAAAGAACCACCTAAAGGTGCATGAACAATGAAAGTAAAACGTCATCATGGACCAGGCTGACGAGAACCATGCCGATCATCAATCGATATGACTTCTTCAACCTCACTATCACTCTCATTGACTACAACTTCCTTGGTCTTAAGACCATCCTCCCAATCTGTACCATCATCCATCTTATCCCAAAGAGCACCAAAAGAATTATGAGACCTCTTATCCGTATCATTAGTCTTAGCTACAAAACTCGAGGTTCTGTTATTCAAGAAACCCTTCTTAAGCAAAGAATCTGCCTTCTTAGGATTCTGACCCGTCACATTTGTTTTAGAGGATTCACCTCTCTCAACATTACGAAACTGAAGATTAAGGGCTGGTTTTGTTAATTTAATACCTGCAACTTGTGGTTGCTTCTTCTTACCTTTATTCTTCTTGTTTTTGACCACCTCAAATCCATCATTCACCAAATCTTTAGTAACATGAGTAACCACTTCCTTGTGCACTTTCGGACACATATCACTATTATGATCAAAGATCAAGCATGTAGAACATCTTGGAGGTCTCCATTCGTACTCAATATCAACAGTAACCAATGAATGCCCTTTTTCACGACCTTTAGGGACAGCAATTACCATCGAATCCAATAACTCCATTTCAGCTAAAACCTCAACGAGCGCCCGAGCATATGTACTCCGACCCCACGAGTTAACACACATATTACTCGTGTAGGAATCCAACATAATAGGAGTGCCAATTTGGGTCGTGAGAAGACTAAGACCAACCTCCGAATAAGCAACAATCGGCACATGATGAAGCTTAACCCAAACTGGTGCTTTCTTAATCTCCGCCTTTTTCAAATCAGTAGTAGGCGACCAAATATTCAAGATCATGGGAACCATCCTAATCAACCACGGGCCATTTTCAAGGACTCCTTCCATTCCTTCCTTCGTCTTGAATTGAAAAAGGAAGAAATCCTCATGTAATTGAACGCGTATCAAGCCAAATCGTGCCCACGTATTTTTAACATAATTTTCCACCAATGGAAAAGCTAAACGTTTACCAATAAATTGCCCGTACAACGTGTGCTTAAATCTGGATTCAACCTCTTCAACAGTATCATACGGAAGTGCAACTCGTGCTCCTTCAACATGCTCATCACACCGTAATTCTGATATCTTCACCATCTTAGGAATTGTTTGGTTCATACCACCCTTGTTTTGAAGTAACGAGGCAAACGAACCCTTCTGTGGACCATTGACATTAGTATACAAGTTAGCACACCCCTGAATCAGTGAACCCCTCTCCTCACCCGCATTAACAGCAGGTGTCGAATCAGCAAGTAATGAATCAGCAGGTACAACAGCTTGTGTCGAATCAGCAAGTGTCGCATGCGACTCAGAAGCCTCTTGTGTCGACTGAAGTCCTGCTGCATGCACCACAGCAGGTGAGCTATCCGTATCAATATGAGATGAAACTCCCATCTGTTCTCTCAATCTGATCATCCTAGCTGCCAACGCATCCATGTCAACCGGAACAAAACTATTATCCATCTCTCTAATCATGAAACCAATCAACCACAATATCACAAAAACCCTAATTAACAAATTAGGGTTTTATACCAGTACCCAAAAAACCTACCCAATCTCCATACCGATTAAAAATAATAAATACAAAAGAAAACCCTAAAAGATGCAATGGCGTACAGCACAAAACCGAAACCCTAAAAACCAGTCACCACCTTAGCCGTTCCATTCAATGGATCTGTATATCAATATTAATTAAAAGAACTGATAAGAAAGTTTCGTATACAACCCTAAAAAAAGTAAATAACGAAACCCTAATTCCTATCAACGCTTGAATCAATACTAGATATACAGCCACCAAGATAGAACGAGGAAAAGGTAATAGATCAGATTAAAGGGGAACGAAAAATCATACGGCGGCCGGAAAACACCTAGAGAGAATTAGGTTTTTTTTTTTTTTTTTTTTTTTTTTTTTTTTTTTTTTTTGTCGTAACTGTCGGAATTATGCGTGGTTTGTGTTTTTGTTGTGATTTAGGACGAAAATGTGAAAAGGGGAGAAAACACGGACATTCACGGGCTTTTATCGAAGAAAAAGACAAAAGACGAAGTCAAGAAATAAAGAGTGCAAAAAGAACGGAAGTCCAAGACCAATTCAGAAGATTTATCGAAGAAAAAGTCAAAAGACGGAAGTTTACTAAAATCCGAAGAACTCAAGTCTAATTTATTGAAGAATTATAAGACGGGTTTAAAGAAATCCCAAGACAAAGTCATTAAAGTCAAAGAACTAAGAAGATTAAGGACTTAATGATGCAATTAAAGAAAGAAGAAAGAGGGGAGGAAGCTTCCTTAGCACCTCCCTAATCCTCCTATAAATAGATCATTAGGATTTACATTTCATTTTGTTGGCTAAGTGTGACAATTAGTCTTCCACCCTTTAATTACTTGTTCTTTAATTACATGTTCTTTAATTACATGTCATTTAATTAATTGTCTTGCACCTTAAATACATTTAATTTCAAGTAAGTTTCCTTTTAATTATTGTCAATCTTTACTTTTATTGTTCATCTCTCATCTACCTTTCTCTTTATTAATTTAATCTTATTGTTTATGTGTTTATTGTGTTGCTTATTTGATTAAGTGTCACGTTTTTATGTTATTGATTGTTTTGGATTATTGATTTTATAGCTTATTTGTGTTTATCTTAAAGTTTCTTAAGTGTTTATAAAAGTTATTTTTATATATAGTTTGTTTTCGTATCTCTTTTTCATTTAAGTGTTTTTCATAAGTCTTTAAATCTTAGCTTATTAGTTTTTATTATATGTGTTTTGATTAGGTTTTTAGTTGTGTGCTTATTTGAGTAATAGCTTATTTGTTTAGCTTATTTTGATTTTTCCTTCTGTTATTCCGATCAACCCTGATCGGAAAGGGGTTTTAGTTTCCGACCAGCATTCCAATTGCTTGGTCGGAAAAGGGTTTCTAATATTCCGATTGGGTATTCCGATCAGGGCGTGTGTTTGATATTCCGATTGGGATTGTGGTGACAACATTCCGATCAAGGGGATTCCTACCACATTCTGATCATACCAAGGTTTGTTATTCCGACGAGGCCACATTCCGATCAGGAAGGTAAGGGTTATTCCGATCGGATTCCGATAGGAATGAATTCCGATAGGTTTGTTTGATATTTTGTTTTAGTTTAATTTTTAAGTTTACATTTTAATACTTTGTCAAATTTTACTTTTCGTCACGCTTTGATTTCTCGTCATTTATTTTCAATTAGATTTATATTTAAATTACTTGCTTTTACTTTAAAGTTTCTGCACCTTTTAATTTTACTACAACGACACAACATTTGTTTCACCAAAGACAGCTGAGTCGCACACTTAAACCAGTAATCAATTCGATTAGACACTATAACGAACTTTAATTTTTATAACAGGTAAAACCTAGTTATCAAATGGCGCCGCTGCCGGCTCTTTTCGTAAAGATTAACGGTTTTCTGTGAGAGACGCGTTGCTTTTTGGGATCCGTTCATTCGTGAGCGTTATTTTCTTGCTTAAAATTTTCAAAAAAAAACCATAAAAATTAAAAATTGTTAAAAATCCATAAAAATTAAAAAATTAAAAAATCCAAAAAGATTTTATTTTCTTTATAGTGTATATATATTCTCTTTGTGTTTGGTATCTTTTTCTTTTACTTTTGCAGGTGTATGCGTACTAGATCTTCTACTTATCCAGAGTTCGAGACTCGTGAAGATTTAGCTATGGCAGGTGTAAACAACAACAATAATCCACCGCACCTCAATAATAACAACAACAATGTTCTTCCACAGACTGATCTTCGGACAATGGAGGATCTTTGTCAACCTACCATGTTTAGACGAGGAGGACCGATTGCACCGATGCAAATCACGGCTCCGGAGTTTTCGTTGAAGCACCACATGATTCAGCAAGTGCAAACTAACCCATTCCGTGGATTGCCTGATGATGATGCCAACAAACACCTCGACAAGTTCATTACTATTACCCAAAGCATGAAGTTGCCCGGTGCCACAATGGATTTTCTACGCCTTCAACTCTTTCCACATACTTTATCACACCACGCCGAGAAATGGTTTGATCGTCTCCCGAAGAATTCAATTCATACTTGGGATGACATGACTCAACGCTTTTTGTCGCGCTACTTTCCACCATCCATGGTCACGAGCCTTCGCAATCAAATCAGCGGTTTCATGCAAGAACCCGATGAATCTCTCTTTGATGCTTGGGAAAGATATAATGTTTTGATCGATCGTTGTCCAAACCACAACATGCTCCCTGTGACCTTAATTGATACTTTCTATGACGGTTTGACTTTTTGTGATCGTGATACGATTAATGCAGCCGCCGGTGGCACATTTATGAAAAGGAGACCCGAGGAGTGTAGAGAGCTTATTGAGAACATGACTACTCATCACAAAAACTGGGATTCCTCCGCTTCTTCAAGGAACAACCCGAGAGTCAATGTTTCTTCTACTTCAGCAAACCCCGATATGACCGAATTCACCCGCATGATGGCCGAAATGAACAAAAATATCTTGCTTCTCGCTACAAACCAACAACAAGTTAAAGAAGTAGACAATCCTTGTGAGACATGCGGCGGTCCTCACTCATACACTGATTGTCCTTCTACTCAAGGAAATCCGGAAAACGTGTATGCGGCTTATGGTAATTATTCACCGGAAAATTACCAAGCCCGACCTCAAGGGGATCGAAATTTGCTGAGTTACCGGTCAAACAACTACCTTTCACCCGGTTTTTCTCCTCAAAACCAAAACCCCAACAACAACTACAATAGAAGCAACCAAATCCCACCTAGAGCTTCTAATCCTTATCACCCACCCGCTCAACAAACCCCACCCATTAATCAAGATGTTGAAGCCTTAATGAGAACCCAAGGAGAGCAAATTAAGAATCTGCAAAGCCAAATTATCAATTTGAAAGGGGATATCACCAAGAAAGGGAATGACATTAGATCCGAGCTTCGAGATAATATACAATCCTCCTTCAGCAATCAAACGAATGATTTGAAGAATATGCTGGCTAGTTTCTTACCAACCACTCAACCCTCTACTTTGGGCTCTCTACCTTGAAACACCGTCACCAACCCGAGAGCGAATGTGAGTGCTATTACTACCCGCAGTGGAGCAACTATAGTAGGACAATCTATCCCTCACCCAATTACTCCATCCACACCTCCTCCACCACCATTTATCCCTCCTACTCCCACGCCTAGTATTAGTTCTCCATTACCGTCTCCACCTCTTACTGACATACCAAAGAAGAAGAACCCTTCACCAACCCCACCTTCCACCTATAAACCCAACATCCCATATCCTTCTCGCTTGGACAAGCCTAACTTGCTCACTAAGGATGACACTCAAGTGTCGAATTATTTGAAGATGATCTCTCAAATGAATTTCAACATTAGCCTTGTTGAAGCACTTGTCCACATGCCGAAATTTGTCAAAGCATTCAAGGAATTGCTTAACAAGAAGGAGAAGCTGGTTGAGCTCGCCAACACACGCTTAAATGAAAACTGTTCTGCAGTTATTCTTAAAGAACTTCCGGAAAAACTTGGAGATCCCGGTCGTTTTGTGTTGCCTTGCATTTTTAACAAAACCGAAGAATTTACTGCCCTAGCTGATCTCGGGGCCAGTATAAATCTGATGCCTTTAAGTGTTTGGACAACACTATCATTACCCAACCTTACTCCAACAAAGATGACTCTTGAGCTTGCAAATCGCACTCTCGCTTACCCCGTTGGTATCGTCGAAGATGTGTTCATTAAAGTTGGCACCTTCACTTTTCCGGTCGACTTTGTTGTTGTTGATTATGAAATGGACCCTCGTATTCCTTTAATACTTGGTCGGCCATTCTTGAGAACCGGAAGATGAAATGTGTATAGTTGATGTTCGTTTTCTTAGTTCTTAACAAATTGAAAGTCCTAACAAGATCGAGTTTATAATTGTTTTTGGTTGGTAAGGTTATTTGGCTTTGCTATGTCTAATTCAAACAACACGTAAAAAAAATGAAAAATATTAATCTACTTATACGTAAAACAAATTGCAAATACCAAATCTTTATTCAAATAAGGACAAGGTACTAGTAAACAAAGCACAAGTAACCAACTAACAAGTTTAATAAGAAAATGTAACTAATTCAACAATCTAACAAATTTACCAAATTTAACAAACTTAACCAACTAGAAAATGTAACAAATTTCAACAAAATTTCAACTAACTATTTTATAAAAGTAAGATGACAAATTTAACAAAGTCTAAATTTTATTAATAGAACAAATTCAATTTTTTTTAAATTCTAAATCAACTTTTTTATAAAATTGTTACAATCTAACAATGAATGTAAAACTAACAAACATGACAAACTAACCTGTCAAGCCCATATTATTCTAACTGATCCAATAAGAGTCCAAATAAAATCAATTGATTCATGAACTAGCAAACAAATCTACTCTACCAGTTAACATCCAACTAATAGCAACAAACAGATTACCAGCTTAGTCTATTCTACGATTATGAATTAACATATTAAGCTAAATTCGACAGAAAAGTAAACTCAGAGCTTAACCATTCCTTCCGTAGTCTAGACCGTTGATGACGAAGCTTAGCGCTGAGCTAGCTTTAAACGAAAATCGCCATTAATAACCATTGAACTTACTAACTTCACAGCTACCCTGGCCTTCGTGAACAGTAACTGCTTTCTAAGTTGCAAGAAAACTGAATTCGCAAACTTCCTCCGTAACTAACAGCTCACCCCACTTGTTGTCTTGAAATCGATCGACAAAAAACTATCAGTTGCTTCATCGCCTACTGTTAATTCTCGATACTCTCGCAAAATCAATATTCAAGACTGTTTTGTACTACTACTACATTCGTCCACTGAAAACAGAGTACTGTTGTAACAACTATGCAGGAACACTAAAATGAACCATCTTCTTGCTAACTGAATAAACTCAAACTAATATCTAATCACCAAATTTACTTCAGCAGTTCAGAAACTTCTTTAACTCCTATAACTGAAATCGATGATAATCAACTCGATCTAACTAAAATCCGCAAAGTCAAGATCTAAATCTTGCAACTTCTCAAAACTCCATTAAAGATCTTATATATCATCAATAACAACACTGTAGCGAGCTTCGGTTAACAAGAACTTGTCTCTAACGAAGATCACACGAACTCGAATCGAAACTCAACTGTAACAAGAACTCTACTAATCTCTGAATGAAATAAGGATTGGAACAGTATTTCGAACTCTGCTATCTGATCACTGACTAACTGCTTCGAAAACTCAGGAACTTCATACGCTCGAAACAGTTCGAATAATGCCTACTAATCTGCTCGAAATATCAACACATCGTCTCTGTTATTACAAACGATCTACCAACTTGATCTCAGGATCTTGAATGAACAGCGTCAACCCGAATCAAACTCGAAAAGAAACAATAACTGATATAGAATTGCCAAATGAGTGAATGAATATAAAAGAGCTTGAAGTTCCAACGATATATGTAAGAATTGAGATGAAAAGGAAATCGAGTTTTTATTTATGGTGAATGAGATCGGTAACAATTCTGTTACAGCCCTAGTAATTTCCTAACAAACTAATGAATGTGTGTGTGACTGTGTGTGAAAAAAAACACACACAGAAAAATGAGAGAAGAAGTACGAACTAACTATCTACTGTGTGTAAATCTACACACTAAAAAACTACGTACCAAAAAAATGAAATACAAAAGGCAGTATTTATAGTCATGCATGCAGGGGTTGAAAGGTGATGATGTGTTATGACTAATCAGAAATTGCCACATGGCAAGGGTTAATTGGAGTTGAGAAATGTTGATCTGGATCAATGTAAATTAGCAATGTGATTGGCTGTGAACTTGATTTCATTTATTATTTGGAATGTGGGCTCATAATTGCTGAAGTAGTCCATAAATGCTGCTAACAGTCTTCTCACCCATCATTACTTTTAAACGTGCTTATTGCTGTATATACTTGGGATTTAGGATGGCTGCAACGTTTAATGCCAATGATTGGGATATTTGGTTTAATGACTGGCTGATATCCATTAATACTGCTATGACTCGGTTATTTATTGCAATGCTTCCACTGAAAAATCCAACTTCATTAATGCCCCAAGGAATCAATCCGTGTGAAGGTATAAGCTACTCTCTGATTGGCCACAAGATGTGAACTTGGATCAACTAACTTTGGGCTTTGGCAGAAAAGACCCTTGTGATTAGCAGTTTTGTCTTTTGAGCTTGAATCTTCATAAACTTGTCATTTCTGATCCTTTGAGCTTCAAACTTGAACACAAATGATCCCTTGACTTGATGACTTGAATTTTGACCAGGTTTGACTTTGATCTTGAATTTTCCAAAATTGCACTTTAAGTCCCTCAACTTTTGTATGTTGTCACGATAGGTCCTTTATCTTCTCATGGCTTGTCATCTTTGATCCTTATTTGTCTTTTTCATCCAAATAAGCTTGATTTATTCTTGTTTGCTTCAAATTTGTATCCTTCTTACCTATTTGTACACAAACACAAAACATACCACATAATTCCGCTTTATAGCACAAAGTTTAGGTATTTTTCATGTGTTTTAGGGTGATTTGTTATATAATTAATATGAGTTTTTGCTCATATCAAATCCCCTACACTTGAACATTGTCATGACCTCATGCAATTCTATATTTAAAAGCTAAAATTTACATTCTCCTTATAATTAATCCACCTTGGCCATTATGGAATGCATCTACACTACTCTACACTATATGATGCATGATTTTGATTTTGAACAATGCAATGCAAAAGAAACAATTTTACTTTTATCTTTTTGGATTTTTCTTGAAATGGTTTGATGGAAATAACTCATAAAGAATTCAATGACTTAGATTAGGGCTTTGGTACCATGGACACTTATCACCCTCAAGTTTTGCTTTCCCCATACCAAGCTTAAAAATGGGATCATTGTATTCACAAGTAAAAAGTGCATCAAATTATTCATGACAATTAAATGAGGAACCGGTTATTAGTTGAGCAAATTGCTTGTGGGCAAATTTGACATTATTTCAAGCGTGAAGTATAAGAAATGCAAAATCCCTAAATAAGGAAGCACGGTTTTAATCCTAAGTAATCCTCTCATCCATTACTTGAAAAACCGCTCATAATTAATATAAGTCCGTTTCAAGAATAATAAGTCATTCGCCTTATGTGTAAAATCCTCATGTCATGCTTTCATAAGTAGCTACACACTCGCTAAGGAAAGAAAAATAAAACTCACGCAATAATTTACATCCGCCGCCTTTTTGAGACTCTGGATCTTCAACCCCGCAACCCGTCAAGGTAATATTGGAATTCAATAGTCAATATAATTAATATCACACTGCCCCTCTTGGGAGTCTTGTATAATATATTTTTTTCTAGCCACTGATTTTTTGTAATCCGCTCTTATTTTTCTTTATTCCTCACAAAGAAAGTTGAAAAGAATAAAAGGAAAAACACCCGCTAAATATTGAGCATGACATAAGTCTAGTACACATAAAACATTCTAACTTAGAATCTTAAGACGTACTTATACCAACCATGAATGATTAGACAAAAATGCATAAGAGATTACTGTAATACCTAGAACCGAGGTCACTTACCTTACCCTAAATTACGCTTATTTTTGAAATTTTTAATAAATTTTATTTGCTATATATTTTATCATTTTGATTGAAACCAATATTTGAAGTCATAATTTTGACGATTGACGATTTAAGAAGAACTATGACGACTACGATCCCGATGGATGCCCAAATTTCTATGTTTATTGTCGTTTTATCGATATTATAATTTTTCGAGAATTTTACTTTCGGTTCGTGTTAAGTCGAGTCGGGTGAGTTTTATTGCTTTCCGGGTACATTTAAATTGTCCTAAAAGTATTTTGGAGTGTTCGGGATGATCCCCGACTCCCGTAAAATTTTCCAAAATGACTAGTGAGTCAATCCCGAAAACTTGTGAGGTCGTTTCACTTAAGGACAAAAGAAAGCCAATATTGCACATAGGGGCCTCCTAATTTTACAAAATGGGAAATCAAACACACACACAACACATTTTCACTTCAAAAATTTTCACCCCCTCTCTTTTTCTCTCTTTAGGCCGGCGGCTAAAACCCACCACCACCACCACCATTTTTTTTTCTAGCTTGTTTTGATCAAAAGTAAGCTTATACCACATTTAGTTACTTCATTCCCTTCCTTTTCATGTACTTTAATCATACATGCATCCACAAAATTTTTTCCAAGAATCAATGGATTTTTCAAAAGTTGTTTTGATGTAAATTGGATGTATGCATGTTTAATTTATGTATAGGGGATGTGTAATCACTCAACAAACCAACCAAAATCAATTTGGTTGGGGGGTTTTGATCACCCACACCCCATGGCACAAAGGGGGTGTTTGGTGGATCATGGTGATTGTTATTTTGCTTATGGATTATGTATTTATTCTTGTTTTTAGATGTTTTTGAATGAGTGAAACCCATTGCATGTTTGATTTGTGTTTGGGTTTTGAGATGGATTTGATAATTAGGGTGTTTAGGACTGATTAGTGTGGTTAGGTATGGTTAGGAGTGATTAGGTTGAGGTCTAGTGTCGATAAATTGGATTGGAAACGAGTGTTGGATTGATTTTGGGATAGGTAATTTTAGGCAGAATGTTTGGGATGTTTTCATAACAATTATTTTGTAAACAGGTCATGTGACTAGGATATAGTTGTAGAGCATCTTCTTAGCTTCGATTTGGTATAAGATAGAGCTTACGACTCCTAACGAGTCAAAAGTTATGGTGTTTTGAAAATCGTGTACCGGGAGATGAGAACCTTCATAATCCGAAATTATGTTTGGTTTTAGGTCAAATCCCGGGGACCATAGATATAGTTTGGTAAATGGTTGAAGGTTGAATTTTGGTCTCAAACCTGCATATGTGAGTCTGTTATTAGACTTAGGTGTCAAATGGGTCAATGGAATATTTTAAATGGGTCAAATGAGTCCGACTTGGTCAAAGTGCAAATTCAGTCCGAAAAACGTAGGTTTAGTAATGTGTTGAGTAATGGGTCGTAAAAGCGAAAACTTTTAATGGGATTAAAAATGTGTTTTCTACAGTACTTAAGGTATTTTTGAGAATTTTCCCAAATTTTATTAAAAAGGTTAAGTCTAGTAAAACAGCCCATACTTTTGGTAAGTATCGGCGAAAAACGTGAAAAGAATAATAACGTTAATAACACAGATGAATGGTATAAAACGAGTGACACTTATTTGTTTGGTTTTGGTGTTAGTTGTAATTATCACAATTGACTAATATGTATGTATTATATACAGTACCTAAGGTTTATAAATGAGATTACTCATTACGCGTTATTGGTTTGATAGGTGTTGATTTACCCGGGCATCCCCATCATCGTCAGTGATCGTCACTCGAATCGTCGACTACTTTATATATAAGGTGTGAATTTATAGCCTCGCTTACTATTGTTTTAAATTGTTTTACCCGCGAGGGAAATGCATGCTAGTTTTCCAAAATGAACATATGTCATGAATGATTGTTGGACCCGAATGTTGCCTTAGAAATTGTGTTGAGTACCTAGTTGCAAAAGGCCCTAATTTCATGAACTATTAACTATTGTTTAATCCTAGCATGGATTGAAAATAGCCGCTTATACAATTGATAGTACTATGGGGTTGACTACCCTATCCGAGACGAGGGCTAGTACGTTGACTACCCCCTGCGGACGGATAACTTGTGATAAGAGATAAGGTATAATTGCAACTGATGCCTTTAGAGGGGCACTGGTTTCATCTGAATCACGCCGGTAATTATTACGCGGGTGATTGAGTTAACGGATTAGTGTCATGAGCTTAAACACAAATGTCATAACCTTGAAAATAGATTGTTTGATCGACAAGTCTATGAATGATCGTGAATGATTTTTAACACATATGTTCAAAATGAGATTGTAAAACCTATAAATTCCACTCAACATTATTTGTTGACCAGATTTAGCATGTGTTTCAGGTAACCGATGAAGTGTAGCATGGAGAATGCACTGGATGGGAGTTGTGTGTGTGGCTTGGCGTCTACTTGTTTTTCCACCCATTCTTACTTGAATATTTTAAACTTTATGTCATGTTGTTGTGAAAACTATATCTTTTGGGGTTGAGATTCATGGGGACCGAAACGCTAACTCTATGTTGTATCATTTGGGTTTGGAAAACCGTAGACATGTACGTTTTAACAATTCGTAATTTAAGTTAAAACTTTTACGTCTCTTTGGAGTCGTTTGATATATCTTGTGTGCGATAATAACTTCCTAGCACCCAAATGTTGTTGTTCCGCTGCGCATAGCATTTGGTGGGGTGTTAGAGATTGGTAATCAGAGCCATGAGTTATAGAGAACTAGGTCGTTTTGAAAAATTCCTAAACTACAACTTTTGGTGTCATAAGAAATTGCCCAAGCACACAACTATCCTGCATGGCTCCGGTAAGGTTTATTTTTGTATTCATGGTATTGATGTATACTTTTGAGTTGAAGTATATATGTGGGTATTTATTACGTAGATATTGAACTACTATATGTAAACGTTGAAATTGTACGTGGAGTACTCGATACCGTAATTCTTGTAATACATATGCATGAGCATCATATTATCGCATTTTGGGCATGTGTACCACCTTTACATTGCATTTGCATGCATGTATTTATAAATATTAAATAGTAATCTTACGTACCCTCCAAAATTCTCTGTTATTGCAGGAATGGCCGTGGTACCGCCTAACGGAAATGGAGACGAATACGTCGTGGGACACGAAGGGGGAAATGTTGGAGCAGCTATCGAAGGACAAGCCGGGACGAACCATGTGCAAGCCCAGGACCTCGACCAAAGGAGAACTACTTTCCCCAGGCCTACTCGTACTTCCCATCTGATTGGTATGCCAGGTATCCCTAGAAGTTCCGATGCTGCAGCGAGCGCTAATTCTCTTCATCAGGACATCACAAGAGTTATCTTCCCCGGACCAAGAGCTTATCGTGACGTTCCGCGTGTTGTGAGAAGATTGGACGAATCGATGTACGAGCGGTACATAGTGGAAACTAGAGTAATCAAGAGATTTGACGAGAATGAGAGGGCACACCAGAGGTTGTTGGCAAGAACTTCAAGGATTGAATTTGATGGAGTGGCAAACAAGAGTGATATCAACAGTCTGAGATCGATGATAGCGAACCTGAGTGCTAGTCTTGAGCAAGTTAGGGAGGATCAAGCGAGGTTGACTAGGATGTAAAGTTGGGAGCATCGTGTTAGAGCATCTTTGCCACCAGATTGGAGATTTGTAGATGACTTGGAAATGGAGGCTAATGATTTTATGGTCTAGCCACCTGCCAAAGGTGTGTGTATCACTGTAGGAAATCAGGTAGCAGTGGAGTGTGGATCTACTTCTGGGACGAAGAAGGCGACTGAGTGTGGGCCGAATGAAAAAGGAAAGAGGAAGATGGACGAAGACGACGAGGAAGACAGTGATGAAGAGCCCGAGGAGGATGAAGATGAACCGCCATCCAAGAGGTCGTGTGGATCACCACATGACTAGTTGCTTGTATTTTATTTTATCTTTGATCGTTGTAATCGAACTATTTTAGACTTTTGTATGATGGTATTGTGACGAAAAACTTGATGACTTAAGTTTTATGGTGAATGGTTGTAGTGGCAATACTTGTCACAATTTTGGTTGATTTATCAATACAATCCATGTTTGCCTTTCATGATCAGTGATATGTCTTTAATTTGCTCTTTTGTGATGTGAATTGATGAATATTAGTAACCTTGTAGTGATGTGTCGTTGTACTTATATTATGTCTTGAAAGAGAAATCCATCTTAATCTTGATGTGTATACTTACATTGTTTTTCTATTTTCCCTGTCTTTGTAGAGAGGTGTACTTGAGAACTCACCATGCCTCCAAAGCTAACAGCTAACCGTGTGAGCACAATGATTCAAGAAGCAATTGCCAATGCACTCGAAGCGGATCGTGCAAACCGAAACCCAGATCAAGGTGGAAATGCAGGGAGACAGCAAGCCCCGAGGGAGTGTACTTATGCTGGTTTTATGAAATGTGGTCCCACGCAGTTTCGTGGAACTGGCGGAGCCCTAGAACTTCGAAGGTGGTTAGAGAAGATCGAGAGTACTTTTGAGATTAGCGGATGTTCAGAGGCAAATAAGGTCAAGTTTGCAGCTGCCACTTTTCTTGATGACGCCTTGAGTTGGTGGAACAATCAAGTAGCCACTGTTGGATTAGCCGTAGCAAATGCGAGGACTTAGACTACTACTAAGGCTCTTTTGACCAAAAAGTTCTGTCCCGAAGAGGAACTGGGTCAACTGAAAGATGAGTTAAGGCATTTGACTTTGAGGAACAATGATATTACAGCGTATACAAGGAGGTTTAATGAATTGAGCCTTTTGTGTCCCGATGCCTTTGCCGATGATAACAAGAAGATGAAGCAGTACATCAAGGGTTTGTCAAGTAATATCAAGGGTGAGACGACTTCATCTAAGCCTGGGTCATTCGATGAAGCAGTCCAAATGGCTCACGCGCTAATGGATGTCAAACTGCAAGATAAGAAGGACTTCATTGCTGAAGGAAACAAGAGGAAGTGGGAGGCAGCTCAGAGTAATCAATCCCAAGGTCAAAGTCGAGGAGGAAACCGTAACAACCAAGGTCAGAACCGCAATCAGCAGTTCAACCAGAGAAGAAATGATGGGATGAGGGCTGTCACTAACCCTAGAGGAGCGAAGGTGAATTCCTACTGTGGTCGATGTAATTTGTACCATGTAGGGAGTTCCCCACCTGCGTGTGGCAAGTGCGGAAAAGCGGGTCATAGGATGTCAGATTGCCGAGCTAAAGGGGTAGCTACTGGGGCAAATGCTACGAAGGTGATGGTTTGCTTCGGATGTGGAGAAAGAGGGCATAAGCAAGGGAATTGCCCGAAGGCTGGAAACAGGCAAGGAGGAAATAATGCTGCTGCTGTGTATCGAGTGGGGACGGCTGATAAACCACAAGGCCCTAACGTGGTTACCGGTACGTTTATGCTAGACGCTTGTTATGCTAGTATATTGTTGATTCTGGTTCCGACAAGAGTTTCGTAGATGTTAAATTTAGTCGTCATATCGATAGAGAACCGGTATTGTTAACGACTAGTTATAACGTGGAATTAGCCGATGGGAAGATCGTTAGTACAAATTCTATACTGAAGGGGTGTACCTTGAAGTTAGGAAATTACGCTTTTGAAATCGACTTAATGGCCATAGAGCTAGGATCGTTCGATGTGATCGTTGGAATGGATTGGCTGATGGCGCATAGTGCTGTGATCGTCTGTGGAGAAAGATTAGTTCAGTTCCCGTTGAGGAAGACTGTGAAGGGAGATGAATGCACTTCTCGTTTGAAAGTGATATCTTGCTTGAAAATGATGAGATATGTAGAAGATGGATGTGATGTGTTTTTGGCGCATGTTTCTAGTGATGGTGACTTATAGGCGAAGTTAGAAGAGGTACCTGTAATTCGCGAATATCTGGAAGTTTTTCCAAACGAGTTGCCGGGTTTACCACCCACCCGTGAAGTCGAATTTCGAATCGATTTGATGCCGGGAGCTGCACCAGTTGCTCGTGCACCCTATCGATTAGCACCATCAGAGTTAAAAGAGTTATCGGATCAACTGAAGGAGTTGATGGATAAGGGATTTATTCGACCGAGCTCATCACCCTGGGGAGCGCCAGTGTTGTTTGTGAAGAAGAAAGATGGGTTATTTCGGATGTGTATTGACTATAGAGAGCTCAACAAGCTGATGGTTAAGAATTTGTATCCATTGCCGAGGATTGACGATTTGTTTGATCAATTACAAGGTTCCTGTGTATACTCAAAGATCGACTTGAGGTCAGGGTATCATCAACTGCGTGTAAGAGAGGAGGATATCCCTATAACTGCCTTTCGTACGCGGTATGGACACTTCGAATTTCGAGTGATGCCTTTTGGGTTGACAAACGCGCCTGCAGTATTCATGGACCTTATGAATCGAGTATGCAAGCCGTATCTAGATAAGTTTGTCATTGTTTTTATCCATGATATTCTTATTTACTCTAAGAGTAAGGAAGAGCACGAGAAGCACCTGAGAAAGATATTGGATCTGCTGAAGAAAGAGGAGCTGTATGCGAAGTTCTCGAAGTGTTAGTTTTGGTTAGAGTCTGTGCAATTCCTTGGTCACGTAATTGATAGCAAAGGAGTTTGCGTGGATCCTACCAAAGTCGAAGTAATCAGGGAATGGTCGGCACCGATAACGCCGACTGAAGTTCGACAATTCCTTGGTTTGGCTGGGTATTATCGGAGATTCATTGAAGGATTTTCGTTGATTGCGAAGCCATTGACAAAGCTTACAGAGAAGAATAGGGTGTATGAATGGGGAGATGAGGAAGAATTCGCTTTCAAAACACTCAAGGACAAGTTATGTTCTGCACCGATATTGTCATTACCAGAAGGAACCGAAGACTTTGTAGTGTATTGTGACGCATCTCGTAAGGGGTATGGAGTTGTGTTGATGCAGCGTGAGAAGGTGATTGCCTATGCGTCGAGACAACTGAGGAAGAATGAAGAAAACTACACGACGCATGATTTGGAATTAGGAGTTGTGGTTTTTGCGCTGAAATTGTGGAGACATTATTTGTATGGGACGAAGTGTGTTGTATTCACTGACCACAAGAGTTTGCAACACATTTTAGACCAAAAGGAGTTGAACATGAGACAGAGGCGATGGGTAGAATTACTGAGCGACTATGACTGTGAGATTCGCTACCATCCTGGCAAGGTGAATGTCGTAGTAGATGCACTTAGTAGGAAGGATCGAGAGAAACCTTTGAGAGTCAGAGCTTTAGTGATGACTGAGGGTGTTGATTTAACTGAAGCAATACTGAAGGCTCAAGAGAAGGGATTAATGAAAGAGAATGTTGATGCTGAGAACTTGGGAAGAATGTTGAAACCTCTTTTTGTGGTTAGGTCAGACGGGCTGAGATATTTCGAGAATCGGATTTGGTTACCGTTGTGTCCATCCGAGGAAGGAAAGCCTAGAGTACGAGATTTGATTATGAACGAGTCTCATAAATCGAAGTACTCGATACATCCTGGATCGTATAAATGTATCATGACCTGAAGAAAGTCTATTGGTGGCCGAATATGAAGGCAGATATTGCTCGTTACGTCAGTAAGTGTTTGACTTGTGCGAAGGTTAAAGCCGAACATAAGAAGCCGTCTGGGCTGTTGGTACAACCAGAGATCCCAGAATGGAAATGGGAGAGAATCGCTATGGATTTCGTGACGGGTTTACCCAGAACTCCTAGTGGATGCGATATGATTTGGGTAATAGTGGATAGATTGAGGAAATCTGCTCACTTCTTACCTATGAAGAAGACGGGCAGTATGGAGAAGCTGGCCAGTGTGTACGTGAAGGAGATCATTTGCAGACATGGAGTACCTTTATCGATCATTTCGGATCGCGATAGTAGGTTTACTTCGGAATTTTGGAAATCACTTCAACATGCGATGGGCACTGAATTGAGTTTGAGCACGGCTTATCACCCGGAGACTGATGGCCAGAGTAAACGAACTATTCAGACGATGGAGGACATGCTCCCAGCATGCGTGATTGATTTTGGAGGAAGTTGGGAACGCCACTTGCCTTTAGTGGAGTTTTCGTATAATAATAGTTATCATGCGAGCATCAAGGCGGCACCATTCGAAGCGTTGTATGGAAGGAGAAAGTCAGTTGACTGGACCCGAAATGGTTTTGGAGACGACAGAGAAGATTGTGCAAATCAAGAACCGATTACTTGCTGCGAGAAGCCGACAGAAGAGTTATGCCGATAACAGAAGAAAACCGTTGGAATTTGAAGTCGGAGATATGGTTATGCTTAAGGTTTCGCCGTGGAAGGGTGTGATTCGTTTTGGGAAGAAAGGAAAGTTGAGTCCGAGGTATATTGGACCATTTAAGATCGTTAAACGAATTTGACCAGTAGCGTATAAGTTAGAGTTGCCGAAAGATCGTAGTGCTATTCACGACACGTTTCACGTATCAAACTTGAAGAAGAGTTTGGCGGATAAGGAATTGGTGATTCCTTTGGACGAGATTCAATTGGACGATAAAATGCATTTCGTGGAAGAACCCGAGGAAATTATGGACCGAGAGGTCAAGAGGCTGAAGCATAGTAGAATTCCCATTGTGAAGGTTCGATGGAATTCTAGGCGTGGACCGGAATACACTTGGGAACGTGAGGACTTTTTCAAGGAAAGGTATCCCCATCTGTTCCAGCGGCACGAAATGTGAGTATAAGAAGAGGCGAGCGCCGGGATGTCGCTCTCTTTAAGGAGGGGTGGATGTAATACCTAGAACCGAGGTCACTTACCTTACCCTAAATTACGCTTATTTTTGAAATTTTTAATAAATTTTATTTGCTATATATTTTATCATTTTGATAGAAACCAATATTTGAAGTCATAATTTTGACGATTGACGATTTAAGAAGAACGATGACGACTACGATCCCGATGGATGCCCAAATTTCTATGTTTATTGTCGTTTTATCGATATTATAATTTTTCGAGAATTTTACTTTCGGTTCGTGTTAAGTCGAGTCGGGTGAGTTTTATTGCTTTCCGGGTACATTTAAATTGTCCTAGAAGTATTTTGGAGTGTTCGGGATGATCCCCGACTCCCGTAAAATTTTCCAAAATGACTAGTGAGTCAATCCCGAAAACTTGTGAGGTCGTTTTCACTTAAGGACAAAAGAAAGCCAATATTGCACATAGGGGCCTCCTAATTTTACAAAATGGGAAATCAAACACACACACAACACATTTTCACTTCAAAAATTTTCACCCCCTCTCTTTTTCTCTCTTTAGGCCGGCGGCCAAAACCCACCACCACCACCACCATTTTTTTTCTATCTTTTTTTATCAAAAGTAAGCTTAGACCACATTTAGTTACTTCATTCCCTTCCTTTTCATGTACTTTAATCATACATGCATCCACAAAATTTTTTCCAAGAATCAATGGATTTTTTAAAAGTTGTTTTGATGTAAATTGGATGTATGCATGTTTAATTCATGTATAGGGGATGTGTAATCACTCAACAAACCAACCAAAATCAATTTGGTTGGGGGGTTTTGATCACCCACACCCCACGACACAAAGTGGGTGTTTGGTGGATCATGGTGATTGTTATTTTGCTTATGGATTATGTATTTATTCTTGTTTTTAGATGTTTTTGAATGAGTGAAACCCATTGCATGTTTGATTTTGTGTTTAGGTTTTGAGATGGATTTGATAATTAGGGTGTTTAGGACTGATTAGTGTTGTTAGGTATGGTTAGGAGTGATTAGGTTGAGGTCTAGTGTCGATAAACTGGATTGGAAACGAGTGTTAGATTGATTTTGGGATAGGTAATTTTAGGCAGAATGTTTGGGATGTTTTCATAAAAATTATTTTGTAAACAGGTCATGTGACTAGGATATAGTTGTAGAGCGTCTTCTTAGCTTCGATTTGGTATAAGATAGAGCTTACGACTCCTAACGAGTCAAAAGTTATGGTGTTTTGAAAATCGTGTACCGGGAGATGAGAACCTTCATAATCCGAAATTATGTTTGGTTTTAGGTCAAATCCCGGGGACCATAGACATACTTTGGTAAATGGTTGAAGGTTGATTTTTGGTCTCAAACCTGCATATGTGAGTCTATTATTATACTTAGGTGTCAAATGGGTCAATGGAATATTTTAAATGGGTCAAATGAGTCCGACTTGGTCAAAGTGCAAATTCAGTCCGAAAAACGTAGGTTTAGTAATGTGTTGAGTAACGGGTCGTAAAAGCGAAAACTTTTAATGGGATTAAAAATGTATTTTCTACAGTACTTAAGGTAACTTTGAGAATTTTCCCAAATTTTATTAAAAAGTTTAAGTCTAGTAAAACAGCCCATACTTTTGGTAAGTATCGGCGAAAAACGTGAAAAGAATAATAACGTTAATAACATGGATGAATGGTATAAAACGAGTGACACTTATTTGTTTGGTTTTGGTGTGAGTTGTAATTATAACAATTGACTAATATGTATGTATTATATACAGTACCTAAGGTTTATAAATGAGATTACTCATTACGCGTTATTGGTTTGATAGGTGTTGATTTACCCGGGCATCCCCATCATCGTCAGTGATCGTCACTCGAATCGTCGACTACTTTATATATAAGGTGTGAATTTATAGCCTCGCTTACTATTGTTTTACCCGCGAGGGAAATGCATGCTAGTTTTCCAAAATGAACATATGTCATGAATGATTGTTGGACCCGAATGTTGCCTTAGAAATTGTGTTGAGTACCTAGTTGCAAAAGGCCCTAATTTCATGAACTATTAACTATTGTTTAATCCTAGCGTGGATTGAAAATAGCCGCTTATACAATTGGTAGTACTATGGGGTTGACGACCCTATCCGAGACGAGGGCTAGTACGTTGAGTACCCCCTGCGGACGGATAACTTGTGATAAGAGATAATGTATAATTGCAACTGATGCCTTTAGAGGGGCACTGGTTTCATCTGAATCACGCCAGTAATTATTACGCGGGTGATTGAGTTAACAGATTAGTGTCATGAGCTTAAACACAATTGTCATAACCTTGAAAATAGATTGTTTGATCGACAAGTCTATGAATGATCGTGAATGATTTTTTTAACACATATGTTCAAAATGAGATTGTAAAACCTATAAATTCCACTCAACATTATTTGTTGACCAAATTTAGCATGTGTTTCAGGTAACCAATGAAGTGTAGCATGGAGCATGCATTGCATGGGAGTTGTGTGTGTGGCTTGGCGTCTACTTGTTTTTCCACCCATTCTTACTTGAATATTTTAAACTTTATGTCATGTTGTTGTGAAAACTGTATCTTTTGGGGTTGAGATTCATGGGGACCGAAACACTAACTCTGTGTTGTATCATTTGGGTTTGGAAAACCGTAGACATGTACGTTTTAACAATTCGTAATTTAAGTTAAAACTTTTACGTCTCTTTCGAGTCGTTTGATATATCTTGTGTGCGATGATAACTGCCTAGCACCCAAATGTTGTAGTTCCTCTGCGCATAACATTTGGTGGGGTGTTAGAATTACAAACCGATTAAAACTGTTCTTGATTATTTATTAACATATATACATGCGAAGAAAATAGAGGTAAATAAGAGAAGGGTTTAGCCACAAGTAGTTATCATGAAGTTTATCTAGCCCTTTTATACTTGCTTCAACTCTATCATTTCCCATTCTCCACAAATTTAAAATCTCAAACAATGAGATTGGTGGATGCTTAGCCTAATAGACCAATGAAGGACTACATGGTTAAAGATACTAGCTAGAGAATGCTTAGATAAGCAAACTCGGGTTGAGTCAAAATATCCATGGCGGGCCTAATATGTCAAAGAAGTCTAAACTTGTTAAACCATGTCCTTATTATATTTTTTCCTTTTTATATATTTTTGATGAAAGATAAAAGAAAAGATATATACAATGCAAATGTGTTATGCAAATGAAAAATGATAGATGCAAAATTTATGAATGCATTTTTTTTATTGTTTTTTTTTTTATTTTTTTTGGTGGCCAAAGTAGATCAATGACAAGTTCTAGGTAAGGTCACTTCGATAGAAGACCCCCCTACCCTTAAGCTAAACATTGTCCTCAATGTTTAAGAGCATGGAAGTATAAAAACTTCCCCTACACTTATGACAATGAATAGACTTTGCTTAACCCAAGTTAAGGAAGAGACAACTAAAGTGAATTCATTTTTAAAGCACAAGGTGTCTATGAAAAATCACAATAGTAACGAACTGAACCGGATACAAGGGCCTCCTCCATAAGCTCCAAAGCATGAATTGAGTGAGCAACCCTACAAACAGGAAGAAGACAAAAGATAGGCACCCCCCCTACACTTCATCTCGACTATATACCCTTTTATGAATCCTATCCTATAACACTCTAAGCTAGATGATCTAATCCTAGTTATTCAAGCTTGATTTAAAGAGTTTCTAGCTCGACTCATCCCACACTCAAAAGTGTCTAAAACCTATCATGGAGAAGAAAAATTTTGCCCCTTTTTAAGAAAAGTCTCCATGATGAGGTAAAACAAGTTTTCAATGATCAAAACTCCATAAATATCCCCCAGGATCAAATACATAATTACCACCCCACTTATAACACAATCCAACAACTAACTTCCCAAGCAATGGTGAAAAGAGTGAGGTGGTGTTCTCCAAAATGGTTTCCCATATGTTCTTCACAAGGTGATAGGGTAAAGCTCTCAAATCTTTCACAAGTTTTCCTTTTGTTGCATCAGGCGGATACTGAGATGATTTAGCAAGCTCTATGCCAGGATCAAAAAACCATTCCTTGATGGGAAAACAACAAGTGTTGGTTGCCTTAGAAGATTCTCCTTTGTAGTTCACATGGTGCGAGAAAGGTTGTGGAGGCATGGGTAACAACAAGCTCTTGGAAGGAACCATCATGACTTGTTTTCCTTTATCACTTTGAAAGGTTGAGGTGGGCAAGGAAGAAGGTAAAGGATCTTCATGCAATAGAGATTCTAAATAGAGTATGTCCCCCTCCTCGTCAAGATATCCAAGAGTATACTCAAAAGGTATATCCACCTCTAAAAACTCATCAATCTCATCAATGATAGAATCCTCCTCATCACCATAAACATCATAGATAGGTCTATCAAAGATTGGTGATTCCTCAAAACCCAGAGAAGTATGATCATCAACAAATGGAGAGTCACAAGTAGAAATCTCATCATCACTATAGTCATCATATATTGGTGTATCACAAAGAAGAGATTCTTCATCACTAAAGTCCGCATGAATATCGTCATCATTATGGAAAAATGGATTGTCATATGGAATTTCACCAAAGTTTAGCTCTTGAGGTTCATGAAAATCCAAGGATGAAGTAATGGAAGCTATGGTCTCAACATATGGAGGATCATAATTACCACTTGTGCGAGCTTCATGAAAATATTCACCATAAACTTCATCAAGGATATCAACTTGATTTACCTCCTTATCAATAACATCAATATGCTTCACGGTCTCGGGTTCATTGGATTTCTTAGACAACTTCCCCATGTTAAACACAACTCTTTCATCTCCTACCCGCATTATGAGTTCACCTTCCGCCACATCTATTAGAGTTCGACCTGTTCTCAAAAATGGCCTACCAACAATCAAAGGTACTCTAGGATCCATATCATAATCAACTACCACAAAATCCGTGGGAAAGGTAAATCTATCAACCCCCACAAAAACATCCTTCGCAATTCCCACCGGATACTCTATAGTACGGTTGGCTAACTCAAGAATCATCTTAGTAGGAGTGAGCTCGGGAAGTGAAAGTTTCTTCCAAACCGATAATGGCATGAGGTTTATGCTAGCACCAAGGTCCGCAAGAGCCATACAATTTTCCACCCCCGGAAAATTGCAAGGAATCAAAAACCTCCCCGGATCTCCAAGCTTAGTAGGCAACTTCTTAAGCAAAACCGCGGAGCAATTTTCATTCAAGGAAGCATTAGGCAAATCCACCAATCTCTCCTTGTTAGAAAGTAAGTCCTTGATCATCTTAGCAAACTTAGGCATATTGGCTAAAGCTTCCGCAAAGGAGATGTTAATGTTAAGTTTCTTTAACATCCTCAAAAAATTTGAGACTTGTATATCATCCTTGTTCTTAAGCTTTTCCTTTCTCAACCGTGATGGGTAAGGGAGATTTGGTTTTGGTTGTGGTTGACTGGTTGTTGAAGGATTTTTTGTGTTGGCTTCTTCATGGTGAGGTGTGGAAGGTAAAGGAGTAGTAGGTGTAGGAAGATGAGGCGTAGATGTTGGGTTAGTGGAGCTTGAAGGTGGTGAAGAAGATGTAGAAGGTACATCACAAGGTGGAACCGTAGTAGGCTTAACCATTGAAGGTGTAGGAGGTGAAGGTTCTTGAGTTGTCTTTCCACTTCTTGTTGTGATAGCATTAACATTGGCCCTTGGATTTGTTTGTGTGTTAGAAGGTAGAGCCCCTTGTGGTATTTGGTTAAATGCCATTAAAAGCCTATTGGTTTGTGCCTCCATTGTATGTTTCATTTGGTCATTCATTCTCTTTTCACTTTCATGAATCCTCCTCTCAACATACTCATGAGTCTCTTGTAGCCCATATCCTTGATTTTGAAATTGAGGGTAACCTTGATTGGGGATTTGAGAGTATCCTTGATTTGGGAAGGGTGGGAGTGGTTGATTAAATCCTTGATGTGGTGGATAAAAGTTATTTCCTTGATGTTGAAAATTGTTAGGTGCCTTGTAGTTATTCCCTTGGTAATGTGGTCTTGTGCCTTGATTCCGTTGTAACATTTAAGGAGGATTTTGGTGAGGTTGGGTGGGTGGTTGGGGTGGGAATCCCGGTGTAGTAAGGTAGTTTTGGGACTTGTAAGAAAGATTGTTTGGATTGATGTTTGGCTTGAAATGTTCACGATGTTCCTCTTGGTAAGCATAACATTCCCCTTGATAACCTTACACCTTATCACATTGTTGATATGAATGGGGACCTCCACAAGACTCACATGAAAGAGTAATAGCATGCACATCATTTGTGGAATTATTGCCCATAGAAAGCTTCATAAAGTCATTCATCATAGTTTCTTGCATCTTTTGAGTGTTTTGCATGAGTGTTTGACTTTCCTTTTGAGCTTGAGTCAATGCTTGAATACATGAAATGAGTTGAGTCTCTAATGGTTTAGAACTTCCTTCTTGAATGACATGTACTCTTTCATCAAATTGTGTGTTGGTTTGCACCATTGCTTTGTTCTCAATAATATCCCAAGCCTCTTGAATGGATTTAAGAAGAATATTTCCTCTCGCGGAAGCATTGAGTGAGTCTTGGTGATGAGGTTTAAGGCCATTGTAGAAAGTATTGATTTGGTGAACTTCATCTAATCCATGGTTAGGGCATCTCCTCAATAACTCTCTAAACTCCTCCCAAGCATCACTAAAGGTTTGACTAGGTTTTTGTTGAAAGCTTATAATTAAGTTCCTCAAAGTCGTGGTCTTAGATGGGGGAAAGAACTTGTTCAAAAACGTGGTAGTGAAACCATCCCATGTGGTAATACTCTCGGGTGGTTTGCGTATCTAACCAATGCTTAGCCGGACACTCTAGTGAAAATTACACCAATATCAACTTAATGGCATCATGGGGAACTCCATTGTACTTAATGGTATTGCAAAGAGCAAGAAATCTCTTAAGGTAATCATGAGGATTATCATTCTTGTTTCCATAAAAAGGTGTGTTTGAAACCAAGTTAATCATATCCGTTTTTAGCTCACATGAATTTGCGGGAATATCGGGTATCTTGATAGCATCGGCATATCCGTGAACATTGGATTGCAATCGTTCCATCAAAGAACGAGTATCAACTCTAGCCATGGCTTCTTGTTGTGGATGAATCAAAGCACGATTCTCGTGATCGGCTTGATGGACGGTGGTGTTCCTACTCTTTCTCTTTTTCTTCCTTTTCGGAGGAAGGGGTTGTACACCAATCGGTATTTGTGCACGCCCGCGAGTGAGCATGCAACTCAATACGAGGAATGAGAGAGAAGCTCTCGTGTGACTTTGAAGAGAAAAGGATTATCCTCTTCGAGTTTCAATATGAAATGTCCACAAGAAAATAATAATATACGTATGTACTACTTGGGTGCAAGAACCCCAATGAAGCCTTCCTTCTTAGAATACTCACAAGTGAACAGGGGGTTAGGTGGCGCGAAGCACTTAAGTACCTATTGACCCTTAGATGGCATTTTATAGCACATCGCCTTTCTATTCACGTAATTGTTAGTATTCTTCGAATTGTTGCTTATTGGAAGTATTTATCTATTCTTGCTTTATTTTGTTTGATCGATACACGTGTCAAGGACCGGAACGCCCCTCAACACGGTGTATTGCCTTGGCAATACTTATGGAGAATATGTGAATTGGTTGTTATTATACGTATACGTATTTACTTATAATAATATATGGAAAATATTTTTGTATTTATGAGTTTTTAAGAGAAAATACTATATGTACATAAAAACCGAGAGAATCCAATAATATATATTTTTGGGTGCAATCTCTTAGGAAAAAGATTGCTTTTTGGATTTTTTAATTTGTTTGGTCAATTCTTTAGGAAAAGAATTGTTTTGTTAAATTTTTAGTTTTTATATATTTTTATATTTTTGATTTTTTATTTGTTTTTTATTTATGATACGTAAAAATAACGTTCACTAGGTGAACGGATCCCAAAAGCCAATGAAAACCGTCAATCGATAGTCTCTCGTAAAGTCAAAGAACCGGCAGCGGCGCCATTTGAAATGTGTATAGTTGAAGTTCGTTTTCTCAGTTCTTAACAAATTGAAAGTCCTAACAAGATCGAGTTTATAATTGTTTTTGGTTGGTAAGGTTATTTGGCTTTGCTATGTCTAATTCAAACAACACGTAAAAAAAATGATAAATATTAATCTACTTATACGTAAAACAAATTGCAAATACCAAATCTTTATTCAAATAAGGACAAGGTACTAGTAAACAAAGCACAAGTAACCAACTAACAAGTTTAACAAGAAAATGTAACTAATTCAACAATCTAACAAATTTACCAAATTTAACAAACTTAACCAACTAGAAAATGTAACAAATTTCAACAAAATTTCAACTAACTATTTTATAAATGTAAGATGACAAATTTAACAAAGTCTAAATTTTATTAATAGAACAAATTCAATTTTTTTTAAATTCTAAATCAACTTTTTTATAAAATTGTTACAATCTAACAATGAATGTAAAACTAACAAACATGATAAACTAACCTGTCAAGCCCAAATTATTCTAACTGATCCAATAAGAGTCGAAATAAAATCAATTGATTCAGGAACTAGCAAACAAATCTACTCTACCAGTTAACATCCAACTAATAGCAACAAACAGATTACCAGCTTAGTCTATTCTACGATCATGAATTAACAGATTAAGCTAAATTCGACAGAAAAGTAAACTCAGAGCTTAACCATTCCTTCCGTAGTCTAGACCGTTGATGACGAAGCTCAGCGCTGAGCTAGCTTTAAACGAAAACCACCATTAATAACCATTGAACTTACTAACTTCACAGCTACCCTGGCCTTCGTGAACAGTAACTGCTTTCTAAGTTGCAAGAAAACTGAATTCGCAAACTTCCTCCGTAACTAACAGCTCACCCCACTTGTTGTCTTGAAATCGATCGACAAAAAACTATCAGTTGCTTCTTCGCCTACTGTTAATTCTCGATACTCTCGCAAAATCAATATTCAAGACTGTTTTGTACTACTACTACATTCGTCCACTGAAAACAGAGTACTGTTGTAACAACTATGCAGGAACACTAAAATGAACCATCTTCTTGCTAACTGAATAAACTCAAACTAATATCTAATCAACAAATTTACTTCAGCAGTTCAGAAACTTCTTTAACTCCTATAACTGAAATCGATGATAATCAACTCGATCAAACTCAAATCCGCAAAGTCAAGATCTAAATCTTGCAACTTCTCAAAACTCCATTAAAGATCTTATCTATCATCAATAACAACACTGTAGCGAGCTTCGGTTAACAAGAACTTGTCTCTAACGAAGATCACACGAACTCGAATCGAAACTCAATTGTAACAAGAACTCTACTAATCTCTAAATGAAATAAGGATTGGAACAGTATTTCGAACTCTGCTATTTGATCACTGACTAACTGCTTCGAAAACTCTGGAACTTCATACGCTCAAAACAGTTCGAATAATGCCTACTAATCTGCTCAAAATATCAACACATCGTCTCTGTTATTACAAACGATCTACCAACTTGATCTCAGGATCTTGAATGAACAGCGTCAACCCGAATCAAACTCGAAAAGAAACACTAACTGATATAGAATTGCCAAATGAGTGAATGAATAGAAAAGAGCTTGAAGTTCCAACGATATATGTAAGAATTGAGATGAAAAGGAAATCGAGTTTTTATTTATGGTGAATGAGATCGGTTACAATTCTGTTACAGCCCTAGTAATTTCCTAACAAACTAATGAATGTGTGTGTGACTGTGTGTGAAAAACAACACACACAGAAAAATGAGAGAAGAAGTACGAACTAACTATCTACTGTGTGTAAATCTACACACTAAAAAACTACGTACCAAAAAAAATGAAATACAAAAGGCAGTATTTATAGTCATGCATGCAGGGGTTGAAAGGTGATGATGTGTTATGACTAATCAGAAATTGCCACGTGGCAAGGGTTAATTGGAGTTGAGAAATGTTGATCTGGATCAATGGAAATTAGCAATGTGATTGGCTGTGAACTTGATTTCATTTATTATTTGGAATTTGGGCTCATAATTGCTGAAGTAGTCCATAAATGCTGCTAACAGTCTTCTCGCCCATCATTACTTTTAAACGTGCGTATTGCTGTATATACTTGGGATTTAGGATGGCTGCAACGTTTAATGCCAATGATTGGGATATTTGGTTTAATGACTGGCTGATATCCATTAATACTGCTATGACTCGGTTATTTATTGCAATGCTTCCACTGAAAAATCCAACTTCATTAATGCCCCTAGGATTCAATCCGTGTGAAGGTATAAGCTACTCTCTGATTGGCCACAAGATGTGAACTTGGATCAACTAACTTTGGGCTTTGGCAGAAAAGACCCTTGTGATTAGCAGTTTTGTCTTTTAAGCTTGAATCTTCATAAACTTGTCATTTCTGATCCTTTGAGCTTCAAACTTGAACACAAATGATCCCTTGACTTGATGACTTGGCTTTTGACCAGGTTTGACTTTTTATCTTGAATTTTCCAAAACTGCACTTTAAGTCCCTCAACTTTTGAATGTTGTCAAGATAGGTCCTTTATCTTCTCATGGCTTGTCATCTTTGATCCTTCTTTGTCTTTTTCATCCAAATAAGCTTGATTTCTTCTTGTTTGCTTCAAATTTGTATCCTTCTTACCTATTTGTACACAAACACAAAACATACCACATAATTCCGCTTTATAGCACAAAGTTTAGGTATTTTTCATGTGTTTTAGGGTGATTTGTTGATTAATTGATATGAGTTTTTTCTCATATCAGAAGAGCTTTAGTTGATGTTGCCGAAGGTGAATTAATTTTAAGGGTCGGGAATGAACAACAAGTGTTCAAAATGGGGAAGCTTACAAGCAAACCCTATGGAAGAGAATCCGTGAATATGATTAATGTGCTTGATGATTTTGTCGTCTACAACAATCCTCTATTCGATTCGTGCATTGATAATCCACTGTTTCACGATGATGTGGATGATTCTCTCTCCAATTTGGAACCCCCTCCCATATATGATTCTCCACCGATCTTTGATGCTTATGATGATGATTCTAGCTCAGATACGGATGATTATGATGATTTTACTTTCGAGTATCCCGACATGCACACTTATGATGATTTTTTTTTGGGTAAAAGGGACTTCACCCCGGTAAAATATATTAATCCCAAAAAACAGTTAAGTACAATGGAATGTGACTGAAGTGTCACATTAACCTCAAGCAAACGCTTGAACAACCACTAATTCATATGACATGCCATATGAATCTAACAAACTACATAACCAATAACACCAATAGGGAAAAACCACCTAATGGAACATACACCAACAAACCTAAAACCAAACATCAAATAAGATAAGACTCCGGTAAACTTAAGAGATGGGTAAATCGAGTCCCATCTCTAGACTGTTTAAAACGGCACGAAAGCATCTTTAACCGAACTGTTGAAATAATGCACTCACAAAGTTGGTCCACCGTCCTCTTCACCGATTTGAACAAGCGCCAATTCCTTTCCTGCCAAATGAAATACGCCGCTGCAGCCAAAATCAACTTAGAGACGACACTCCTAGTAGTCCTCCGCCTTGCCCAAGGAAGAATGTGCGCCATAATTTGACTGAATTGCGGACTGGAGCATCCAAAGTCAGCAACCATACGAACTTTATTCCAAACCTGCTGTGAGAACGAACACTCAAAAAACAAGTGATCATGGGAATCCGGCTGCATATCACATAAAGAACACGAAGTAGCCAAAGCACCCGAAACATCCCACAAATAAACCTTATCCTGCGTCTTGAGCTTTTGCTTAATCACCAACCACAAATTAAAAGAATGCCGCGGAATACAACAAGATAACCACACAAGATCATACCAAGGCACCTTTAGATCCCGCGGACGAATCGAAGACCATACATTAGAAACCGAAAATGGTTTAAGAGCATTTCCTTCACTCCTCCATAGCAAACTATCCAAAACACCCTCACGAATAACTGGTATACCAATATTATCAAGAAAAGGATATTTACCTCTAATGAAACCAGGCCATAACCACTGACCATCACGAATGACATCCTTAACTTTAGTATTGAAATTAAAGCCCGCACGATGAATATCCCTAGATGAAATAGTTTTAGCTAACGGACTCTCCGGGCACCACATATCCGGCCAAACCGAAATCTTGGACCCATCACCTATCTTATACCAAATGAATTCCCTAATAATAGGCCTTAATTGAAGAATTTTGCGCCATCCCCACGTCATATTACCACGACAAGGAATCTCCCAAAAATTCCTACCTTTAAGCTTATATTCATGTATCCATTTCACCAAAACAGATTCTTTGAGAATTAAGAGCTTCCAAATATGCGAGACCATAAGAGCCTTATTAAAGATATCCAAACGACGAATACCTAAACCACCTTCATCCTTAGGAAGACAAACCACTTCCCAAGCCACTTTCGCCTTACCTTTCCTCATATCTCCATGGCACCATAAGAAACCACGCATAATCTGCTCAATATCAAGCAAGACACGAGAAGGAAGAACAAACACCGACGCCCAATAGACATGCATAGAACCGATAACAGATTGGACCAATTGCAGCCTACCTGCAGCAAATAAAGCTTTATTCTTCCAATCCTGCACACGAGTCCGCACCCTATCCACTAGATCTTGGCAATCTCTAATAATTAGACGAGATGAAACCAAGGGAACCCCCAAATATTTTACTGGAAGATGCCCCTCCTCAAACGGTAAGACCTGAAGAATAGAGAGTTTAACATGATTCAGAACATTGCAAAAAAATGCAGTACTCTTAGGAAGACTAGGCGTAAGCCCCGAAGCATGTTGAAATTCATCCAGAGCCTCCTTAATAACCATGGCCGAACTAACATCTCCATGCGAACATAAGAATAAATCATCAGCAAAACATAGATTAATCAATTCCATATTCGAGCAGTATCTATGAAACTTGAAAGACTCAGCATCCCGAACCCTCCGTTTGAGCATAAGCGTTAAAACCTCCATAACCAATGTGAACAAATAAGGGGAAAGAGGGTCACCTTGACGAAGACCCCTCCTACCTTTAAAATAACCATGCAGCGAACCATTGATACTAATAGAAAACAATGTCGTAGTCACACATTCCATAATCCAAGTCACCATACGACGATGAAACCCAAACCCAATAAGGACCTCACAAAGGAAATTCCAATCCACAGTATCATAGGCTTTCTGAATATCTACTTTAAATGCGCATCTAGGACTCCCCCGATCCAAATGATAATTATGCATCAATTCTTGTGTAAGTAGAATATTGTCAGCAATATGACGTCCCGGAACAAACGCTGATTGGTTCAGACTAACAAGGTACTTCAAACTACCCTTAATCCGATTAGCAATAATCTTGGTAATGCATTTAAATAATACATTACAGCAAGAAATAGGCCGATAATCATTAATCCTATTTGGGGCATTAGTTTTGGGAATAAGTGCAATAATCGTATGGTTTACCTCCTCAAGCAGTTTCCCATTAGAAAAGAACTCACAAACCGCTTTAGTTACATCATTGGCAACAATCTCCCATGACTCCTTAAAGAACGCAGCGGTAAACCCATCCGGACCTGGCGATTTGTCATTACCCATATCAAACATCGTACGTTTAACCTCCTGACTGGTTACATCCCTAACCATGTCTAATGCATCCTCATCAGAAAGCCTAGAATTAAACAAGCCCATCGTATTAAAACCTCCCGTATCACCCGCAAGACCAAGAAAAGATTCATAATGTTCAACAAAAGCCACGACCACCTGCTCATTCTCACAAATAGTGCCATCTAGTTTAGTTATAACATCAATACGGCTTCTACTAATACGGCTTTTAACAGCCTTATGGAAATAAGCAGAATTCGTATCCCCCTCTTTCAGCCAAGTAATTTTAGCCTTTTACTTCAAAAAACGCTCCTCCATAAGAAGCGCCTGATTGAAAGACCCAACAGCCGTAGCTTCCATTTCACGCAAATCAACATTCTGAGGATCCACATCCAAAGCAACCTGTAATCTATCAAGTTCCTCCCGCAACTTCGTAACATTATCATGAATATTACCTTTATCAATCAGTAGCTTCCGTAAAGGTTTCTTAAGATTTTTAAGCTTTTGCGTCACTTGAAACATAGAAAACCCGCAAACCTGCAAACACCACCCATCCAGAACCACCTCCTTAAACCGATCACTTTGAGTCAAGATATTGAAGAACTTGAACGGTCTAGGTTTAGGCTTCGTTAATGTAGGAATATTAAGCACAGCAGGAGAATGATCCGAAATTCTATAAGGCTTAAAAACAGCATGAGATCCCACAAAAGAAACCCCAAACTCCAAGTTAGCCATAACTCGATCAATCTTACGAAGTAAACCACCCTTACCTTGCGGTTTTTGGTTCCATGTAAAATGTAACCCAGCATGCTGAACATCTGAGACCTCTATATTAGCAACACACTCCCTAAATTCACGCATAGCAATATCAATATAAGACCCACCCGCAGACGAATCATCAAGCTGAAGAGTAGCGTTAAAATCCCCCAATAAGCACCATGGTCTATCACGAACGTATAACTTATGGATGCCCAGATTACTCCACAAGCCTCTACGCTGAATATACCTATTGTGAGTATACACAAACGAACAAAATAACTCCTTCCTCTCAAGCTTTAACCATACACGAGTATGAATGGTTTGATCATCCATATTAATTACCACAACATCAACGTCATTATGATTCCACCCAAGTATGATTCTAGCACCCTTCACACATAACGAACCATTAGATGTCCAATCCCAATGGCGAAATACACGAGAACATAACGACACCAAATTAGAGTCAGAGACGTGTGATTCCAGAATAGCACAAATGGACAAATTATTCTCAGAAATCACTTGACGAACTTCACTTTGTTTAGGGGAGAAATTCAGACCCCTTATATTCCAGGAAGCGACATTAATCATGAGGAACCACCATAACAGGAGTGCTTGCCCCTGGAGATGAAGAAGTCCCCTGTTTAGCATCCGGACCCTCCATGATAAGATTCTCATCCACCTCACTATCGCTATCATTTACCATGTCTCCCTTAGCATTAGCATCCTCCCAATCCGTATCCCCATCTTTATCCAACGCACTAAATTTATTCCCAAGAACAACATCTGTATCCTTACCAACCCTCTGACTACTAGGAATAATCCTATCCTTTGACGTCCCGACAGATGAGGTAGCTTGTTGAGCATTATTTTTAGATTTAGCCTTAGATGATTCTCCCTTCTCCACACGACGATACTGAAAATTCGGCGCTGGCTTACCCAGTTTAATACCAGAAATAGCCCGCGACTGACGATAAGTATTATTCCTTCTTCTGGTAGCATCAATAAAACCATCCCCTCTAGTCGCAGCCGGTTTATCCACAACCACTGTTTTAGGCAGCCGTGGGCAAACCTCATTCTTGTGATCAAACACCATACAAGTAGCACAACGAGGTGGAGTCCATTCATACTCCACATCAACAGTAGCAAGAGAATGCCCCTCCCCAACCCCACGCGGGATAGCAATCACCACCGAGTCTACCAAATCCTTTTCCGCTGACACCTCAACAAGAGCACGTGCATATGTATTCCGGCCCCATGAACTCACACACATATTACTTGTATAAGAGTCCAGCATAATCGGTTTTCCAATCTGTGTTGTGATCAAGCTCAATCCAATCTCCGAATAGGCCACTATAGGAACATGGTGAAGTTTGACCCACAATGGTGCCTTTTTAACCTCGTCCTTCTTCAGTAATGTAGTAGGGGTCCAAATATTCAAGAATAACGGAACCAACCGAACTAACCTCGGGCCATTCTCTAAAACTCGATCCATTCCATCACTCGACTCAAACTGAAACATGAAGAACTCCTCATGCAGTTGCACACGCTTCAAGCCATACTTAGCCCAGGTATTCTTCACATAATTTTCAACCAAAGGGAACGGCAGCCTTTTTCCAATAAAATATCCGTACAACGTATGCTCAAATCTGGAGCTAATTTCTTCCACTGCCTCCATGGGAAGAACAGCCGTTGCCCCTGGAACCACCACCTCACTGCGCAGCTCTCCTATTTTAACAACCTTCTTCTGCTGTTGTTCCTGGACAATGGATGCAAACGAGGGTGTAGTATCGTCTATACCTCTAAAAGCCCTAACCGGTTTACGTGAAAACGACCCTCCAGGTTTGTTAAGAACAGTCTTCGCAAGCGATCTCACATCCACACCAGTTCCTTTACCCGAATTGGTTTGAATCTCCTGACTACCATGACGAACATCAACCCCAGCCGAACCAGAGTTGTTATGAGAACCCTTATCACCAGACATCTCCATCTCTCTAACCCACAAACAAAACAAAAAAACCCTAACCCTAGAAAGAAAAGGCACCGAGAACCCCACAAGACAAAACCCTAGAAAAATAGGTTTGAATCCCACGCGATTACGAAACAAGCCCTAACCCACCTCCATGATTACGAATCAGAACAAAATAATAATGCAGCGCAGAATAATAAACCCTAAAAAAACTGACCGGCCACGAAACCCTAAAAAAAACAAACCAAAAAAACCCTAACTAGCAGACGTCACCCCAACAAAATCGTTTTAATATCAAATCGCAAAGACAAGATATAAAAAAGACAGATATAGGAGTTAGGAGCCGACTAGAATAAGGATTAATTGGATCGCATGAAACAAGGGAATTCAGCCGCCATTAGAGAGAATCGCAAGGTTAGCAATCTTGTTGTTCTGTTACGAGCACGAAGTAATCAGTATAAAATAAATGATCTTTCTTACTAGATAGATTATATATACTGATTGACTGTTAACAAATGGATGAGGTTTTCTGTGTTAAGACATACCTCGAAGGCTCCAAATGTGTAACCACTTATGATGATTTTGATGAGGCCGATACTCTTTCGAGTGATTCTTCTCATGATGAAGATCCTCCGCCGTCCATGCTTAATCCTACTTTGGATGACTACTGATTTGAGGAAGCCTATTCTACTTTTCTTAATACTTACTTCCCTCAAGAGAGTGATGCTCCTACTTTAGACTTTGATGATAATGGTCTTGATCCTACTTCGGATTTGAAGAAAATTCTTTCAAAAGAGAAGCAACCAGACGACACCAACATCCGCAGCACGTATGATTTAACACCTCTTTGTCCACCTTCTGAGGACAAGGTTGTGCATTTTCTTCACGGATCATCTTCAAATTCTGCTTAGCCTGAGTGCTATTTTCCCCTAAAGGAAAAGGTGTTCGACCCCGGTATCGATATTCTTCAGCCATCTCAGTATCCATCTGATGAAATAAAAGGAAAGATTTTTGGAACTATTGAAGATATGCTTGCACCTCTTCACCCTTGCTCCCACCGTGCTCCATCTTTGCTTAAGGGAACCTTGCCTACTCTTCTTTGGCTTGCCTTGTTTGCCTTAAGCTTGTGCTATTTGATGGACGAAAACTATGTCTTTGATCCTGGTGGATATGTTTCATGCTTCTTCCTATGCTAATCAAGGTCGAGTCAGGCTCACGACTCGGTGAACAAAAATCAAGCGCTTCTTGGGAGGCAACCCATGTATCTATCTTTTAGCTTTCTTTATTCTAAGTGTAGGGGAGACCCGTTGGTGTTTGCTATTTCCTCTCTTCTTCTATTCAGGGATTCGAGCGCTCAAAGATCCACTCTTGATGATTTTTGACGACCCGTGATTCCGTGTTTCCGTCTTCCCGGTTCTATCCTAAACTCTTTTTGATTCACTATTTTATATTTTCCAATATTAAAATAGGAATCTCGTTAGTTGTCTCTTCCTTAGCAAGATTTAAACAACATGCACAATGTCCTAAGTGTAGGGGAGTTTACTCCCACATGCTTAAACGTTGAGGACAATGTTTATCTCAAGTGTAGGGGGGACTTCTATCGAAGTTAAGTGGCCTTTTCCTTATATTTGTCCTCATTTTAACCGGAAAATCAATTTTTTCGACATTTTTCAAAATTTTTGATCTATTTTGGCCTATTAGTTTTTCCTTTTGTATAGTTATTCCCTTTCTTTACTAGAAGAAATTTTAATAAAGTGGTTTTAATTTTCAAACGTTGTGAATCTTTTGACTCAACCCGAGTTTACTTATCTAAGTTTACTCTAGCTAGTATCCTTAACGTGTTTAAGTCAAGTTTTGCTAGGCTTTTATTTAGGGAGCTTTAACACGCGAAAGTCTTAACTCTCACGGGTTAAGAACAAGAAATTTTTGCAAGTTCCTATAATTGATCCTAGAGAGTCGTTTATCAAGGGAACTTTAAAATGCGATTTCTAAACTTGAAAAAGTCTAAGAATTTGCAAGATCCTATAGGCGACTCGAAAACCCAAAACTTTGATTTAATAGGCTAAGCATCCATGAGTCTCATTCCTTGAGATTTTAAATTGTGGAGGACGAGAGATGATAGAGTCAATTATAAGTTTGGTATTCTTTCGTGAATTTATGTGAGTTAATTATAAGCCTATTCTCCCATCACTTTCTAATAAATTTACCTGCAATAAATAAGGTTGTACGATTTGAAAAGTTACTTAGCTTCTAGCCCAAGATCGTTTAAAAGTTGCTCGGTATGGATTAGAGTTCATAGCCAAGGCATAACTTATTGAAGCGGGACGCGAATATTGGCGAGTCCGAAAAGGCCCTGACAAGGCATGAGGGCTACATTTTGTTGCTAAAGATCCAAAGTGATGTGAAGAATCATTTATCAAAGATCAATGTGAAGGATCGAGACACACGACGAAAAGCAAATACTCCCGTAAAGATCATGGAGAAGTCTATCCAAAAAGACCCTAACAAGGTATGAGGATAAATAGATCCAAGTCCAAAAAGGAGGCGGATCGTTGTATATCAAAGTCCAAAATAAAGATTGGAGAAAAATGAAGAAGTCGTGGTCCAAAGATGAAGAATCTCTCAAAACTTCAAGTGAAGAAATTCCTATTATGAAGAGAAGACCATTATTTCATGAACGTCTCTCAATATTTGAAGTATGAAGTCGCTGCCAAATATCGGTCCGAGAAAGGTCTCAAATCGCGAAGCGAGTTATGCCAAGATATGAACTTTTTGAGATCCCGAGAAGCAGTTTTTAAAGATTTTGTCCTTTAGCTAACTATTGATTAAATCGTCCCACTTTATTTTCAGCCTAAATAACTATCGAAATAAGTCAAACAATGCATCCTCGTGATCATTCAAGACAACTATAAAATATAAGAGATACACCTAGGAATAAGGGAGTCTAAGTAACTAATTGGCCCACATGAGTTCGTGTTAGTTTGCTAACTTATAATAACAATGATCTCGTTTTTAAGCTTGGTTTGGAGGAAGTGAAAACTTAAGGATGATGATCATTCATGACATTTCCAAAACCCGAAGGTATGTTTTTTATTTCTTTATTTTGAATGTTTATAATTTTCTATCTCTTTAATAAAGGCCAATGTGGATTGATTATGATGAAAAGTGTAATCGTGCTTTGTAACTAATGCATTGCATGAGGACATTGCAATGGTCAAGTGTAGGGGATTTGATAGGTGTATAAACACCCATCCTTTTTACCACTTAACTACAATAATAACCGAGCCAAAACATGTATTTTATGTCGTAAATGTCGGAATTATGCGTGGTTTGTGTTTTTGTTGTGATTTAGGACAAAAATGTGAAAAGGGGAGAAAACACGGACATTCACAGGCTTTTATCGAAGAAAACGACAAAATACGAAGTCAAGAAATCAAGAGTGCAAAAAGAACGGAAGTCCAAGACCAATTCTGAAGATTTATCGAAGAAAAAGTCAAAAGACGGAAGTTTACTAAAAGCCGACGAACTCAAGTCTAATTTATTGAAGAATTATAAGACGAGTTTAAAGAAAACCCGAGACAAAGTCATTAAAGTCAAAGAATTAAGAAGATTAAGGACTTAATGATGCAATAAAAGAAAGAAGAAAGAGGGGAGGAAGCTTCCTAAGCACCTCCCAAATCCTCCTATAAATAGATCATTAGGATTTACATTTCTTTGTTGGCTAAGTGTAACAATTAGTCTTCCACCCTTTAATTACTTGTTCTTTAATTACATGTCATTTAATTAATGTTCTTGCACCTTAAATACATTTAATTTCAAGTAAGTTTCCTTTTAATTATTGTCAATCTTTACTTTTATTGTTTGATCTTCTATCTACCTTTCTTTAATCTTTAATCTTTATGCTTATTGTTCATGTTAATGTTATTGAGTTTTTATTGATTTAATCAAGTGGGTTTTGATTATTTTGATTAGTTTTGTTAGTTTGATTGTTTTGGATTGTTTGTTTATGATTAGTAGATGTTATTGGATTAGTCTTGTTTAATCTTTTGGTTTATTTGATTGATTTTATCTAGATTCGTATTGTTTTTGGTTCCGTGTTCTTCGCTTCTGTTTGTTGCCCAGGTTTATTCCGGATCAAAGCAAGTTGTTCCGAATCAAGGAATTTCTATCTATTATTCCGGATAAAAGCCAGGTATTCTGAATGAAGGTGGTGTTGTGAATATTCCGAACCAAGCAAAGTATTCCAGGTCAGTGTTTATTCCGAATCAAAGTACTTATTCGGAACATTCCGAATCAAGGACCTTCATCCGGAACATTCCGGATCAACTTGAGTATTCCGAACCAAAGAACTTCTTCCGAATCAAATAGTGTTCATTCGAAACATTCCACGTTCCGGATCAAGGAGTTCATTCGGAACATTCCGAACGAAGGGTTGAGGATTTATTCCGGATCAACAACATTCCGGATCAACAATTAGTTCCGAATCAGTAGGAAGTTCCGAATCAGAGTTTTGTTCATCCGGAATATTCAATATTCCGGATCAAGGGGTATTCATTCGGAATATATTCCGAATCAAGGTTTTTGGTAAATATTCCGAGTAAAGAAGAACATTCCGAACGAAGGTGACATTCCAGATGAATGTTTATTCCGAATGAGGGTATTATTCCAATATTCCGAATGAGTGTTTTATGTTGATTATTCCGAATGAAGAAGAATTATTCCGGGTGAAGGTGACATTCCGAACGAGTAATTATTCCAAGTGAGGTATTTTCAGGTTATTTTAAGTTTCTGTTTTTAATTTTTAATTATTAAACTTTACTTTTCCCGCCTTTTTCCTTAGTCGCACTTTAAGTTTACTTTCCTTAGATTTATTTTAAGCCTTGCCTTAGTTTAAGTTTTAGTTGCATTTTAAGTTTGCCTTTAGGATAGTTTTAAGTTTGCGTTATTTATTTTTAGTGCCATTTACTTTTAGTCTCGCTTTAAATTCTTGTCATTTATTTTAAATTAGATTTAGATTTAAATTAACGTCATTTTCATTTACGTCTTGCACATTTATTTTAAAACAACCAAAAATATTCTTTTTCACAAAAAAACGATTGAGTCGCATTTTGAACCGGAAATCAATTCGAGAAGATACCGAGAAACAAACTTTCATTGTTTAAATAGGATTGGAAAATCTTAGTATTAGTGACAAAGGAAAACAAGTCCCCTTCTCCAATTCCTCCACCTTCTACTTCCACCCCTCCATCACCCAAGGATGTGAGTGAGAATTCCATTCCAAAGCCTTCATCTCAACCCAATATACCTTATCCCCAAGGTTGAGGAAAGAGAAGTTGAAGAACAAGGATGATATTCAAGTTTCTAACTTTCTTAAAATTTTTAAACAACTTAATTTCAACATCTCCTTTGCCGAGGCTCTCGCTCACATGCCGAAGTATGCGAAAATGTTTAAAGATCTTCTCAGTGATAAGGAGAAACTCCTTGATATCGCTCAGACCCAACTTAATGAGAATTGCTTTGTAGTGCTCTTAAGAAAATTACCAACCAAACTTGGTGATCCGGGTCGTTTTCTCATTCCTTGCAACTTCCCCGGGGTAGAGAATTGTATGGCCCTAGCCGATCTAGGTGCTAGTATCAACTTAATGCCTTTAAGCGTTTGGAAACAATTGTCTCTACCCGAGCTAGTCCCCACACGAATGACACTGGAATTAACTAACCGTACAGTTGCCTATCCGGTGGGGATAACTGAAGATGTCTTCGTCGGTGTCAACAAATTCACCTTTCCGGCGGATTTTGTTGTCGTTGACTACGAGATGGATCCCCATGTTCCATTAATCGTCGGACGTCCATTCTTGAGTACCGGTCGCACTCTCATTGATGTAGCCGCAGCCGAATTAATCATGAGAGTTGGTGACGATAAAATCGTCTTCAACATGGGTAAACTTTATAAGCAGCCTTCTGAAAATGAGAGCGTTAATTTCATTGACGTTCTTGATGAGGCTTGTGAAGAGCATTTCAAAGACGCTTGTACAAGTGGTTCTTCTTCTCTACCCATTGTTGAGACCGTTGCCTCTATTGCTCCATCACTAACTCCATTTGGAGAAATTGATTTCCTTTTGAAAGAATTTGAAGCAACTTTGGGAGATGTGGACTTACAATATGACGATTCTCCCTCCAATTGGGATGAAGACATTCGTACCATTGAGAAACTTCTCAATGAGGACCATATTTCTCCACAGTCTCCTAAGGAAATCTCTATCGATGATCCGAATTTGACTATACCTTCCATCGAAAATCCTCCGGATTTAGAGCTTAAGGATCTACCGTCTCATCTCGAATATGTGTTCCTTGAAGACAATAAGAAGTTACCCGTCATCATCGCTAAGGACTTGAAAGAAGAAGAAAAATCTAAACTTATCGACGTGCTGAAGAATCATAAGAAAGCGATTGCTTGGAAAATCTTCGATATTCGTGGAATTGATCCTCACTTTTGCACACATAAAATTCTCATGGAGGACGACTTTAAACCCACTATTCATAACCAAAGAAGGGTGAATCCCAAGATCCATGACGTTATCAAAAAAGAGGTTATCAAACTTCTTGATGCGAGAATGATCTACCCTATCTCGGATTCACCATGGGTTAGTCCCGTCCATTGTGTGCCTAAGAAAGGCGGAATCACTGTTGTGCCCAATGAAAACAACGAGTTGATTCCTACTCGTCTCGTTACAGGGTGGAGAGTTTGTATAGACTATCGCAAACTCAATGATGCTACAAGAAAGGATCATTTTCCCCTTCCTTTTATGGACCAAATGCTTGAACGTCTAGCGGGTAATGACTATTATTGCTTCTTAGACGGTTTCTCCGGGTATTTTCAAATTCCCATCGATCCTAAAGACCAAGAGAAAACCACATTCACTTGTCCTTATGGAACATTTGCTTACAAAAGAATGCCTTTCGGCTTATGCAATGCTCCTAGGACTTTCCAAAGGTGTATGATGGCTATCTTCCATGACATGGTTGAAGAAACTATGGAAGTCTTCATGGATGATTTCTCGGTCTATGGTGATTCTTTATCTACTTGCCTTGCCAATTTGGAACACATGCTTAAGCGGTGTGAAGACACTCGCCTTGTTCTAAATTGGGAAAAATGCCATTTCATGGTAAAAGAAGGCATTGTGCTTGGACATAAAATCTCAAGATCCGGTCTTGAAGTGGACCGTGCTAAAGTTGATGTCATAGCCAAATTACCTCCACCTTCAACCGTGAAGGGTGTGAGAAGTTTCATTGGTCATGCGGGCTTCTATCGTCGTTTCATTCAAGATTTTTCTAAAATCGCTCGCCCGATGACCCACCTCTTGGAAAAAGATACTCCTTTTATCTTTTCTAAAGAGTGTATTGACTCCTTCAATCTTCTTAAGGACAAGCTAACTAAGGCACCGGTCTTGGTTACCCCTAATTGGGAGCTACCTTTTGAATTGATGTGTGATGCTAGCGATTTTGCTATTGGAGCGGTATTGGGCCAAAGAGTGAACAAACACTTCCAACCAATCCATTATGCTAGCAAGACAATGACGGGGGCTCAATTGCATTATACCACTTACGAAAAAGAGCTTTTAGCTGTAGTGTATGCTTTTGAGAAGTTTTGCCCCTATCTTGTTCTATCCACCACCATTGTCTATACTGACCATTCCGCGTTGAAGTACTTGTTAACTAAGCAAGATTCTAAGCCAAGACTTCTTCGTTGGATTTTGCTCCTTCAAGAATTTAAAATCGAGATTCGTGACAAGAAGGGCGCTGAAAACCTAGCCGCGGATCATCTAAGTAGACTTGAGGATCCTTATCAAGGGGATCATCCGAATCAAGAGATCAACGACTATTTTCCCCTTGAGGCCTTAATGTCTATCAATTCCAATCTTGATGACACCCCGTGGTTTACGGACATTGCAAACTACTTAGCTGGTGGTATTCTCATCGAAGGGTTAACATCCCAACAAAAGAAGAAGTTATTTAAAGATATTAAGACTTACTTTTGGGATGACCCTTATCTCTTCAAACAATGTGTTGATCTGATTATTCGTCGATGTGTTGATGGACCCGCAGCTTGAGACATTCTCAAAGCTTGCCATAAAGGACCCACCAGTGGTCATTTTGGTCCAAATTACACCGCGAAGAAAGTGTTTGACTCAGGATTCTATTGGCCCACCATTTATCGTGACACTCACGAGATGGTTAAAAATTGTGATGCTTGCCAACGCCAAGGAAAGATCACACATAAAGATGAGATGCCTCAAAATTTCATCCAAGAATGTTGAAGCCAAGGCTCTCCCTACAAACGATGCGAGGGTGGTTGTGAACTTTTTGAAGCAACTTTTAGCTCGATTCTGTGTTCCTCGTGCTATCATCAGTGACCGCGGGACTCATTTTTCCAATGATCAATTTGCTCGAGTCATGGCTAAGTACGGTGTCAATCACCGTCATTCCACCGCTTATCATCCTCAAACAAATGGTCAAGATGAGATATCTAACCGTGGATTGAAATGAATTCTTGAGTGTACTGTGGGAGAACATCATGCCTCGTGGGCCGATAAGTTAGATGATGCTTTGTGGGCTTTTCGTACCGCATATAAGACGCCGATTGGTTGCACTCCATATTGTCTTGTGTACGGGAAGGGATGCCACCTCCCTATTGAGCTGGAACATAAGGCGTATTGGGCCTTGAAGTGGGCCAATTTTGACATCAACAAAGCTGGTGATCTTCGGAAGATTCAACTCAACGAGCTAAATGAACTGAGGAATTAAGCTTATGAGAACTCATTGATCTACAAGGAGAAAACCAAGATCATCCATGATGCTAGGATTAAGAACCGAGAGTTTCACGTTGGTGATCAAGTTTTACCCTTTAACTCTCGGTTGAAGATCTTCTCGGGCAAGCTAAAGAGCCGTTGGTCTGGTCCATCCACTGTCGCCAAAGTTTTCCCTTACGGCACCATTGAGCTTTCCCAACCAAATGGGCCTAATTTTAAAGTGAATGGCCAGGGAGTGAAGCTGTACTTTGGTGAGGAAATCTCTCATGAGATGATTCCATCCGTCACCGCGTTTCTCTTGAATTAGTTCTGGGTCGAGTCAGGCTCGTGACTCGGTTAACAAAAACAAGCGCTTCTCGGGAGGCAACCCGTTGATGTATCCTTTACCGTTTTCATAATAAGTGTAGGGGGGAGCCCCGTATGTGTTTGTTGTCTTGTTTCTTATGATGTGCAAGGATTAAAGCTTCAAAGATCCATTCTCGATGACTTTTGACGACCCGTGATTCCGTGTTCCCATCTTCCTGGTTCTATCCTAAACTATCGTGATTCAATATTTCATATCTTATATATTCACATTGAAGTCACCATAGTTGTCCTTTCCTTAGCAAGATTCAAAAAAAGTGCACAATGTCCTAAGTGTAGGGGAGTTTACTCCCATATGCTTAAACATTAAGGACAATGTTTATATCAAGTGTAGGGGGGACTTCTATCGAAGTAAGTGGGCTTTTCCATGAATTTGTCCTCATTTTAACCGGAAAATCTAGTTTTTCGATGTTTTTCGACATTTTTCAAAATTTTTAATCTATTTTGGCCTAGTTGTATGGTAGTATTTTCCTTTGTTAGCGTTATTTACTTTCTTTGCTGGAATAAACTTTCAATAAAGTGGTTTTGAATTTTTCAACGTTGTGAATCTTTTGCCTCAACCCGAGTTTACTTATCTAAGTTTACTCTAGCTAGTATCCTTAACGTGTTTAAGTCAAGTTTTGATAGGCTTTTATATAGAGAACTTTAAAACACGAAAGTCTTAACTCTCAAGGGTTAAGAACAAGAACTTTTCGCAAGTTCCTATAAATGATCCTAGAGAGTCGTTTATCAAGGGAACTTTAAAATGCGAATTCTAAACTTGAAAGAGTATAAGAATTTGCAAGATCCTATAGATGACTTGTAAACCCAAAACTTCGATTTAATAGACTAAGCATCCACGAGTCTCATTCCTTGAGATTTTAAATTGTGGAGAACGAGAGATGATAGAGTCAATTATAAGTTTGGTATTCTTTCATGAATTTATGTGAGTTAATTATGATCTTTTTCTCCTATCGCTTGCTAATAAATTTGATTGCAATAAGTAAGGTTGTACGATTTGAAAAGTTACTTAGCTTCAAGCACAAGATCGTTTAAAAGTTGCTCGATATTAATTAGAGTTCATAGCCAAGGCATAACTTATTGAAGCGGGATGCGAAGATTGGCGAGTCCGAAAAGGCCCTAACAAGGCATGAGGGCTACATTTTGTTGCTAAAGATCCCAAGTGATGTGAAGAATCATTTATCAAAAATCAATATGAAGGATCGAGACACACGACTAAAAGCAAATACTCCCCTAAAGATCATGGAGAAGTCTATCCAAAAAGACCCTAGCAAGGTATGAGGATAAATAGATCCAAGTCCTAAAAGGAGGCGGATCGTTGTATATCAAAATCTAAAATAAACATTGGAGAAAAATGAAGAAGTTGTGGTCCAAATATGAAGAATCTCTCAATAAGTTCTAGTGAAGAAATTCCTATTATGAAGAGAAGACCATTATTTCATGAACGTCTCTCAAGATTCGAAGTATGAAGTCGCTGCCAAATATTGGTCCGAGAAAGGTCTCAAATTGTGAAGCATGTTATGCCAAGATATGAACTTTATGAGGTCCCGAGAAGCAGTTTTAAAAGATTTTGTCCTTTAGCTAACTATTGATTAAATCGTCTTACTTTATTTTCGGCCTTAAAAAATTATCGAAATAAGTCAACAATGCATCCTCGTGATCATTCAAGACAAGAATAAAATATAAGAGATACACCTAGGAATAAGGGAATAATTGGTCCACATGAGTTTGTGTTAGTTTGCAAACTTATAATAACAATGATCTCGTTTATAAGCTTGGTATGGGGCATTGCAATGGTCAAGTGTAGGGGATTTAATAAGTGTGAAAACACTTATCCTTTTACCACTTATTTCCAATAATAACAAGACCAAAACGTATATTTTATGTCGTAAAAGTCGGAATTATGCGAGGTTTGTGTTTTTCTTGTGTTTTAGGACCAAAAGATGAAAAAGGAAGAAAACATGGGCTATCACGGGCTTTTATCGAAGAAAACGTGAAAAGACGAAGTCAAAAGATCAAGAGTGCAAAAAGAACGGAAGTCCAAGGCCTATTCGGAAGATTTATCGAAGAAAAAGTCTAAAGACGGAAGTTTAATGAAGTTGAAGAACTCAAGTCTAATAGAAGAAGAAAATTATAAGACAAGTTCAATTTGTATCGACAAATCCCGAGACGACGTCGAGAAAGACAAAGCATTTAAATCGAGTCGAGAAGAAAGAAAGAAGGAAGCAACACATGCACCTTCCCACCTCCTATAAATACCCTCCTAATGACACATTAGGAGGGTGTTAGCTAGTTTATTTTCTTTTTTGTAGTTTTCATTTTAGAGAGAGAAAGTGTTTAAGTTTCTCTCACCAAAACTTCATCTTTTCTTTCAAATTTAAGCTTTATTTTATCTTTGTATTCGAAATTCATTAATCATAAGTTCAAATTTAAGCTTTTAATCTTTAATATTCTTCTTCCTTTCTTGATTTTGATTTATCTTTGATCCAAAATTTTCTTGATTCGTGTTTGATTTTGATTTTTTTGTGACTAAAAAGTTTATCTTTTTATTCCTTACTAAGTTTTTATACGGTTTAAGCTTTAAGCTTGTTATGCTTATTGGCTTATTTCGTATATATAGCTTATTGTCTTTTAAGTTTTCTTAAAAATTTAGTCTTTTTAAAGTTTGATTTATAAAAGTTTATTTATTTCGTGTTTTAAAAGAAAAGTTTTAATTTTTATGCTTGTTTTGATTTGGTTAAGGTTTGAACAAGTGCTTATTCGTATTTGCTTATTAGTGCTTATTGGTTTTAGATTATTTGCTTTCATCCGAATATTAATATTTCCATCGCAAAGTTAGGGGTTTACTCGTTGCGACGCTACATTCCGACGGGTCTTAAGGTTATATTAAGACGAAACTGCCGCAAATTTTTGTTAGACACATTTCGACAGAATTCCTATTATTCCGATACTTTCAACATTCCGACAGTGTTGATTTCTTGTATTCCGATACCTTGGATTCCGATACTAGACATTCAGATAGAAATATTCCGATAGACTTGTAATCCGATATACCTACATTCCGACAGAAGTGTTTTCCGATAGGGGTGATTCCGATAGAATTCACTATGCAATATTCTGATACTTTTGTGATTATTCCGACGGATTATTCCGACGGAAGCATTCCGATGAAATTCATTTGTTACATTCTGATGGTTTAAGTTTTTAAGTTTTACAGAGTCTCCAAGTTTTAAATTCATTACGTTTTAATTTCCAAAATTGCACGCTTCCCGAAATCTCAATTTTTACCAAGTGTTTTTCTAGTAATTTTTAGTTTAATTTTCAAAGCTTTAATTTAGTTTTTCTAGATTTGCTTTTAGATTATTTTAAATACGTTTTGCACTTACCCTTCTAGTAGAATAGAAAATCAACTCCCCTTTTTAGTGACCATTACCGACTATTCCACCATTAACCGTGATCAGTTCGATTAGATACCGAGAACGATATCGAGTACACAAATGCTAAAACAAGCTAAGCAAAAAGTCATGTATTAAATGGCACCGCTGTCGGCTCTTTTTGTAAAGATTAACGGTTTTTAGTGAGAAATTGGATTTTGGGATCCGTTCTTTTGGGAACGTTATTTTCAAGCATAAAACTTTCCAAAAATCCTAACAAATATAAAATTTTCATAAATTCAAAAACAATAAAAAGATTAAAAAATTAAAAATATTTTCTTTCCTTTTAGTGTATGCGTACTCGATCTACGTCTTATCCTGAGCCCGAGGCTCTTAGAGACTTAGATATGGCCGGTGTGCGTAACAATAATAACAACCCACCCCACCCCAATTTAAATAACAATAACAACAACAATGTTCCCCCACCCGACCTACGCACAATGGAGGATCTTTGTCAACCCACCATGAACGGACGCGGAGGACCGATTGCACCGATGCAAATTACGGCTCCTGAATTTTCTTTGAAGCATCACATGATCTAGCAAGTTCAAAACGGTTGCCCATTTCGCGGATTACCGGATGATGATGCCAACAAACATCTCGACAAGTTCATCACCGTCACTCAAAGCATGAAACTACCCGGTGCTTCCATGGATTTTCTTCGCCTTCACCTTTTTCCACACACTTTATCCCACCATGCTGAAAAATGGTTTGATCGTCTTCCCAAAAACTCAATTCAAACATGGAATGATATGACTAGTAATTATTAGTTAAATTTTCAAAGCTTTAATTTAGTTTTTCTAGATTTGCTTTCAGCTTATTTTAATTACGTTTTGCACTTACCCTTCTAGTAGAATAGAAAATCAACTCCCCCTTTTAGTGACCATTACCGACTATTCCACCATTAACCGTGATCAATTCGATTAGATACCGAGAACGATATCGAGTACATAAATGCTAAAGCAAGCTAAGCAAAAAGTCATGTATTAGTTTCCATGTTCCAGATCAATGGTGTTAGGTGATTTTGTATGACTAGTACTAAGTACCTTATCTTGATTATTTTATAACGTTTCGTTGGAGGTCTGTGCGATTCATGCGATTCTCTGACGCAACTATTTTTTTGTGAGACCCTTGGACGATATCTATTTTGATTTGGTCGATGTGATCAACGATCTTTTGAATTGATTATCTATTTGAAAATATTTTAAATGCACCCACTATTTTTCTGCTGTTTCTGACTCGTAACTTGTCGTGAGAAAAATTAAGCGGCGGGACGTCGCTTCCTAAAGGGTTAGATGATGTAATAACCCGAACTTTTAGACTGAGATCTAATCTTATTCCTAGTAGTCGGATCAATATTTATTACCCGACTTTCATTTATCATGTTCGTTCTATGAATAATATTGATTCATCGGCTAAACGAGAAGGTTAAGGCTTTAACATATCGAATATGTGTCATTTATTATTTATCGACAAAGTTTATGTTCGTCATCGACCGTGAACGTTTTTGTTATGACATAGAAATATAAGCTTAAATAAGCCCACGGCAATGGTTGTGATTTGAAGAGTTAAATCAGTTTCAAAAACGTGAATTTTATGAGAAATCAGTAGGTATTGAACCCTGGACCAGAACATAGAGTGATAGGTCTATGTTTTGTGGAGATTTGTCCGGGTGATTCGTCTCGTGACAATACCCGATGAATTAAATATGGCCAAAGTGGTAAAAAGTGTCAAATCTGACCACCAGTTTTAAATCGACTGAGAACATGTAGAATCATACAAAACCAATTAAAAAGGTAAAACTAAAAGAGGTAGATAAAATCATAAAGAATTAGAATCGGTCAGATAGTTTATCAATTCTTTACAGTTTGTAAATGGCGGGCGAAATGGTGAAAACGAGATTGGCTGCCTAAAACAGCCAACACCTCTAAGTGATAAAATGGATATTTAGGCTATGATAAATATAATTTGAGGACATATGGACATATGATCAGTAAAGAACATTAGCTTATGTTCATTATGATATACAGGAATCAATTAGACGGTTTACGGTTCAAGAGAAACGTCTTAAATATCTAGTCATGTTGTAAAATTGTTGCATTTAAACTATTGTAATAAATTATATAACTTGCTCATTTTTATAAAAACCAAAGTGGTAGGATCCACTTATCGAGAATTCGAGGCCTATTTATATACTGAGTTATATGAAACCCGAGACCCGACGATCGAAAAATATAAATATTGTTTGGAGGCGTTTTAGAACTCGAAAAACATATAAAGTGGAATTGGGCCACAAAAGCCCAACATACACTTATAATGGCCATTGGGCCATTATTGGACAAGAGATTGAAATGAAACAAGTGATATGAACATGTAATGAGCTATTAGTGGGCCTTAATGGGCTTAATAGGCTTAATGGTCATGATGGGATAACACATGAAATTGTTATCAAAAGTCTTATGAAAAGTTTTACAAACTTATAGAATGTCCAAACTTACTAAAGTGAACTATTTACATATACATATGACTTATATATGGTCTCAAGCCTTATACACGTCTCGTCATTATAGATCTCGTTCGGTTATATGTCGACTGTTGGGCATTTCGTTCTCGATCAATGGTCGATTGATATCTCGTGAAGTCATGTATCGACTATTGGACATTTGTTCCTTGATCTACGTGTAATAGCTATATCAGGTGAGTTCATAGCCTCGCTTTTACTGCTTTATATGTGTTTATAAACCCGCGAGGGGGAATACATGCTCTTGGTAAATAAGCATACGTGTTGTATCCTTTTGAAAGGATACATGATTGTGAATAAACATTCATTGTTGGAATATATGCTTTGAACGAATACAAGCTGTTGTTAATAAACGTATAGACGTTTGATTGAATGCTTTTGGAAAATGAACACAAGCGTTGATTGTATAGGTAACGAGCCACTATTAGTAAGGCTAAGTTGCTTATTGCCAGTGAAAAGTCCCTATAAATCGTGAACCGTTAACTACCTATGATGGGTAGGCGCTCATACAGACGAATGGATCCATTGGGAATGATGACCCCCACCCGGGCAGGTCGCACCTGTGAGTTGGAGGCTCATCTGGGTGTGTTGTACGTGAGGTATGTGGTATTTGGTAAGATACCTGACTAGGGCAAATTTATTGATTAAGGCATCGGTGTCATGAGCTTAGCTTAATAGTGTGGAATATTGATATTGTATGTGTTACAATATCGCTAGTGGATGAGATTCTTGTGTTCAAAAGCTTATGGTTTATTTTAAAACCCATTATTGTTTATTTAAAAATCTATGAATTCACTCAACCGTTGTGTTGACATTTTAGCATGTAATCTCAAGTGTATATGTTTAAGAGTAGCTGGAGCATGGAGTCACGCAGGATAAAGTAAAGGCAAAACGAACAATTTCCATTCGATATATTTGACAAATCTTTATTTTTTTTCTAAAGGTTTGTATAAATTGGTGGGACCTCTTTTTAGTTAACTCTGATTTAATAAAATTATCGAATGGTTTATTTTATAAAACGTCTCTTTTGAGGTCGTTTTCTATGACTGTGTGTGATGTGCTATGAAGTAACGCCCAATGTTGATATTCCGCTGCCTTGTGAAATTGGGGGTGTTACATTTTGAAATGTTTTATTCAAACCTTGGTTTTAAAAATCTTTCGTTCTATATAACGAGAGCTCTGGTACCAAACTTTAACAATCTCAAATTTCGTATCGGGTCAGCGGAAGGGTCAATAGAGTGTTACGGGATAGCACAATAACTCCAATCATAGACAACGCATAAAAATGGCTGTACAAGGTTTAACATACATTCATTCGAATAAAAGTTTTAAGTTTACAGCAGGTCCCCAAATTACACAGTCATAAAGTTTACAAAACATAGATCGAATGAATAATTTTATTATGTGGGCGATCAGAGTCGATCTCCATCCAAGTTACCTTCAAGCACCTGAGATAAAACATGCGAAAATCATATCAGCGAATGCCGAGTGAATTCATAGAGTTTAATAAAATCCGTTATATAAAACAGTCATAGAAATCAGAACACAAGTATAATATCAGAAGTGAGTCCTCGTATTGCTAGTTAGGCAATATATATAAATCAAGTCATACATCTTAAACTGTCCATGAGACCGTAGTCTCAATATTATCGTTATAGGTAACATTATTATTTTGGATAATAAGATTATAGTGGATTATTATCAACCGCATGCCATTGTTACCTTACTATATCAAACAACGGGCCGCAAACCTGACAAACAATTTGCCCATCTAAGTTAGCGTGTCGTCACAAAAATCACGCTATGTAAATCTTCTCATACATAAATTCGCTTACCAATCAATGTGGCACGACGGGTATCAACCGTCAAGGCGCGAACTCGGGTGATCTTCCCCAAATAGTACTATTATATGTATAAGCGTCTACCAAATCTCGGTAGTTCACAATTCATTCTAGTGGGACTTTAAGTGCCATAACCTAACTCATAATAATCCTTTACATCTCATTTATTGGGTCATAGCATCATTCGGGTCCATATCAATAAGCATACCATCGGGACTACTTGTGTTCTATTTTTATCAAAACTAGCATGTTTTCTCCCTTGCTGGTTTACAAAACATTTTATAAGACATTTAAAAGAGTGCGAGGATATGAACTCACGTTGATTATGAAAGGCGGGTTATCGGCGATAGTGCGTGCTTCAATCACGGAAACCTAGACATATAATGATCGGTCTTAGACTCTTGTCCAATGACTTCATAAAAATAATGGCTATGTATATATATGATGATATTATAAGGATGATGATGATCAAGTGGGATTTTATCTCTTTATTCAACATTATAGTGTTATGTGTTAGTAAATTTTAAAACTAGTTACACTAGTTTTATCTTATTTACATATTAAGGCCCAATAAGCCCATTAAAAGCCCAATACATTATATTAGTCCATTTATACTGTTAATACCAGGCCTATACTCATATGTTGGGTCCAAGTGGGTTAAGCCCATGAGTAAGTCCATTAGTGTTAAGCCAAACTAGTTGGTTTAATAGTCCAATAAGGCTACTTTGGCCCGTTAATGTCCATAAGTTATAAAGCTCGGGTTTTATCGGTTTTTACTTGTCAAATGTACTTACATATCAGTGGATGAGTTCTAAAATGTTTACATTAGACGGGTCCGACCGTCCAAGTTTTATTTGACGAAAACGTTAATTTTTCGGTTTTAGCCGAAAAGACGTAAAACTTATATATAGTTTTATAACTTTAGAAAGCATTTGAGTTTGTACTTTTATAAAAATGTCATACTTATTTTTCAAATTATGTACCTTATTTTATAATTATTATCATAAGTTAGTGGGTTTTACATATGTATATTATAATAGTATTACTTGAGTGCTTATTTTATATTATATACTTTTATTTCTAAATCTGATTATCAAAATCACTTTCACCATTTTTTCCATATCTTGAGTTCTACAAGGAGATAGAAGCTCAAATATTGGCAGCACAAACTACATAATATGTGCTACAAATAACTCCCCTTTAGCTACTGCTCAATCATCCTCTAAGTGTCCCTAATAATTCGTCCAAAACAGACTATACATATTTGAATCTTAATAGTATTTTGATCATATCTTGCTCATTTTATTGATTCCATTGAGTGGTCAACTCAACACATATGTAAAAATCATATATCTAAATGTATATTCAATAACCCAAGTCATTTTATCAAGTTATAATATGGTTACTTACTGTTTTATACAGCCTATAAATTTAACCATGATTTTAACATCTTTATGTAAAATTTAGTCTTTTTAACCAAATTTATCAACACAAGATCCCCACATAATATTTTGATCATCATTTATCATCATATACATATACATTTATAAAGAAAATAAAAGATTACATTTACAAAATAACAAGGTAATAGAAGAAATGATCTTGTTACCAACCAAGATAGTGAAAGTTAAGAATAAGACTTGGTTTTTGATAACCAATCTTATGATAAACCAAGACCACCTTCAAGATCACCCAAATATATGAACACCTTGAGAAAAATCAGCCCTAGACTCCAAGGAAACTTCTTTGTAGATGTTAGGATCACCTCAAATCAATAAGACTTCAAGAGGTTTTCATCTTGTGCAAGTTAAACACAAGATTCATGGTTGAATTTTGATCAAATAGGGGTGTTTTGGGGTGGAGTTTGGGACAGAAATGGGGAGAGCTAGAGAGAGTTTGTGGTTGTTTTGCATGTAACAAATGAGTTAGCTAGTTTATGGTTTGGTTGTTTTAAGTTTAAATGGTTTTGAGACAAAACTTAGGACAAGTGTCCTTAGTTATCATGCATCTTAACACCTAATGAGGTCTGTTGGCTAAGCTTGGCCGCCTGATGAGACTGATTTTATACATAGTCTCATCGTCTAAAACGGGCTTAAAATGTATTAAATATCATGAAAAATGCCAAATATATGCTTGTGTTTGTTACATGTGTGTTTTAGGTACGGATATTGAGAAAATGACAAAAGATCACAAGAAACAAGCAAAAACGAACAAGAGAAATGAAACGCCCAATGAACCAAGCCCTAATGGTGATTTTCCAAGATAACCCTTGAAGAATTGAAGATTGTACAAGAAGGGTCCTCCAATATTGAAGAATTTACACTTTAAACCCTTGTTTATTCATAATTACAAGTTTGGTCCTTAAAGTTTGTCAAATTTACAAAAAGGTCCCTCTACTTTGAAGAATTGGCAAGAATGGTCCCTCAAAAATGAAGACTTGTCAATATTAGTCCTCCAAGAAGTCAACAATACAATTCAAGACCATAATGTTTGAATAAAATGCCAAAACAGCCCTTCAAGAATCATGAATTGGCAAGAAATACCCCTGAATTTACCTTTGCAAAATATTTGGGGCAAAAGTGTGAAAATCCAAACATCTATAACAAAGGGAATTCAGATTGTTCTTATTTAAACAACAAGTGAAAGGGAATAGAAAGATTGAGGGCTAAAACTGGCAGACAAGGAAAGTAACCTAGACCAACCACCATCCTCCACGTGTCCCACTAACCTAATTCAACCAATCACCACTCAGATTTTCTCCACCTCATCCTCCACTCACACCAGACTTAACTAACACATAATTAATATTAATTTTGGGCGGTTAACACATATTTAAAACCCAAACAAGATTAAACAAGCTGTTCTTCGTGTTCTTGGCAAAATTAGGCATTCACTAATTACTATGAATTAAGCCACCATCTTTTCCAGATTATTGATTAATGGCCTTTTAGTCACATCCCAACTTTTAAACTTCGTGCCACATCACTACCCAAGTCACATGAATGATCCCTTGCTACAAAGGTTGAGGAAACTGCCAAAACATGCTAGCCATCCAACGAATTGTATTCAGCTTTGATTCTAAGCTGCATTAAGAGCCCTTGATCATATTCCAACAGCTATACATCTCAACAAACTGCCAAAAGAGTTCACATGAGTTAAAATAATTCAAAAACCTCAAGGGCAATTCAAGGACTTCACCAGCATTAGGGTTTACGTTTTATGCTTTTAAGTTCTTCCATGTAGCCTATATAAAGGCATTAGGGTTTCACTTTGAGCCCTGCTATTGGTTTTCGTTTGGTCACATTTCTGTAAATTCTTGTTCAAGATTAATGAAAAGTGTTTGAAATTGTGTGACAAATTCCATGTGCCAACTTATTACTTGCTTGTTTATGATTTTGGAATCCTAAAACCTGTTTTTAAATCTTGTGCAAGAAATTGCCAAGTTTTCTCAAAAACATGATATTTTGCTAAGTCTTTGGTACATCTTTGGAATTTTTGGATTACAAGTGATCTAAACACCCTGATAAGAAGATTATCAAGGTGTTGGGAGCTTGTGGTTTGGGGATAATCAAAGAGTGGGTACAAAGGTTGCATTAATCAAGCTTTTTCACATTTCTATTGTTCATATTTGTGCTCTAACCTTGTTGAATCTTAGCAGCTTTGTTGTGGAAGCTTGTACCTTGTTTTGCTAGGCACATCAGCTCAAAAATTCGTGAGTGTGGATGTACATTCATGGGGTTTGAGTCCTTCTCTCAAAAATCTGATAAAATACTTGATTTTTGTAAATTTGTGTTCTGCTGTTGTTCTTGTTGATTTTGTGGCTTAAAAGTGCTTGATACTGCATGATGATTATGTTATTGTGTCAAATTGGGCTTGGGATAAACTGAATCACACACTTTCTTTGTTAATCTTGGATTGAAAAAAGTTAAAGGGTGTTTGGGTTAACTTGTTTAAGTTCACAAAGTGTTTTTGAGTAATTAGAAAGTGTTGTTTAGTGTTGGTATCTAAAATATACTTGGTTGTATGCTATTTGCTGCAAGTTCTTGGCTTTTAAACATCAAAATCTTGATTGTGCTATAAAAGTTGGAAATCTGCTTGTTTTGACCTAAGATTTTGGAAACACTTAGTTTGTATGCATGCTTAGGGATAACAAGTGATTAAACAAAGTTTATACAACCTGTTAAGAAGATTTGAGGGGTTTGAAATTGGATTTGTGGTCAAGTATATCAGCAAAGTATAAAATCTACTTGTTCTTTGTTCATCAGTAACATTTTTGAGCTTGAATCTTGATCTATACCTTGAACCATTGCATGAAACCTGTTGATTTATGTTCATTTGAATTATTTATAGCTTGTATATGCATTTGGTGAAGTTTGGCTGGCTTATTCTTGCTAAAAGTGCTTATTGGTTGAAAACTACTTAAAGTTCATGTCTGGTGCATATCTATGGAGGTTTTTATTAAACTATACTAATTGGCTTGGTGAATTTGTGTTTTGATATTTGTTATTGACTCCTTGTGATTCATTGATCACTTGGAGCCTTTGCTTAACTTGAATCCAACAAAAAGTCACTAAAGACAAAAAGTCAAATTGGTCAAGCACCGGGAACTCCTTTCCCCTGCTACTAGCCACTAATAGTGTTAATTATCAAACAGCTTATTCATAAGCCATTTTGGCTTATCAAGACTTGCAACAACTTATTTTTTGTGATAGATCTTCCTTATTTTACCCATTGATTTGAACTGGAACTTATTAGGGTTTGACTTTTAAGTTTAACTAGAAAACCAATCAAGTTAACTTTTACATAAGTGCTTATTTGCTTATTCTAGCTTATTCAGTGTGCTTATTGGAAAACTTTTTTATTATTTTTCTTAATTAAGTCATTTATAACCTTTTACAAGTTGAATAAGCACTTGAGGTAGCCTAGAACTCAAAAACGATTATTTTGTCGTTTTGTGAAGAGAGCTTTTGCTTATTTCAGGCTTATTTCTTGGGCTTTTTTCAAAATTTCTTTTCACAGATCTATTTGGTAACTCAAAAGAAGCTTGTGTGTCAAATTAGAGCTTATGGCATTAGCTTATGGCTTAATAGTTCAAAAAGCCCATTAAGAATAAGTTGTTGACTTATTAAGCTGTGATAAGCACATTTTCAGCTTTTGGGCTTTAGAGTTTTCTTTTTAAAATCAAATTTTGAGTCAGATAGGAAGTTTTGGACATATTTGGTTGACTTTTTCTTATTGGGCCTAATTTCAGCCCATTAAGGGACTGTTTTGTCGTTTAGCCCATTTTAAGTCCTAATAGGGGTATTTAGGTAATTTCAAGTTCATTTCTGTGTTATTTAGGTTAAAATAAACTAGTTTGCAACTTTTTAGAATTTTTTTTATTTTTTGGATTTTTATTAATATTTTATTATTATTTTATTATTAAAAATTAAATTTTAGATTTTTGCAAGTTTTTCCTTTTTCCTTGTTTAAATACATTAAGTTAGGAATTTTAAATTTTTAGAATAATTTAGTTGTCATTTAATTATTATTAGAATTATTTTAAGTTTTAATAGTTTTTAATTGTTTTTAAATAGTTTTTATTAATTTTAAAATTTTCAAAAATTGTTTAGTTAAGGTATTTTAGAGGTTTACAAGTTAAAAAAATCTCATTTTGGGCTTTTTGTTAAATAAATTGATTTTGTGGGCTTTAATTAGCATTAAAAAAATTAATATTTAATTAAATAAGAGGTTTGAGTGATTTTTGATTTTTGTAAACTCTAATTACATTTTTAGGATTTATTGCAATATTTTAGGAATTTTTAGGGTAATTTTTAAAATTAGTCACTTTTTACGGTTTTACGTGTACAACTTCGCCTTAGTGTAACTCATAATCGTAACCGTCATCCTTTTCTACTTTCTTTTCTCTTTTTTTTCTCATCAATATAATCACAAACACTTAATCATCTCTTTACACAACACACAAGCCTCATTGAGAACGATCCCCACTTAATTTTGTCATTAGTGCTTGGTTTTCCTAAACTGACACTTAATACTTGCCACTTTTACGCTCTTTTCCTAAAGGGTGGTAAAAATTACAACTATCATTTTGGCACCGCTGCCGAGGAGGCGTGTTGTGTTTTTATTTGAACAATTGTTGTTTTTTATACTAACCATAATATCTATTTGTATTAGTAGCACTCTACTAATACGTATTATCGGTTTTTCGTTTTTTACGTGAATACTATTACTATATTGTATTCGTAGAACAATAAATTCATAAGTACTCCAAAAGTGTGAAAACACAACCTTGATTGGGAGGTCACTACTCAATCATTGTATTCGAATCTCAAACAAGAAAAAAGGCAAAATAGATAATTACTTTCGTGAAGCTTAACTTTGACAAACACAAACTATAAGGTGGGTATAAGGCGGGTATTATAAAATATACCCTAAGGAAAAAGGCTCTTAAGTGCTTCGCGCTGCCTCCCCGCTTGCTTGTGTCTGTTTAGATAAAAAGGGCTAATCGAGGGTTTGCCAACCAAAGTATTATCTAAGTATCATATATATTTTCTTGGTTTCATTTGATTAAACCCTCTTGAACGTTTTGGTGTTCCACCAACGTTCTAAAGTCATCGAAGGCGTTCACTTCACGTGATCGTTTTCATTCCTAGAGGCTCCTTTAATCAAGAGATTTGAATTAAAAGAGAGATTTGTACATTTTTGTCTACATAATACATTCACCAAAATCCAAAAAAAAAGGTAAAAACAATCACAAACCACAAAAAATTGGAAAAATTAAAAACACCAAAAAGAATCTTCTTTGCTCATCCCCACATTGTACGTGACGTTCATGCTTACTCGTAATCAAGCAAGACGGGCACGTAAACAAAAAAACCGAAAGGAGTCCACACCTACTCCTAATCTTTCTAGTGAGGAGTCTCCTATTGACGAACCTATCGTAGAAGAAGAACCAACCATGGCGAATCGAACTATGATGGAGTTACTTCAAGCACCCACCGAGGGTTATGGAGATGCTATTGTGATTCCCGCCATCCTTGTTGAATTTTGAAGTGAAAACGGGTTTGTTAAACAACAAATTCCGTGGTGATGAAAAGGATAACCCGCACAACCATATCCGCCAATTCAATCGTCTTACCGCCACTTGCAAGTTTAAGGACGTTGCTAATGATTCGATTAAGATGATTCTTTTTCCGTATTCCTTAGTGGGGCCGCTAAAATTTGGTTAGAGAAAGAGTCACCCAATTCTATATTGACGTGGAAGGATCTCGTTTCAAAATTTGTGAACCAATTTTTTCCGCCCTCTAAGACTACGCATTTGAAAAACGAGATTTCAAAATTTTCACAAGAATTTAGTGAGAGTTTTTCAACGGCTTGGAATAGGTTTAAGGAAATGTTACATGAGTGTCCTCATCACGGTTTTTCCGACTTGCATCAAATCGACACGTTGTACAATGGATTAAATGATCATGAAAGAGATTATCTTAATGCCGCCGCGGGTGGTATTTATTTGTGTAAAACGGTTGAGGAAGCGTTGTTGATAATTGAGAATAGAACTAAGGTGTATAGTCCCCGTAACACATCGAGTGTTCGTAAGGCTTCGTCTTCGGCTTCACCTTCATTTTACAATACCATCGATGCTTGCCAAATTGAGGCGAACTTGGAAAACCAAATCTATGATAAACTTAAAGGTATTTTAATTGAATTCAAAGTTGGTGAACAAAGTGCTCCCGCTACGGCTAAAGCGGTTGAGGTTTCTTGCACGTATTGTGGTGGAGGTCATGATTTCTCCGAGTGCATTACCAACGGTGGTAACACTTCGAGTGCCTACGCGGCCACGGGAACTTACAACCAAAACGGTCAAGTTACCCGCTCTAATCAATTTACTCCACCGGGTTTTTCTCCCAATCAAAATGCTAACAACAACTATCGAAACAATCAAGTTGGTTACAAAAACAATTACAAAAGTAACAACTATGGGAATCAAGGGGCTAATAACAATCCAGTTTCAACAAAAATCAAAACAATGATTTTCAAAACAACAACAAGAGTTTGCAAACTTTGAAAGATCTTCCAAATGAATTTGTTGAATACGCAAATGGAAACGATGCTAGGTTTGACAACATACAAAGAGAGATCATTAGCCTAAGATCCGAGTTTAAGAATGACTTGAAAAAGGAGTTGAAAAATGAGTTAGCAAATGAGCTTAAGATCCATACAAACAAAATGGAGGGAAATGTAACTAGGTTACAACAAAACCAACAAAAAATGGAACAATGGAAACATGAAATAAAACAAGATATGCTTAAGGCTGACAAGAGGCAATCTATGTTTGAGGATAAAATTTCATCCATGTTTGAGGCTATATTGTATAAACCGTCTTCTAGTAGTCTTCCTTGCAATACCATATCGAACCCTAAGGGAGAGATGAAAGTGATTACCACACGAAGTGGTAAGACACTTAAGGAACCAACTCCTCAACCAATTACTCCAACGGTGGAGGAAAATGAGGAAGAACCCGAGGTTGTGGTCGAAAAGGAGCATGTCCCAATCCCACGAAGTACCGCTCCTGCCACACCTACGGTTGACCCATTACCAACATTGGAACCCGAGATTCCAAAGGCTATGCCTATGCCTCAACCCACACCACCTTTGCCCTATCCATCGAGACTTAGAAAAGGAGAAACGTCAAGAGCGTGACAATTACCAGTTTGAGCTTTTTATGAAAATGTTTCGTGACGTACATTTCAATGTGAGTTTTGACGATGATTTGGTCATGATACCTCGATTTGCCGCTAACTTTAAGAGTATGTTGAACAACAAGGAGAAATTTCAACAATTGTCTAGTTGTTCATCGGTTTATCTTAACCGCATACCTCAAAAAGTCGGTGATTCCGGTAAATTCTTGATTCCATGTGCAATCCAAGATATGGAAGAATGCTATGCCTTGGCCGATCTTGGTGCTAGTATTAACTTGATGCCACTTGCAATCTTCAAGTCACTCAATCTTCCTAATCTTACTCCTTCACTAATGTCTATCGAATTGGCCGATCATTCCACGATTCCCGCATGTGGATTGGCCGAAGATGTTTTTGTGAAAGTGGGAAGGTTCTATTATCTGGTAGACTTTATCGTTTTCGATATTCCCACGGATCCTCAAGTTCCTCTTATTTTAGGTCGTTCGTTTTTAGATACCTCTATGGCGTTGATTGATGTGCATGCTAGAAAGATCACCTTACGTTTCAACGACGTGGAATTTGTTATAAACGCAACTCAAAATTCTCAACTTTCTCATGTTTATTCCGTTGCAACCATAAAACTCGTTGATATGATCGACGTTGTTTACGAAGAATTTTCACAAGAAGTTCTAGGTTTTGGTGATGATGATAATAGTGGCAATCCCACTATGCTTGATCCCATTCTTGATAATTCGACACCATCCTTCACTCCATTTGAAGGTGGTGGTTTTACGTCAGAAGAATTTGATGTTCCACGTACTTGTGACGAAGACCTCGACAACGATGAGGACTTCTCGATTTTCAAGGATTTTCTTAACGATTTCCCATTTCCTCCACCCGAGGAGGTTATGAGTATCGAGCCCAAATCTTTAATTGAGGAACCACCAACCCTCGAGTTGAAAGATTTACCTCCTCACCTTGAATATGTATTTTTGGAGGAGGACAACAAGTTGCCGGTTATTATTGCGAAAGATCTTTCGAATGATGAAAATACCGCACTTGTCGATGTTCTAAAGGATCACAAAGGGGAAATTGCGTGGAAATTATTCGACATTAAGGGGATTGATCCCAAATTTTGTACCCACAAAATCTTAATGGAGGAAGACTACAAACCCGTAATCGAATGTCAAAGGAGGGTGAACCCCAAAATTCACGACGTCATCAAAAAGGAGGTCCTTAAACTCCTTGCCGCAGGAATGATTTACCCTATTTCCGGTAGCCCTTGGGTGAGTCCTATTCATTGTGTCCCTAAGAAGGGACGAATGACCGTTGTGCCAAACGATGCTAACGAGTTAATTCCAACTCGACTCGTGACCGGTTGGAGGGTGTGCATCGACTATCATAAGTTGAATGACGCCACTCGTAAAGATAATTTTCCCTTGCCCTTCATGGACCAAATGTTGGAGCGTCTTGCGGGAAACGATTTCTATTGCTTTTTAGATGGTTTTTCTGGTTACTTCCAAATCCCCATCGATCCTCGTGATCAAGAAAAAAACTACGTTTACGTGTCCCTATGGAACGTTTGCTTATCGTAGAATGACATTCGGACTTTGCAATGCACCGGGAACCTTTCCACGGTGCATGATGGCTATTTTTCATGATATGATCAAGAATACGATGAAAGTCTTTATGGATGATTTTTCCGTGTTTGGTTGTTCGTTCACTTCGTGTTTGTCGAATCTTGAGAGAATGTTAAAACGTTGTGAGGAAACCAACCTTGTGCTTAATTGGGAAAAATGTCATTTTATGGTTAAAAGTGGAATCGTCTTAGGGCAAAAGGTTTCGAATGCGGGGATTGAGGTAGACAAAGCTAAGGTAGACGTCATCGCCAAATTACCTCATCCCAAAACCGTTAAGGGAGTTAGGAGTTTCCTAGGCCACGCGGGCTTTTATCGTCGATTCATTAAGGATTTTTCAAAGATTTCTCGACCTATTACACACCTCCTCGAAAAAGATGCTCCTTTTATCTTTAACGAAGATTGTGTACGAGCCATTGAAATCCTTAAGAGGAAACTTACCGAAGCTCCCATTGTTGTTGCTCCTAATTGGAACCTCCCCTTTGAGCTCATGTGTGATGCTAGTGACTACGCTATTGGGGCCGTATTGGGGCAACGTCATGAAAAACACTTCTTGCCTATTCACGATGCTAGAGAGACGATGACCGAAGCTCAACTTAAATACACTACAACGGAGAAGGAATTCCTTGCCGTGGTGTATGCATTTGAGAAATTCCGACCTTACCTCGTCTTGACTCGATGCATTGTGTATACGGATCATTCGGCTATCAAGTATCTCATGGCTAAACAAGATGCTAAGCCGAGATTACTTCGTTGGATTCTCCTCCTACAAGAATTTGATGTCGAAATCCTTGACAAAAAAGGAGCCGAGAATCTAGCGGCCGATCATCTTTCTTGTTTGGAAGATCCTCACCAAAGTGTTTATGAGCCAAAGGAAATCACCGAAACATTTCCTCTCGAGACACTTGGTGTAGTGAATTCAAAGCTTGATTCATCTACCCCATGGTTTACGGACATCGCAAATTACCATGCGGGTAACTTCATAATTAAGGGTATGACGACTCAACAAAAACGAAAATTCTTTCGTGACGTCAAGTTCTATTTTTGGAACGACCATTATCTATTTCGGAATTGTGCGGATCAAATCATTAGACATTGTGTCTTTGGTACCGAAGCTTCTAACATCCTTAGAGCTTGTCATGAGGGACCCACGGGTGGTCACCACGGTGCTAATCTCACGGCTAAGAAGGTCTTTGATGCCGGTTTCTTTTGGCCTACTATTTACCAAGATGCACATGAACTTGTGAAGTAATGTGATTCATGCCAATGACAAGGAAAAGCTTCACAAAACGATGAAATGCCACAAAATATCATCCAAGTGTGTGAGATGTTTGAAGTTTGTGGTATTGACTTTATGGGGCCGTTCCCATCATCTCGTGGTAATAACTACATCCTTGTCGCTGTTGACTACCTATCCAAGTGGGTGGAAGCTAAGGCTTTGCCCACGAACGATGCTCGTGTGGTAGTCAAGTTTTTGAAAAGTTTGTTTTCTCGGTTTGGAACCCCTTCTGCGATCATAAGCGATCGTGGAACCCATTTTTGTAACGACCAATTCGAAAGAGTCCTAAGGAAATATGGGGTTACACATCGGCTTTCTACGGCTTATCACCCACAAACGAGTGGGCAAGTCGAGGTTTCAGACCGAGCGTTGAAGAGGATCATGGAGAGATCGATTGGAGAGAACCGAAAATCTTGGTCGGATAAGTTGGACGATGCTTTATGGGCCTTTCGGACCACTCATAAGACGCCCATCGGGTGCACTCCTTATAAGCTTGTGTATGGGAAGAATTGTCACTTGCCAATTGAACTCGAACACAAAGCTTATTGGGCCCTTAAGCATTGTAATGATGATATTGAGACCGCGGGGAAACACCGTAAAATGCAATTGAATGAATTGGATGAATTGGATGAATTAAGAGATATTGCTTATGAAAATTCATTGATTTATAAAGAAAAAAGTAAAAAGTTTCATGACTCAAAAATTAAAAACCGGGATTTTAAAATTGGAGATCAAGTGTTGCTTTTTATCTCTCGTTTGAAAATATTTTCCGGCAAGTTGAAATCCCGTTGGTCCAGTCCATTCACCGTTACTCAAGTTTTTCCTTATGGGACCATCGAGCTAGCTCAAAATGATGGCCCCAAATTCAAGGTGAATGGACATAGGTTGAAGCACTAATTTGGCGGGGAAGTTCCATCCTTGAACTACCTCGACCAAATCACCTTCCCCAATGATAATTAGTATTGAGGGGATCGAGTCGAGCTCATGACTCGGTAATAAAAAACGAGGTGCCTCATGGGGGAGTCCCATGCTTATCCTATGTACATATTATCGCTTTCTAATGTAGTAACGTGAGGGGATTTGTTCCCTTCCAACCTTTGTTCCGTGGTTGTTTGTGCTATGTGGTTTTTAGATGATCATGATCTTCACGATTGGAGCCTCTCGTGTTCGTTTTTTGGGAGCACTCAATCGTTTGCTTTGAAAAATTTCTCAATATCCATGATATAACCCTTGATGTTCTAACCTTAGGTTTATAGCACACTTCATAAACGGCTTTAAATTTAATGGTTGCACCCTTTCCATGCTAGATTATGCATTCGACTACGTCTCTAGTATGAGGGTTTCCAACCCTTAGACTCGAAACATTGAGGACAATGTTTAACTTTAGTATGGGGGGTGAATAGATACTTGCCTTGCCAAACCTTCACTCTTTCCAAAGTTTATCTTTTTGTTTATCGTTTTTGTTGCAAAATAAGGCTAAAAATGGCCAAATTTTAAATTTTTCTCATGTTTTATAAGTGTCTGAAGACACGAATGTAGGTTTTCTGATGGCGATAATAAGAGTAACTTTTGACTCGACCGTGCGTGTTGATCACTTAGCTTCGATTCCTTAACTTTACATTAGGCTAAGTCTCTTAAATGAGGAAGAGAAATGATAGAGTTAATTATAAGTTACAATGCTAAACGTAGAGTATTCGTATTCTTTCAAAAACTCATGTGTTCTCGTTGTTTGCTTATTCTCCCTTCGCTTCTAAATACATTTTGCTTAATTAGTATTGGCTTAGCGGTTTAGTCTTGATTGTTGATTTCTAGTCTTTTCTAGTAGCTTCCATGTAATTAAATTGGGAAAACATTAAGGTATCTCTAGCGTCACGGTTTTGAAGTATTGGCAACCCGAATAATCGAAAGCTTCACCCAATATCAAGATTTTAAGTGCTCACCTAAATCAAGCAAACAATTTGAAGCTCACAAGCCCGAATAATCGATGCGAAATTGAAATTGAATCAAGCCTTAATCTTTGAAGCTTTAAAGATCCAAAGTTCGCCTTAGCGTGAGGATATACGTCTTTGGCCATAATAAAACCACCGATGAGGAGGATAATAAAAGGCAAGGCAAGACCGAATTCATAATAAAAGCTTCATGGTGAAGTTGAATAAAAGATAGATGTAAACCTATGATAATAAGGCCCTTCCGTTAGGGGGCGTATAAAAGTCTTGGTAATAAGTCTCATGTTCAAAACCGTTATAAAACCGTGTTTATCGATCCTTCTTGTTGACTTATTTTTGACATCGTTGTCTATTAGGGGGGATTATTAATTCGATGGTCTTGGTTACACCGTTATGAATCTATTTTTAGACCTAAATCTCTATCATCGCATAAGTCAAACAATGTATCCTCGTGAAACATTCAAGACAAAAATAAAATATAAGAGCTACCATTTAGGAAAATGGGAGGATAAGTACGTGGTTAGGGCATATGAGTAGTGTTAGCATTTCTAACTTATAATGACAATGATCTCGTTGCACGCTTAGCATGGAATTGGGGTGAAAATCGAGGACGACGAAATTATTTCTAACGAAGCATTCACGTGTTCTTGTTCTATGAACCTAAACATCCCATATTGCGATGAAAATCATACATTATGTCTAAAACGGAAGTAGTAGTAATAGTAGTAGTATAGTAAGTTTATCATTCAATAAAAGTGCATAAAAATGAATTTTGGAGGTGCTACGATACTTTATTCTAGCATTGCGTGAGGGCACGGCATGGTTTAGTATGGGGGAGTGATGAGACTGCTTTTATACATAGTATCATCGTCCAAAACGGGCTTAAAATGTATTAAATATCATGAAAAATACCAAATATATGCTTGTGTTTGTTACATGTGTATTTTAGGTACGGATATTGAGAAAATGACAAAAGATCACAAGAAACAAGCAAAAACGAACACGAGAAACGAAGCCGCACAATTAACCAAGCCCTAATGGTGATTTTCCAAGAATAACCCTTGAAGAATTGAAGATTTTACAAGAAGGGTCCTCCAATATTGAAGAATTGACACTTTTATCCCTTGTTTATTCATAATTACAAGTTTGGTCCTTAAAGTTTGTCAAATTTACAAAAAGGACCCTCCACTTTGAAGAATTGGCAGGAATAGTCCCTCAAAAATGAAGAATAATACAAGGGTTTGCCTCGTATGAAAGTTCGTTGATCCAATCTTTTCGAATTGATTACAGTTAATTAGTGCGACTCAGTTGTTCTTGGTGGAAAAATAAATGGTTTGGTTATCTATATTAAACTAAAAGTAAATATGAAAATGTCGTTGAGTAAAATAAAGCTTTTGAAAATTAACCTAAAAATTACTAGAAAAACACTTGGTAAAAATAGAGATTTCGAGATGCGTGCAGATTTTAGAAATTAAAATGTAATGAATTTAAAACTTGAAAACTCTATAAAACTAAAACTTAAAACCAAATTAAAAATAAACAATAAACCCAGTCGGAATGCCTTATCGGAATCCAGTCGGAATAACTCGTCAGAATGTGATCGGAATATGCCAAAAAGGAATATGATCCGAATGTTGGTAATCGGAAAGCAATTGGAATATCAAACTTTCACCTCCATCGGAATATAAGAAAAAGGAACAATTAGAATACTTGAAATCATGGCTAATCGGAATGTCAAACGAGTATCCTTGTCGGAATCCAGATTGGAATCCCAATCGGAATAATAAAACCCTTTTCCGATCCTTGTGATCGGAATAAAAGTGTACATATTGGAATGCTGAGGTCCCTTATCGGAATGGAAGATCGGAAAGGGGTTTACCCTTTCCGATGGTATGTATTCGAAAATAAGCCAAGTAATAAGCTATTTTTAATAAGCTCAATCCAAAACTTGATCGAATTAATAATAAGAAGACCTAATAAGCATACATTAAGAACTTTTTAAACTTTAAATAAGCAACTTTTTTAAATCAAACAATAAAAAGATGAAACTTTTAAGAAAAACTTTTAAAGCAAATAAGCTAAATACAAAATAAGCCAATAAGCATGATAAGCTCAAAGCTCATCCGTATAAAAACTTAGATATGATCAAAAAGATAAACTTTTTAATCACATAAACATCAAGATGAAAACAAAATCAAAGATTATCACTAATCAATATCAAAATAAAGAAAGGTAGAAGAAGATTAAAGATCAAAACAAGATTAAACTCTCAAAAGTAAAGATTTGATTCAAACAAGAAAGGAATAAAAGATGAAGTTTTCCTAGTGAGAGAAAGTTAAACACTTTCTCTCTCTAAAAACTAAAACTACTAAAATTGAAAATGAACTAATTAACTAACACCCTCCTAATGTGTCATTAGGAGGGTATATATAGGAAGTGGGAAGGTGCAGGTGTTGCTTCCTTTTTCTTTCTTCACGACTCGATTTAAAATCTTTGTCTTTCTCGACGTCGTCTCGGGATTTGTCGATATAAATTGAACTTGTCTTATAATTTTCTTCTTCTATTAGACTTGAGTTCATCGACTTCATTAAACTTCCGTCTTTGGACTTTTTCTTCGATAAATCTTTAGAATAGGCCTTGGACTTCCATTCATTATGCACACTTGATCTTTTAAGTTCGGCTTTTCTCGTTTTCTTCGATAAAAGCCCGTGAAAGCCCATGTTTTCTTCCTTTTTCATCTTTTGGTCCTAAAACACAATAAAAACACAAACCACGCATAATTCTGACTTTTACGACATAAAATATACGTTTTGGTCTTGTTATTATTGCAAATAAGTGGTAAAAGGATAATGCTGACGTATAGTCCCCAGCCGGGTCAGGAACCCGGCCCACGGGTACTACCCGTATCCGGCCCATCACAGATGGGTGGGATAATGTCGTTCAGGTTTATGGGCTTGAATGAACAGTAACCGCACACATGTGTGCGGCCCACGGCCTGGTGCGGCCGACATAGGGTTAGACAGAATCATACTTTGTCTAGAAATAGGTTTACCCCAAAGGAGGAGGATATTCACTACCATAATTAGAATATAACAATCATTCTAAATTCTGATAGTTATCCTTTCCTTGGGGCCGAAGTATCAGTGGCAGCCCACTAGGGTTCCACTGCCTATAAAAGGAACCCCCAGGGGTTCCACAAAGGTATTACGTCCTGAACTCTTAACTCATATAAAACCCTAACCGATTACTTACTCTCACGCCGGAGTCTAATCGTGGGAAACATTTCCACGGTAAGCCTAACGCGTGTTGTTTAGTGTGCAGGATCCCAACCAAACAGTTCACTTGGTGCAGGAGCCGGAGCCCAGCCAACCCGAATTAAGCCTAATTCGGGTCTAGCAAGGATCACCCAACTTTTGCATCAACAAGTTGGCGCCATCCGTGGGACCCATTACACTAAGCTAGAACAAAACCTCATTCTGAATTTCCAATGACGAAGGGGCATCCGCAGGCCAATCCCAGGAACACGAATCCTGGAAATCGGAAGTCCCAAGGGGAAGGGATACTCATCCCCAATCAATCACCTAGCCGCCTTGCAGGCGGACCTGGTAACCGTGGCGGTTTCCAGCCCTTGGGGATGACGAGCACGATCTCCGTAACACCCCCACCTACTTCAACCCTGGACAACCCTGACCCAGGGAGTGCGCCCAACCCTCCTAACAAGGAGCCGCGCAGACCGTCAGTGGAGGAGGAAGTAGAAGTCCTACCACTCAGCGAGGAGGATCTCACTCGAGTTCTCACGCAGAACTTTGATAGGATCGTCCCGGGGATCGCATCAAGGTTGAATCTCGAGAGGAACCTCCAATCCAGACTCAACTTTGGTGACACCAGACCAATCACCTCTTCCCAAAATCAGAGGAAAAGGAGAGCTCGGCCTCAGGAGTAGAGCATCTTTGAGGAAACCCCCCAACCCAGGAATGTGTTTGAGCGCAAAGGAGATCGCCTCATACAGGAACTAATGCAGTCTCGAGAAGGAGGAGATAAGTCTGATGGTTCACCCGAGCGACCAGATCGAGAGCTGGCCAGAACCGCTCGCTGCACGAGCGTGTGGGACAGGATGAACACTGGGAAAAAGGCTCCTGGTTCATCCCAAAAAAGTGGTCCCTACCCAAAGGATGGGGCACCACCACCGTCTCTAGACCCGTTAGGGGAGGACTCAGATGACCATCCGCCTAAGCGTCGCCGACCTAGGCGTACCCCTCCACCACCACCAAACAATGATGAGTATTATGGTGGCCCTTATTATCGAGATACAGAAGCGGAGGATCTTTCCCGCCCGTGGTGTGAACCGTGGGATGACCCTAGGCTCACCCGGCCATGGGCGGATCCCAAGGAAGACCCATTCACCCTCCGCATACGGAACTATTCCGAAGACACCAAACGCCGCATGCTGGCGTGTGTCAAAACCTATGATGGAACTGATGATCCGGATGATCACCTTAAAATATTTGATACGCAGGCTAAAATTGAACGATGGCCCATGCCTATATGGTGCCAAATGTTCAATTCGACTCTGATCGGAAATGCCCGTGACTGGTTTGAGGGACTCCCTCCACGGAGCATTGATAGTTTCACAGAACTACGCACTGCGTTCAAGAACAATTATACTCAGAGGAAGAAGTATAATAGGGATCCAGTCTCATTGGCGACTGTCAAACAACGGCCGGGGGAGTCCACAGAAGCCTTCACTGAACGCTTCAATGATGAGTGCACGCGCACAAAAACATTGCCGGAACTCCTGAAAATCTCTGACTATATGCACGCCATAACAAATAGGGAATTGATTAGGCACCTCAATGACAAGCGTCCAGAGAGATATGATGACCTCATGGAAAGGGTCAGAAATTTCATAGAAGGAGAAACAGCTGTTGTCGCGGCTTACCCATCCAGAGGAAATGGGTACCGGTCAAACGACCAGTCTCGGAGACAGTCGGGGGGTCAAGGCAACTAAAACAATAGCAAGGGCTCAGACTATAAGAGCCAAAACAAAGGAGGACGGCCGGACGATAAGTTTACCCCCTAAAGATGTCCTACCGGGAGATCTTGCTGACGGAAGGGGCAAACTTTCCAAGGCCGCCCCCAATGACAACTCCGCCGAAACGTCGACAAGGAAATCGCTTCTGCGAATTCCATAACGACAAGGGCCATGGTACGGAGGAGTGCATCCAGCTCAAGAAGCACATTGAGTCACTGATCAAATCAGGTAAACTCAAGCACTTAGTTAAGGATTGGAAGGATGGAAAAGACAACAAAAAGTATGATAAGAAGGATCCCCAAAAGGACAAACCTTCGACTATATACATGATCCAATCCAGACAACGCCGCACGAGGCAGAAAGTCGGCCAAAAATTTTCACGCGGCAGGGAAATCTCATTCCCTCCCATCACAGCAAGCGATGTGATCGATGCTCCTCACACTATTGAGATAAGCATTGGAACACACAATGTTCGTCGCATGTATGTGGATGGAGGGTCGTCAGCAGAGGTACTGTATGAACACTGTTTTGTGCAGTTACACCCAGAAATCAGAAGACAATTAGTACCGGCCACGGCGCCGCTCACTGGCTTTAGTGGAGACACTATATGGCCGATAGGGCAACTGCGTCTGCTTGTAACCATTGGGAACGAAGAACACTCCACTACGGCGTGGATGAACTTCATGGTGATACGCTCACATTCTCCGTACAATGGGATCATAGGCAGACCAGGTATTCTGGCTATACGGGCGGTACCCTCCACGGCACACGGAATGATCAAATTCCCCGTTGATGGAGGAATCGTCACCATTTACAACACAATCGTACCAGCATCCGAGTGTCATACAGTGACAACACCGGCTCCACCGGTTCCACCCAAGGATGGATCACCGCCTCCCAATTGGAAGGTGGCAATTCATCCCGACTACCCGGAACAGGAGATATCCATAGGAGGGGCGCTCTCGGATAGCGGAAAAAGGGCCATGTGCTCTCTTCTAAGTGCAAACTTAGATATATTCGCATGGGAGCCAAAGCATATGACAGGCGTGCCACGTGCGATAGCAGAGCATAAGCTCCAAATCCGCCAAGGGTACCAACCCGTCAAGCAAAAGAAGTGCGGCCAGGCGCCTGAGCGCAGCCAAGTGATATTGGAGGAAGTACGGAAACTAGTGGACGCAGGTATCATGCGCGAGGTATACTACCACGAGTGGTTATCCAATCCGGTCATGGTCAAAAAACATGACGGAAGTTGGCGCATGTGTGTGGATTTTACGGATCTGAAAAAAGCCTGTCCACAGGATTGTTACCCGTTACCAGAAATAGACTGGAAGGTAGAATCCCTATGTGGATATCCTTTTGAATGCTTCTTAGACGCATATAAAGGGTATCACCAGATCCAGATGGCGGAGGAAGATGCAGAAAAAACGGCGTTCCATACAAGCCAGGGCGTATATTGCTATACGAAAATGCCGTTTGGACTAAAGAACGCCAGTGCTACATACCAGCGGCTGGTGGACAAAGCTTTTGAATCACAGATAGGCCGCAACTTGGAAGTCTATGTGGATGACTTGGTTATAAAAAGTCATACGGAGGATGCACTTCTCCGGGATGTCCAAGAGACATTCCACACACTGAGGAGGATTAACATTAAGCTAAACCCAAAGAAATGCACGTTTGGGGCAACGGAGGGAATGTTCCTTGGATATTTGATCGATCCAAACGGCATCAAACCTTGCCCAGAGAAAACGACGCAGTGATATAGCTTCCATCCCCTCAGACGCGGAAGGAGGTGCAATCCTTAAATGGGAAACTACCCGGGCTGAATAGGTTCCTATCCAAATCCGCAGAGAAGTCATTACCCCTATTTAAGACACTCAAGAAGTGCATTAGGAAGGGAGACTTCCGGTGGACGAAGGAAGCCGAGGAAGCTTTTGGCCAACTCAAGCAGCATCTTGCATCTCTCCCTATGCTAGTAGCTCCCCGGCCAAAAGAGGAACTCATTATGTATCTCTCAGCCACTTATGGCGCAATAAGTGTGGTACTCATGACAGATAGAGATACAGGCAAACTCCGGTCTACTTTATAAGTAGAACATTACAAGGGCCGAAGCTGAATTACTCCTCTATGGAAAAATTGGTGTTAGCACTAGTGTTTGCTACAAAGCGGTTGCGCCGGGTACTTTCAGGTGCACCCAATTGTAGTTATTACGGACCAGCCAATCAAGCAGGTCATTTCTAGACCGGATGTGGCAGGGAGGCTACAAAAATGGAGCATATTATTGGGGGAGCACAATATATCTTATAGGCCAAGGACGGCTGTGAAAGGCCAGATCTTGGCAGATTTCCTGATTGAGAAGCCGGATGAGGAAGGGCCAGTCGTTAAACAAGACGAGACTCCAACAGAACCATGGGTGTTATTCACGGACGGATCTTCGTGTACGGACGGGTCCGGAGCAGTCTCATTCTCACAAACCCAGAAGGAATGGAATTCACGTACGCCCTCCGTTTTGAGTTCACGGCCACCAACAACGAAGCGGAATATGAAGCATTAATTGCGGGTTTAAAAATCGCCGCTAGAATGGGAATCCGCAACCTTGAGGCCTACGTGGACTCACGGCTTGTCGCGAACCATATTCTAGGTGGATATGTGGCTAAGGAGGACAACATGGTCAGGTACTTGGAAAAAGTCAAGTCACTAATCGCGGCTTTCAGTAAGTTTTCCATCAAACAGGTGCCAAGAGGCGAGAACAAGAAGGCGGACGCTCTTAGCAAGATCGCATCCACAAACTTCTCTCACTTGTCTAAACAAGTCTTGGTGGAAATACTTAAGGAGAAATCTATAACGGAAGGGGAGGTCGCTACTATAGTTGAGGAGGATGGACCTACATGGATGACCCCGATTATCAACTATTTGACTAGTGAGACCCTTCCAGACGAGGAAAAAGCAGCATGGCGCATCAGGAGGAAGTCGCAACACTTCGAACTTCGAGAAGGCATCCTTTACAAGCGCTCTTTCTTGCAGCCGTGGCTGCGGTGTGTTGGACCACGTCAGGCCGCTTACGTAATCAGTGACATACATGAAGGGTTGAGCGGCATGCATGCAGGTCCACGATCCGTGATAGCTAGAGCCTTACGGACAGGATATTATTGGCCTACCATGCATAGAGACGCGCGCGACATGATTCGCAAGTGTAGTGATTGCCAAGTGCATAGGCCAGTGCTGCGGCGCCCGCAACAGGAGCTTACACCTATCACGTCCCTATGGCCATCATATAAGTGGGGAATCGACATTGCAGGACCATTTCCTGTAGCTTCGAGGGGAGTTAAATTCTTGATTGTCGCGATGGACTACTTCACACGATGGATAGAGGCCAAGGCAGTCAAATCTATCACAGGAAAACAAGTTAAAAAGTTTGTTTGGGAACATATTATGTGCCGTTTTGGCCTACCAGGAGAAATCATCTCGGATAACGGTAAACAGTTCACGGACAATCCATTCAAAGACTGGTGTGCATCATTGAATATCAAGCGGCGCTTCGCATCTGTTAAGCATCCGCAGACAAATGGCCTTGTGGAGTGAGCAAACAGAAGCTTGGGAAATGGTATCAAGGCGCGTTTGGATGAACGAAGTGCCAAATGGGTCGATGAGTTACCACATGTGCTATGGGCGCATAGAACTATGATCAAAACAGCCAACGGAGACACTCCATTTGCATTGGCCTACGGCACTGAGGCTGTTATATCAGCAGACATAGGAATGCCTACCATCCGCACGGCGGAGGTTAACGTTGTCACAAACGACGAGCAGCTGCGAATCAACCTGGATCTGTTGGAAGAAAAAAGGGAGATAGCAGCCATCAATGAGGCTAAGTCCAAGGCTAAAATGAAGGCTTATTATGATGCCAAGGTCAAAGGTGTTTCTTTTCGGTAGGGAGATTATGTCTATCGTGCTAACGAAGCAAGTCGAGCGGAAAGTACAGGAAAGTTGGGTCCTAAGTGGGAAGGACCGTATGAAGTCACGGAAGCCTTAGGACGAGGCGCGTACAAGTTACGTGACATGGATGGTCGCGACCTCGAACGCACATGAAACATTTCCAATCTCAAAAGGTGCTATCTTTGAAAGCTACGGCTTCCGCATGGGTGCTTCGCTATATGTGGCTTTAATGAAGAACCATGCGGTCTATCTGTTTTTCTTCTTATGTTTGTTTAGTTTCCTTTCTTGTTTTCTAGGACTTGTCATTATTGTTCAAACGAAAAATGTAACCTTTCTAATAAAATGCCGTGGCGCCTAGCTAGCTCCACGACTTGTTTCGTGCAAATCATTTTTTAGATTTTTTGTCAGTCGTATGAATTTTACTTGTATTATAATATGCCATGTTTCATTCATATGCATTCATTCAAACTACTGTACATGTACTATACGCCTCCAGGCGGGGTAAGAGGATTAAGTGAACCTACTAATTCAACTTGCCGCGTAAGAGGGATGCAACCCCAGCCGCACGGATCATGCATCCTTACTAGACACCTTACTCACAAGACGTTGTGGTAAGTTTCGTATGTCGTACTCACGCAGTGCTCCGCATAGTAAAGACGCACATCGCATGTCTAGTAAATTATAGGCTTGTAGGTATTTTCCCTTTTTGTGTAAGACGTGCCATGTCATGCGATATTGGCATACAATGTTCAAACAAAATGAAAATATACAAGTTTCAAAAATAAATAACAAAATGGCCGTGGTCATCACGGACTTCTATATAAAAGACAGTCATTTCACATATGTCTTAGCCGTGTACATACACGGACGAATAAAATTACAAGTGTTTACAACTGATAGATTACAAGGGGGGTAGGAATTCTCCTATGTCCTTCTTCCCTTCTTCAATTAGAGCACGGAGGACCTCCCCACGAGCATCCTTCCCATCTTGGGCTTTGACCGCAATAGCATCCAATACTTCTACAAGCAGTTTCTCGCCTTTCATTGTTTTGGATGCAGAATCATAAGTGGCCAAGGTCAAAGGGATGGGATCCGCAGTCAGCCGGGACATTATTGCCTCGTTTGGAGCGTCCCTAAGTGTCTCAAGCTCATCCAAGAGGGGGTGTTGGATTTCCGCTAAGGCATTCATGGATGCGGTCATATTATCCGCGGCTGAGGGGTTGTGGTAGGGATGCTGCATGATGTCTTCATTTTTTCCTATCAGTTCTGCAGCTTTGACCAAGCCCTCATGTCTACCACGGTCGATTCCATCGGATACGACCCCGGCAAATGCCTGCAATAGGTGTGGAGCTTCCAGTGCCCTGCTCACAGCAAGTCGCAGTCCTTGCCCGATTATCCACCTACGTCCAGCTATAGCGGATAGCAGGGGAGGACATAACCTCTCAGCACAACTTACGGCAATCTTGCTTAGCTTCTCATCAGCTGAGGCAACCTGCTCTTCAAGGTTGGTCTGGGCCCGTGTCAACTCATCCTTCAGCGCATCACGCTCCTGGGCGATGTTGAAGGATTGCACGGTCACGGCCTTGGTAGCAGCTTCGGCCGCAGACACCTGAATATAAAATTTGGAGTTATTACAAGGATATATACTTTTCTTGGGTAAAATGAATACCCAAAGTTTAAGTATAAACTTAAAAAATTTCGAAAGTATACCTTCTCATCTGATGCGACTACAAGGGCTTCGAGCTCGGCAATGCGCTTCTCTCGGGTGTCGGGGTGATGAGCTTGCTCTTTTACCGTCGCTTCGGCTGTCACTAGCGGCTGCCTGCAAGGATGCGATGGTCTTCTCGTTCTTCACGACGATCGCCTCACGACGGGCTATCTTCTTATCTGCCCGATTCACATTTGTGAGGGCCTTGATTAAACGGCGTCTTAACGCGGCTTCCACCGTCACTTGGTGTGCGGACGACACGTCAAATTGCTCAAGGAGGGCCTCATGATCCAACTCGTCTAGATCTTGTGCGAGGACGGGCGGGGTGATGTGCTCAATGAATTCTGAGCACTCAGATTCTGCCTTCAGCCTTGTCAAACTTGACAGGTTCCATGCGAGGCGCAGGCTTTCTTCTGGCCCCTCGGGGTGTGGCTCCTTGGCGTGTGTTGCAGCGGGGGATGGGGGTTTGTTAGTTGGTGCGGGGGATGGATTCCTCCCCACTTCTTCCTCCTGCGCTACGGCCGCCGGATTAGCCCTGTTATTTGGCATGGCAATATTAGTCTACGCATTATATAGTGACACGAATCATGTTCGAAGGGTACTTACGAGGTATCAATGGCAGGGTCTGGGCAAGTAGGAGCTACGGTGCTCACGGGTGTGACTTGCAAGATTGGCCCTCCCATGTTCGGGGTGGGGTCAGCCTGAGAGGTCGCAGTACCACTTCCCACTTGGTACTGCGGATGGTCCTTCCTCAGTTTCTTTTGGGGGAGCATTCGCGGCTCCAGCCTCGTACCCCTATCTTCTTTGCCACCCTTCTGGTGGTCTTTCTCTTCCTAGAGGTGAGCGGGGCGGACCCGGATGCCTGAGTTAGTGTCTTCATTGGGGTCATTCTCCTCTTCCTGGTTGGTGGTGCCCCCCTCCAACAGTGGTTCTTCGCCGTCTTCATTAAGGGAATCCAATGGGGATTTCTCAATGGCGGGCTCTTCTTCATCCGATCTGGGCTCGGACGTCTCTTCCAGCGGCATGGTGCGGTCAGCGGTCGCCTCCAGCAGGGGGGAGCTCATTCTCCTTCAGAGGCCGAAACCCTTCGGCCACCTTCATTTGGTCGCCCTGGTGGATTAGTCCGTGTAGGTTCATTTCTATGGACATTTACAAGTATATGGGTTAGTAAATTTTTACAAATATGCATGACAATTCAAATCTACAACGTATAAATAGACCTACCCTCTCCCTGTTCCGTCAGGAAGATAGATATATATACATATATATATATATATATATATATATATATATATATATATAAATATATATATAGTATATATTTATATATAATATATATATATATATATATATATATATATATATATATATATATATATATATATATGTATATATATATATGTATATATATATATATATATAGATATATATAATATATATATATATATATATATATATATATATATATTATATATATATATATATATATATATATATATATATATATATATATATATTATATATTTATATATATATATATATATATATATATATATATATAGATATATATATATATATATATATATATATATATATATATATATATATATATATATATATATATATATATATGATATGTATATGTATATTATATATATATATATATATATATATATATATATATATATATATATATATATATATATATATATATATATATATATATATATATATATATATATATATATATATATATATATATATATATATAATATATATATAATATATATATATATATATATATATTATATATATATATATATATATATATTATCTATATATATATATATTATCTATATATATATATATATATATATATATATATATATATATATATATATATATATATATATATATATATATATATATAGGGAAGGGTTAAAATAAAAGGACTTTTTTCCATAAGAAGGATAAGAAGATTTTTTGACCATTGATCTAAAAATCAATGGTTTAGATTGAATTATAGTATTAATTAAAGCTGGAAGGGTAAAACTGTCTTTTCATTTTAACCCTTAACATCTAACAACCTGCGATCATCTGTTGATCAAGGTTTTAACATCTCTCTCTCATTTATCCAAATCCACATCTTAACATCTCTTTCCTTAGTTATCCAAAGCATCAAATCTATATCATCAATATCTCAATATTATCTAAAATTACGGTTTATACAAAATTAAAGATGAAGATGATGTCCCGTACATTAATAAGCGACACGAGGCTTGTGTTTTTGCAACTCATCAGATCTTTGAAGGTGTGGTAAGATTAATTTAGTTGGTTCATTTTTGGTTTAATATTTTTATATGATTTATTGATATACACATTGAAAATACATAGTGAGGGTTTTAAATTTTGATCTAATTGTGGGTTTAAAATTTTGATGCAGTTTTGTTTCGATATATAATCGATGATTTTATAGAATACTGTTACAAGTGTGATATTTTTGGGTAAGTGTACCTACTAGGTTTCATATAAACATAGTTAAGTGGTATCTTATGTGTCAAGACATGATTATATGAATAAACATTGTTTTGTGCACCAAAATAGATAAATTGTGCACTAGTTTTCATAGGAAGTTTGTAAACTAATATCATTAGGTAATGAACACTCTCTCGTATTCAAATAACATTTTCATACACATCAAGATGGGCTACAGGTAGGATGTGATTCAGGTTGATCCGGTCGGGTTGGGGTCAAGTCGGGTCGGGTCAAGTCAGGTTGAGAGAAAAAAATCATACCCGAACCCGAGCCTAATTAGAACTCGGGTCACTCGGGTTCGGGTCAATTCGGTTCGGGTCAACTCGAGTCGGGTCAATTCGGGTTCGGGTCAACCCGAGTTTAAGGAAAATGTGTAAAAAGTGGCTCAATTAAGTACTAATACAATGTAAAAAGTGTAATTTTAGTCGAGTAAAGTTAGGTTGGTCGGGTTCGGGTCAATTCAGGTCGGGTCAAGTCGGGTCAAGGGTAAAAAATATATCACCCGAACCCGAGCCTAATTAGAACTCGGGTCAATTCGTGTCAACCGCAAATTGACATGAATACACTTTTGGACCCGAGTGACCTGACCCGAATATGATTATTCGGGGTTCGGGTTCGGGTCGGGTTAACTTTTTTGACACCCCTAGCTACAGGTGCATTGTTTTCATAGTGACTTAGAAAAAGTGACATAATTATGTAGTTAACAAGCCTTTCTATCAAACAACATTGATTTGTTCATTAAAAATGAGCTAAACGTGCATGAGTACTCAAAGGAATTTAGTAAAATCCTCGATATGTTTGGATAATCATGGGTTGTGTGAATTAAGACTATTTTGTGCATTTTAAAATGCGTAAAATGTGCATTAGTTTTCTTATAAAGTAGGTAAAAATGTGACATGTTTAGACAATTGTAAGTTGTGTTGAAATAACATAGTTTTGTGCATTAAGAAATAAGCTAAATGTTCATTAGATTCCATAAAAAGTGAAGTTAGTAAAAAGCATACATTTTGATAATCAACATGCTTTTTTACGAAACATATATTGTTTTGCGGATCAGAATTAGCAATTGCGCATTAGTTTTGTAAAGAGTTAGTAAAACACGTTTCATTAGATAATTAACACACTTTTGTATTAAACATATATTGTTTTGTGCATCAGAATTAGTAATTGTGCATTACTTTCTAAAGAGTTAGTAAAACACATATCATTAGATAATCAACACACTTTTGTATTATTATTTATTGTATTATGCATTAGATTAAGTAAACGTGAATTAGTTTTCATAAAAAGTTAGCAAACACATATCGTTATATAATCAACAAGGTTATGTATGACATATTTTCTGTTTGTGCATCATAATAAGTAAATTTGCATTAATTTTCATAAGAAGTTAGTAAAACACATATTATAGATAATCAACACGATTTTGTATGAATAGTTACTGTTTCGTGCATCGAAATAAGTAGATGTGCATTATTTTTCATAAGAAGTTAGCAAAACACATATCGTTATATTATCAACACGCTATTATATGTAATATTTACTTTTCTGTGCATCAGAATAAGTAATTGTGCATTAGTTTTGTTATCAACACATGTCGTTATATTATCAACACGCTATTGTATGAAATATTTACTTTTTTGTGCATTAGAATAAGTAAATGTGCATTAGTTTTATTATCAACACATATCGTTATATTATCAACACACTATTGTATGAAAAAGTGTGGCATGCGTGGTAATCACGAGCTGTGTGAAATAACACAGTTTTATGCATTAGTAACTAAGCTAAATGTGCATTAGTTTACTTAGAAAGTTAGAAAAGTGCGACATGTTTGGGTAATCACGATATGTGTGAAATAACACGGTTTTGTGCATTAGTAGCTAAGCTAAATGTGCATTAGTTTTTATGAAAAGTTGGTATAACACGTATCCTTAGATAATCAAGATGACTTTGTATGAAATAGCATTGTTTTGTGCATCAAAAGGGCTAAATTTTTATTAGTTTCTATAAGAAGTTAGTAAAACGCGTATCTTAGATAAACAAGATGTCTTTGTATGAAATAGCATTGTTTGTGCATCAAAAATGGAAATATGTGCATTAGTTCTCATGTGAAGTTAGTAAAACACATATCCCTATATAATCAACATGCCTTTGTATGAAATAGCATTATTTGGTGCATCAAAATCGGCTAAATGTACATTAGATCATTTTCCTATGTTAATCTATATTTCATTAATTTTTTTATCACAATTAACTGTCTGTACCGATTTTGTTCATCGAATTTGGCTAAATGCACATCAAATTTAATAT